>JAVKLA010000039.1:24030054-24043982 GCA_034782735.1 Sagittarius serpentarius | reverse complement strand
CAGGCCAGGCTGGACGGGGCTCTGAGCAACCTGATCTAGTTGAAGGTGTCCCTGCTCACCGCAGGGGGGTTGGACTACATGACCTTTGATGGTCCCTTCCAGCCCAAGCCATTCTGTGATTCTGTGAAATGAGTCTAGGGTCTGTGTGCAGCCACACGGCTGGATCAGGAAGAAGGCTTGTGTCTAAGTCTATTATCCTTTGCAGAATTCACATCATGAGTGAAAGAAGCTGCCATATCAAACCATATCTGTGGCAAATCTCTGTCTGAAACAGGTGCTCACCCTCTGCACTCTCTCTGAGTTTCACAAAGCTGAAATCCAACATCCTTTGAATTTGTGAAGGCATACAAAATTTTCAAGGGAAATTCAGATCCTCTTAAGAATATTAACATACCTAGTCTGATATATGTAGCACTATTACGTATATAGTGTGTATATAGATACTGGTGCTTCTTTCCTTCTGTTTACATCAGCTGTTTCAAACTAGACCAGGGATTTAGAAAGGGTGTAAAGGCCACCGGTTGAAAACCCCTGCTCTGGAGAGGAGCCTGTCTGGAAATAAACATTCTTGGATTGTTTCCTTCAGACACAGTAACAAGGTATTCCCCATAGTAGTTATATGTGTTTCTCACCATTGGGCTGCATTTCCTCTCTTGTTTATTTCAACAAAAATATCTTCCTTGCTTCTTTGCTCTCTGTTCCTGCTGCATGGCCTTGCTGTGACCGGAGGCTGCCTTGACAGAAATCACTAGCTGGAACGATGTGCTTTGCCAAGGTTGTCTTTATTTAGGCAAGGTTTCTGCTTTCTCTTGTAGGGATGGAGGGATCATAAAGTAACTGTGCTGCTCCTCAAATTGTGGAGGTTATATGATGCACTCAGGGGAAAGTGCCGTTGACGTTCCTACCTTGTTTACTTTCTTCTCTCAGTTTTTTAAAGGCAAAACAGGAACTTCTGAATAATTTAGCAGTATAATAGACAATAAGGATTTTTTTGCTTTGAATCTAAGCTTGGGTTGTGGGCAATCCTCCTTGCTACCAACAGAGATAGTCAGGACAGTAGCCTGAGCTCAGACTTCCCCACAGACACTCCTTTCTAGAGGAGTGGCAAATCCTTCACTGTATACCGGAACATGGCAGACTGCAATACAAATAATATATGTGTTGAGCACGCATGATGTAACTGTTAGTATTCCAAGAGAGTCTAGAGTCTAACACAGATCAGCCTCTGCGAGGCACTGTGCCTGTGGATGGTATTTATACTGAAGAACTTGCATTCGTAGACAAGAAAGGTTACAAACTGGAGATTAAACGAGCAACAGACAGATTTTCCCAGGCCAGTGACAAAGCCAGGAATGGAGTTTTGGTTCCTGTTAAAGTAGCAACCTTTCCTAAATTTATATCAAATGGGCACAATAGATTGACTCAGAATTAATATAATCAAATTCTGTACATATTGGTAGCATTTTCTGGTTAAGTGTTAAGCCTAAAACCAAAGAGCTGAGATATGAAACAAAGTGCATATAATAGGACACTTACTTTTGTTTAACTGGAAACAGAATTCAGAGTTGTGAGCCTGATCCTCAGTATAGGCTGTGAATTCTGATGAATCTGTGCAGAACAACAGGAGGAGGATCTGAGCATAGGTATTGGTTTCATATCCCCATGCAGAGGATTTGGGATGAATATTTCATCAGTTCAGAAAGATCTTGAGAAATATGCATGATAAAAAGAACCAGTTAGTTTGAAAGAGGTTAACATCTATTCAGAATAGAGTAGATTTCATGGGGCTTTCAGCTAGGTAAGTTCAGGCATCCTTCCTCATTCCTCTGCTGTGAAGCAGTCCTCTATCGCTCACTTAGTCTTTTCCTTTCACGGAGGTGGGAAATAGATGCCTCAGACAAAACAGGTGATGTTTGGTCAGATAAGGATTTAAGTTGGCCAGCTAATGTTGCTGATAATGCTGCCTATTTCAGATTTTTATGTGCTGAAGAGAGATCCTTGGCGGTAGACAAGTAATTCATAACTCTGGAGCAAAATCTGAATAATGGGACAGAATTGCTCCGTTACTAGTTTCAGCCTCCCTGGTGAAATCTGTCTGCATGCATTGCACCTTGCCTGTCAGTGGAATTTGTAAATGCCCCTTGCAGAAACAGCCTTCCTACTGTGCTTCTGTGATTTATGTGACATAAATTCATACCAGGCAGTACATAAACATTAGTGTACAGTCATCATAGAGTGACAATGTTGCAGTCATACAGTCACGATAAATCATAAAGCTGGGACTCCCCTTAAATATATAATTTTCTCAGCTGCATGCAAAAGTCAAGGTACAAATGCTATTTTTACCATTAGCTTTGCTGCGACTAAGTGATTGGACTGGTTGTGTGCATGATTTTGCTTTTAAATACTCCAAAATGGGGGTTTGTGACATGCTGGGTCATTTACTGAGGGCTAACTAGTCTTACGGACATGACTCAGTGTCTCCTTAACTCTTATTCTACTCTCAAACTAGTCCCACTCAGTGTGACTGCCTGTGGACTTGTTTGAAAACTTGAAATATTTGAATTTATATGCAATTAAAATGTTCTAACACTTGAACTCTGTAATATAGACTCTGCTGGAACATCTGTTGAAAAGATGAAGTTTGCATTTGGTATCCTGATTCGTACAGCCCTGAGGTATCACCCAGTCATATAAAATCAGGAGAGTCATTCCCCCAGAATCAGAAGTAGCGATGTCTGGTCTCCTCTTGATGTGTGTGATGTGGTCGATATTCCAAATGAGTTTGAAGGAGCTGGTACTCTCTCAGTGAAGTGTATTAAGGCAATGATATGACCTGCACCTTACCAAGTATTAGTGAACAAAACATTTTCAAAAGTATGAACTCTAACTGAAGCTTTTCTTTCCCATGTTTAGCGAATGTGTAATGTCTTTCCCTTATGTGGCTTCCTCAGTGGCTAAAAGGAGCTGAAGTCACATTACAGCATTTCACCTCCAACAGGTCATTGGTAGGTTCTCCAACCCCTACAAATATGCTTTTTTTCACAATGCTGTTAGGATTTAACTTCATGGGCCCCCTGGGAATAGTCCTTCTCTATCAAAAAAATTGGAGGCAGTGAAAAGATCCTCACACCTGCATGTGTATGGACATGCATACACAGACAGCATGACAGCATTGATTTAATTTCCTTAGGAAAATAGGCTGAAAAAGAGGAGGAAAAGGAAATACCATTTGACCTTCCTAAGTCAGTGATTTATGAAATAAGCAAACACGGAATTAATCTGTTTTGTACTCCAACGCAAAACCAGAATGAAATCCATATGGAAGTTTAGACTGAAACACAAATAGACTTTAAAAAAAAAAACAGACTGAAAAGCGAATGGCAAAAAAATACCCAGAAGGAACCTTGATTGTTTAGTAATACTCCCCAGGAGAGCAGGTTCCCCACCCAGCTTATCCTCTGTGCTGTGCTCAGGCTCAGATGTGAGGGCTTGCATAAACAAGGGGGGGTCTGCCCCTTTTCTCTGTTAGTTTTGGGGCGAGTTGCCTCGATTCTCTGCTGACAGAATGAATACCCGAAGCAGAAAACAGGCAAGAAGCTGGCCAGCTAGGAAGCAGGAAGAAGAGGCCTGATGAGATGTAGCTGATAAATTTCTCAAACTCTAAATATGAAGCACACGTCATGGCTGTATCCTGCTTCTGCAATTTTCACATGTTATTTGTTCTCCTCAACAGACCTTTCACTGACAAGACATACATTTCCTGACACGGGCATATTTTGCTTTAGCTCTTTTTCTTTTAGCGTGTAAACAACTTTGAGAAAAAGGTGCTTGGACACTGAACATTTGTGCTACACCCTGCCCAACATATCTGGATGCTAGCAGGGAGATCCTTACACTTCCTTTCCTTTCCTCACCTCCAGCAGTGCCACAGCACAATGTCATGAAGCAAATGCGATTGTCTCCATCCATACCCACATACATTAACTCTGCCAAACATGGATCATGCAGTGGACAGCTGAGGATTTTGGAAATGCACTATACGGCTCTTCTTGACCCACACCACTGGTTCAGAGGAGAACCCTATGAGGAGTCACTCCAAAATGCAACAGATATCTGATGATCATTCAGCCTCCTCCTGAGCAGAGGGTGTTTAGCAGTGTTGGAGCTGGTACCTGTTTGCCTCAGTAAAGAACTTGCAGCTGGGAAGCTGGGGTGAAATCTCCGGCAGTGGTCGATTGCCTTGTTACTAGTGGTCCCTTTAGATCTGGGCTTGGCACATTTGCGGGGAAGCCATAAAGAAGGCAGTTCTGCTGCTCACCTCTCCTGCCACCGTTTCACCCGGCCAGCTGGGTAGTGCCAAGGAACTCGTACTTTCTACCAGCACTAAAAATAACCTTTTATTTGCCATTATATTTAAAAAGAAATCAGTTATTTACAGGCAGCCTGGCAGCTGTTCTTCCCTGAATGCTTCTTGACATCTAAGCTTTATAGCATTCCTGGTGCTTGCCAGGAAGCACGCCTTTCTGAAACGTCTGGGTGCCATTAGTTAGGCTGAGACAGATCAGTCTGGCCCTGTCCCATTCAGCTGCCAGCCTCAGCATCAAGGTTGCAGAAAGCTGTGACAAAATATTTGATTTATTATTTTTACTTCTTTTAGAGCTTATTTAAATCTATTTGCTTTCCAATGTAAATTGAACATCAAAACCTCTCTGAACAGCAAAATGCATGTGATACCCAGGATTACTGGAGTTTTTTCCATGAAGAGTTCTTTATGTTATGTGCAGCTTTGCACAACAGATTTTTACTTTCTGTGATATTTTCAAAGGAATTTAAATTTCAAACAAGACTTAAGCTTGTGCCATGTAAGTAATAAATTTTCTCATTAGAAAATCTTGAAAGGTTTCCGGGATGATCAAGTAAATGAAAAGAAGAGCATGCATTCAGAAATTAGATATTGCTTTAGCTGAACAGACTGATGCAGTGGAAGGCACTGTAAGAATCACAGCTGTAGGTCCTGTCTCATGCAGAAGTACTCACTGCCTGCATCATGTTACATTAATAATTCTCTTGTAAAAACGTAGACTTCAGTGTGTCCTTTGTTTCCAAATGCACCATGATTACTGAACCTCAAAATTGATCATGTTCTGCTCAATCTAGAACTACGTTTGGTGTTAATCGTGCAAAAATTTTTCCTAATAAATTTGCTAGCGGATAAAAGTCCAGCAAATTCAATGTAGATGGGAACAACACAAAGAGCCTGCACAACTGCGGGCCTGTGTCTAAGCATGGAAGTATCCAGGCAGGATGGTTTGGAGAACATTCCTTGCTAATGAGGAGCACTGTGTCCCAGCTGCTTTTCTTGTACGTGTTCTTTAGTGATTACTGGATCATACTGGGCATATACCTGTGATATGTGAGGACTGCAGTTCATAGGATCAAGCTGTTTGCGTAACAGTGCTACAGGAACTTGCAAGTTGATTGCAGTAACAAATTGCATCAGCTAGCCAACACAAAACCAGGAATGACCTCAGCACCAGCTTTGCAAACTCAAACTGCTTTAGCTGACTAAAAAGAAGGAAGAGGTAAGAAGGGGGTGATAGGAGCACTCCCGGGGTACCCTTTGGGTTTGGTGAAGGGCTGCTTTTGCAAAAGGCCAAGGCAAGGGCAGCAGTGTTTGGAGCTGGAAAGGAGCTGAAGCACATTCAGCTTGTAAGAGGCTGGACAGGGCTAACCGCCTGCCAGAAGAACTGCAGCCAGCCCAGCACATGCCAACAGAGGCTAGAGCTGACCTAGGCACTGAAGGGAGGGCTGGGATGAGGCCAAGCCCGTCTAACGAGAGCCCAGAACTGACCCAGCGTTTAGTAAGAAATGCTTTGCCTTGATGCTAGAAATACCTGGGACAAACTTCCCATCCATCAACGACAGACAGAGAAGATCCCGATCTCAGTATGGTAAGGGACAGGGTGCAGCACCAGTAATCCTGATTTGCTGGCACAGAAAAGTCTCTCTAGGAAGTCGAGACCTCACAGAGAAACTTCCAGAGTGGATAAAACCTCAAAATGCTGAAAATTCAAATCAGTAATTGCTAAGCACTCTCAGTTATTTGTTACCCTCCCTTCATACAAACACAATATTCACTATTTCCTCTATTTAATTGGATTCTTGAGCAGAATTTCAATAGCATCTATTCATTTTTTAAGCACAAAGAAACAGTTTTAAACCTTTTGTAAGTATCTGAATGGATTATTATCTTTTACACACATACACACAGACCAGTTTCCAGAAAGAAACTAGAAGCCAGACAGAGAAAGAAGCTGGAATAAGAGCTAATCTTCATGCTGTCTGCTGGATGACAACTAAAAAGCCCAGAGAAACTTGTCACATATAGCAGGTTGTAAAGTGTAGCTTATATAGCAGCATTTGGGAAGCTGAGCATGCCTGAGTGCTCTCCTAGCTCTGCCTCTGCCTCCATCTGTGGACCTGGGTCACTCACTTCAATCCCAATCAAAATTCTGGCAGGCATTAGATGTTTAATGCAGCTACTGCAGTCAAATGGGAAGAAGAGTTCCACCTCTCTCAGCATCCCTCTAACTAGGAAGATGCCTCTTTCGATCTGAAAGTTCCTTTGGACATGTGTGAGTCTGGTTCTGGGCAAGACAAACTGACCCAGCCCAAGAAGCTTAAGCACTGCAGAACTACAAATCAAATAGCGTCTATGTTGATTTTTGAAGTGCTGACAGTGGTGTTGGTTCTGCTGGCTAACACGTCATCTTAGTGAAAATGTCCTGCCCAGGCAGGGCCGCTATTACACTTGCCTTATTCCACTATTATTAGGTTTATTACTATTATTATAGTTGTAATTATTTCCTGACCTGGGGGCACCCAAACCTGTAAGAGAGGACAACATCCACAATGCTTATAGGCTAACCTTGCTGGTTGTATGCAGAAAGGAACAGCTTCCACCATTCCTGTTGATCCCTCTTCTTTTCCTAGAAATGAATGCAAGATTTGCAGAGGAAACAAAATGTGTTGATTTTCTCAAGGGCAGGAACATAGCTGAATATGTGGGGCCCTGAATTCTGGCCCCGGTTCTACTGCTGTTTAGGAATTCTCAAGCAACAACTGAATAAAACCCAGACTTCTCCTGCTCTATTTTCTGCTATTTTGGTCCATGCTTCATTTTTTAAATGGTCCAAATGACTTCCAAGGTTTCGTTATATGCTTTTTGTTATTTTACTTTGCAACAGTTATGATCCATTACTGCCGTAGATTCGCTAAGCATGGGGGACTCTATGAGTTGCTCACATCAGATCACGAACAGGCTCAGAAATGTCTGTTTGTCCTTGTGAACGTGTATGTCTGTAAGCTGGCTGCTGAATTCAAACCATAATGAAGTGCTTTGCTTTTTTTTTTAATATTTTGGGTAAAAAACAGAAGTGGAAATTTTGGGTTTCTTTTGGTATGTTTGCTTTTTAAACTTGTCTGAAGAGCTGTAGAGTTCTAGATTATCCGTTAACTTGAGAATTGTTTTTTCTAAAGAACAAACAGAGGTATTAAAGAGAAAAACAGAAGACTCTCCAGGTGCTTCCCTGAGTGGGGATGAGTCATCTGCGAAACTTCAGCTACTACACAGCACAAGATCCTGTCTTTAAAAAGTTTCTGAAATAATTTGAAATTTGGACAAGGATTTTCAGTGCATCAGCTGAATGTCTTACTACTAAACAAAAAGAGAAGAAAGAACTTTATTGGAAGGATGAATTCTTTGTTTTGTGTATTTAATTAATTTAAGGCTGATAAAATGCGCTCAAGTATCCATCTCAGACAATTGCAGCCCCTGTTTGTCTCTAGAACAGGTGCAGTGCAGGGATCTACAGGGCCATCTGTGGGTAGTGCAGCTTACGCCCCAGCTCTGCTCTCAACACGGTCCTCACTGAAGAGCAGTTGCACATTGGCGGCCTGAATTTGAGATCGTTCCTGAACTAGAATTGCCTTTGAGATAAGACCACCTCTTCAAGGCCCCTTAAAATACCAGCTGTTTACAAAATCACCTCATTTCACCTAACTCCCTAACTTCTGGGTAGCACAGTAGAGCCCTAATCCTCCTCCAGAAAAGTAATATATCCAATTTAGCCTGAGCTCAGAGAAGCATCCTTGACTTCAAAAGCAGTGAGCAGCTGAGGCAGAAAAGTTGAGTTTGCTGAACCCCGGTCGTACACTGACTTCAAGCCCTGCTGTTGGCAGGAGCCAGAGCAGGACCGCAGGGCATGGTGCTCCTTTCTATAGCAAAGGGATTTTATTAGAGCAGAGTGACAGCTCTGTTGTAACTATGGCTGAACATCACTCTCTACTTAAAGGTCAACTATTGTAAGTGCTCTAAAATCCCTGTGCTGACTTGGGCTGCCTTGAATTTCCCGTGCTTCTTCAGGGTGTGATGTAAGATAATGGCTCAGACAGGGTGTCATTTACTGAAAGACTTTGTGCGATTCAACCCCCTTAAAACAAGCTGTATCTCGTATCCTCCTTTAGAGAACCCTCACATTGCTAGGGTCAAACTCGGTACCTAATCTTCAAAAAAATACTCTCAGTTGTTCAGGAATGACCTCGGGTAGCCCACGTTTCCCACAGCCCCTGCAGGGAATGCTTACTGCTGGTGTGGGTCGGTGTTGTGAGGCTGGTTCAGCGCAGGGAGCAGGCAGAGCGCAGAGCAGGGCATGGGCCCGTGCCTGCCACGCTGTCTGTACGTCCCTGTTGTCACAGGAGCCTCAGGAGTATGTGGGTCTGCCTCTGAAGCTGAGCAGCACTGGCACGCTGGCAAGCTTGAAATCCGTCAGGTAACTTACAGGAACTGTGGCACATATTTTCTTTACAGACTCCTAGTGAGAGCCTGGGGGCAAAGATCAGTCCTGTATGTTCTCGGCACTGTTTCATCAGGTGATTTAAAGCCCCCCCCCCGACAGAAATTCTACTTCAGAAGTGGGTTTGGCAAATTGGTAGCTGCTAAATACCAGAAAGTCACTAGTAAGCAGGTGGTGGATTATTCAGAAAAAACTGTGAAGGGCATGAGGCATCAGCAGTTCCTCGCTGGTTTTCTTTCAGCCGCCTTTGTCCCAGGTGACTGAGCCCACCCTCATCTCTTGGCCTCAGGACTGATTCCTTCGGCAACCCAGGAAATGTAGCAACCTCAGCACAGTGCAGAGCATTGACCTGAAAATTGGGCTTTTCAGGTCAAATCTGACAGGGGGATCGCCATAGAGCAAGGCATGTCCCTTCTGTACTGCTCCAAAGTAAAATCACCCCAACAGAGCCATAGGATAAGCCTTAATAATGTACAATTTGCATTGTAGAGACCTGTTGGGAGTCTGGTAGCTACATTATCTGAAGCATGCTCTAGCCTAGATGCTCAGTCAGAGTCTGTCTACAGCATTGCTTCTAGCTGTTGTGGAGGCTTCTGGCACCAGAAATGGGAATGATAATACCGTGTACTGTGGCCCAGCCAATAGCGGGTAACAAATTAAGTAACACAAGTAGATTCAGGCCAGAATTAGACCAGACTGGGTAAAGGAATATGTTGCAATGTGGAAACCGGAAGGTTCTGGGGCAGAGGGTTGTAATTGTCTTTGTGATAACAACTTCATGTCAGGTGACATCTTGAAGAGTCCCTTAGTATATAGTTCTCCCCTGGAGTGAAAGGAGCGTCTGGAAGCCACAGTAGAGCTAGGAAGAACCAAGGTGTATGAACACATTCTCCCATTCCCTCCTGTTTTACTAAAGATGGACTGGAAATGCTTTGTGACAAACAGGCATTTATTTATTCTAAAGCGGTATTCCAGAAGGAAAGCATCATGGATTATCATTGGCATGGCCATGCACCAAGACCAGGCCTCAAGGTTGACTTTTTCAAAAATAGTTGTATGAAAAATTCTCATGGCATCCATACTCTTCATCGAATGAGTATTTTCTGGGCTGGCTGTACTAGATATCTGTGATATTAGCAGCATTCCAGACATAAATAATTATGAAATTATGAGCTACCACAGAGGGAAATTGTCTACGAGGTTGTGCCTGGTTCATCTTGATAGTCCAGTGGCAGACTGTAATCCATAGACTTCCTCTGTGCAGCTGTCTATCAATCTTAACATCAAATTGACCTAATGCTCAGACTGAGTTAGAACACAACGGATTGATTGAATTTCTAGCAAAAATGGATTAAATTGATTTTGGAGAAGGCACAAATCAAATACTGAAATATGTTCACACTGGTCAAAGAACTGAAATTCCTCCTCACTTTAGTTTGGAAAAAAAATGGTGCTGTATGTAGAAGAGAGCTGCCATGACTATGTATTATAGACATTTAAAGGAGGGAACAGAAGATAGCTGTTTAAAATTTCTACTTGAAGTTTTTAAGGATATAATCTCTCTCGCAGTATGTATTGGAGGACATCTGATTCACAGGACACACACATACCAAACTCTCCCCGTTTCTAAATGGGCGTTTTAAGACAGTATCAATGGCGTCTAATTCTAAGAAAAATAATGTTAATATGTTTAATCACTATTGGTAAACTTTATCTATAACTGTATAAATATGTAGATACAAGTGTGTACATCTGTTGTGAAAAAGGACTGGAAGTAGAAGGAGGGGCTGCCTCAGTAGACTGGGGAAGAGATTTGAGGTATGGACAACCAAGAGAAAAGCTACAGGAGGACAGTCAACTGATTGGCAAAGTGCCTTAAGCTGAGGGCACGCCTGGTGCAAGGAGGGACAAGTATGAACTGAGATCGGGAGAGCAGCGGAGCCAGAGAGCTCTTGGAGAGGGGACTGGAGGAGTTACAGCATTTAGAGAAAGGGATTAGAAGGCAGCAGAAATGCTCTAGCAGAAGGGGAGGAGGGGGAGATTCACTTCCATGTGGCAGGTAGATACCTAGGATCTGAGGAGCATTGAGTTCATGTGGAGACAATTACGTTGGGAACTGCTAGAGACCTACTGCTGCTCAGCCATTGGACTGGGCTTGCTGTAGTGATTGGGAAGGACAGATCTCAGAGGGGGAAAGTGGACAAAAAAGCTTGCCCAGAACATGGGCTGGTGGCACAGTCTGAAATTACTCTGTTCTGGCGTTGGCTGTTCTGGCAAAGCTTCACAGACACGCCAGACCTTGATGGAAGTGGAGAGGGAGAAGGAGTGCAGGGCAAGGAGACGTAAATTAGCAGCAGAAAAAACTGAAACAATTGAGGCTTGCGAGTTTGGACTGAAAGACCTAAAAAGAGCTGGCAAAGGTGAAAGAGTGGGTCTGGACATGTGTTGGCAGTGCTGGGTAAGAAAGCCTGTGAAGTTTCTGCATGTGAGGCCAGCTGTCAGCAGGTGTGAGGGTCTGCTTACTCCTCTCAAGGGCCCTGCAACACATCCAGTGTTCAGCTCACCAGTCTGGAAACTGTGGGCTCAGGGCCAGGTCCAGATGCCAAAAGGCAAACAATCAGCTGCTTCACCACCTTTCTTACTAGGAGCTCTTGCCTCAGAGTCAAAGGGAGCCCCATGGTCACTCCAGCACGTTTCCCCGTGACTTCCTCTGCACTCCCTTATCAGGAGGTGGTGCCATCAACACCTCACCTCTGCCCACATTGAGAGCTGCCACTGGAAGCACTCCCAGGTTCAGGTCTTTCTGTTTCATCATTACACACACAAAACTTTTTATTAAGCAAAGCATTTTGCTCCACTGTCAAGTGGGTGTTTTCACATGCAGCAAGCAGCCCAGCGTGGGATTCTGGTTTACCTTTATCTTCACAGGAACAACCAGGCAGCTACTTTTCTGAAACTGAGTGAAGAATGTGAGTGCCCACAAGGAAGAGAAAAAATGAAGGACAGGAACAAGCTGCAAAATCCTGGCCCAGACAAGAAACACACAAAGGTTTCCAGGTGGTATTTTTTTTTTTCCAGGGGAGCTAAATATCAATGACCTACTTTAACCCTGGTTTCACTGCTAAAATTGCCAACAGGAATAGTAAGTAACTGTGCGGGTGAGTCCTGATGCATGGGATCCTGTTCATCAGCAAGTACACTCAAAGAGCCAACACCTGGTCTTAGTGATAATTAATCCTTCTTCTAAGGAGTGCGTTCCTCAGACAATAGCTCATTCACAATCTTTGTTTTTTCTGTGCCTGCTTCATAGGGCAGAACATGCTCCTTATGTATTCTCCACAGCACTGATATTGATCTCCATCAAAGCAGTCCCAGAAGAATGCAAGTACAATAACAACGATGGATAGAATTACAGTACAGTGCCTGGAAGCTAAGCAGTGACAGCTTAATAGACCTGCAATAAATGAACGGCAAGACAAAAACAATATGCTGTGGGAACCATAAATATGTGATTATGAAATAACAAACCAGGATTCCCTAAGTGCCAACAACCTTCTGGCACTCCATTTAAAAACTATAAATCTGCCATGGCCCAAGTTAAGTAAATTCTCCTCAGTGTATTAAGCTCTTTGTTTACAGTGAGGGTAATTATACTAACTCTTAGTGCAAATAAGAGATGGCCACTCCAGAGCATGTAAAATTCAACAAGGACATTTCATACTAAGCTGAAAAGCTGCCTCTGACATTCGGGGAAAACTCCCACCTTCTCAGGCAGGATTAGTCTGTACCCAGCACTGCTGCATACCTGCAGCCTTTTCCTTGATGCAGTGGAACAGGATAGGGTTGAAGTCTCCTGGTGGTTGTTGAGGTGGACAGGAATGGATCATGCAATGTGCCAGTTGTAAACTGAACGGGGAGGTTTTCTGCAAGAGAAGCGAGGTCATGGTCATGAGCTTGGAGAAAACAGAGAACTTCACCATGGGTAGATGAAAGATCAGAAAGCTCACCAACCTTACAAGGAAGTTTTGCAGGTTAATCAGGGTTTATTTTCATAGTGCTCTGCATGTGAAAGGTGCTAACAGATACACCTGATAAGAAAATTTACAAAAGGCCACAGATCAAACCACAGCTGAGAAAGCTATAAAATACTTGTTGCAAATTCAGTGGGACCAAAAGAAAAGGTTCAGATACAAGAAAGGAAGGGGAATAGTGTAGAAAACTAACTCAGTTTCTGGCTTCTGAATACCATCCCTCTGTAGGTCATGAGGCTGCCAAAGAGTGATAGCATTAGAGCATTCGCTTCCACGATTGACAACATCAGTTCTTAAGGCTAATGGGTAATTACCAAATGGACTCTCAAGGATACTGTGCAACCAGTGCCTGATACTTGAATCTAGATTTAAACTGAACAGTGGTGAATGAGCTTAGTTAAACCCTGGAGAACAATAGAAGATGAAAATAAGATTGATATCAATCTAGTGGTCCTCAGAAATAATCACTGAATAGATAGATGTTCAGGTGAAAAAGAAAACAAACTAGACAGTGAAAATCTTTATACACATTGGCACAGGACAAATACTGTAGTCACGCTGAGTCACTGGAAGAGCCATACGAAGAAGCTCAAGGCTGAGGAGGAATCACAGCCACACGATTTGGCAAGGACATGGAACACAGTGGTGTCAGTTTATTCAGAGTGAATCCGAGATCCTGCCTGCATGTGGATGTTTTCCTTCCATCTTCCTAGCTGTTGAAACCTGCCAGGTTCAAGTGCTAGCTCAGGCAAGAGCCATCAGGAAGACTGGAAGCAGTTCATTGCCTGGTGTAAAAGCTGAGAAAGGAGCTGCTCTCAGCAATTTGTAACTGTGAAGAATGTATGTTCTTAACCTCAGATGCTTATGGCCTCGGTTTGTTTGTAGCAGCTCTACTGGCTGTCAGTTGTCAGTCCCTAGCACTCAGCTAAGTTCACAGTTGGGTTTCAACCAATTATTTAGCGCTTCCTTCCTCTTTACTAGCGCTGCTCACATCAGCTCATCAGGGGCATCTGTTTTCCTGCTCTATTAGACAAAATCC
>JAVKLA010000039.1:24006577-24021770 GCA_034782735.1 Sagittarius serpentarius | reverse complement strand
GGATTTTGTCTAATAGAGCAGGAAAACAGATGCCCCTGATGAGCTGATGTGAGCAGCGCTAGTAAAGAGGAAGGAAGTGCTAAATAATTGGTTGAAACTTTTGGCGTCCCAGAAAATAGTATAAATAAATAAAGGTTGTCAGACAACTGACAGAGATTCTGATGCAAGGGAATTCCATTTTCCTTTTAAGCTGTGTCTTCTATAATATGGATGTTTTGTCTGGCTTTCTGCTGCATATTTACAAACACAATATTCATCTTTCAGCAAGACAGCTCTTCTAAGTCCATGTAGCTGGCTTCACATTTGTAACACATCCAAAAGGCTTTACTTTCAGCAAAACTGATGAACACTGTAGAGTATGTGGTTCAAGGGATCACGGAATGTACCAGGTTGAAAGAAATGTCAAGTGTGTGTTGATACGCTGGACCAGCTTTCTTACATGCCCTGTGCTGAACTGCTGCAAGGACGATCATGTGACAACAGTTTTATATTCTCTGTGGCTCAGTGACAGTTGCCTGTTTGGTGCAAACAGGACCAGAAAGTTAGTATTTCAGGCTGACTCTGTGTAGGCTAGAACAAGACACCGCATCCGTTCGTTTTTGAAGGGTTACAACTGTGTCTAGATGGAATAAAAAACATGAGACAAAATTCATCAAAATAAGCAAAGTGTAGCTCTGCAGGAACTAGCAGAGCTACAAAGACATGGCTTCCCCACCACCACCCTTCCAGCCAAGTACGGCCAAAATGGTCCCAGCTTCAGGGGAAGGAGAGGAGACCGGACCAGGAATGAAGTCTGGTGCTTGATGTAAGGGAAGAAGAAACAATACCATCAGGCTTCCCTTCAGTCTGTAAAAAGACAGCAGCTTGCTGCATCTACAGGGGAGGGGGATTGCAAACTGGCGGCTGGCTGGTCACAAGGATGGCAATTAGAGAATGAATCTGCTAATGAGTAAGGCTTTCTGGGGAAGGGTGGACACTAGGCTAGCGAAGTCTCTCCACAGCGAGGATAGGTCAGGATTTCAAAACCTGACTGGACAGAGATGGCATTTCTAGTCTCTGCTTTCAGAATAGGGCTTGATATCAAAAGTCCAGATTCCTTAGGGGGAAAATTGAAAAACAACAGAATACAAATATATGCAAGTACTGAAGACTTTTCTTGTTTAATAGGGAGCTACAGTAACAACAAGAACAACATTTTCTTTTTAATTTATTTTATTAGTAAAGCTGCCAATTTCTTGACGTTTCAGAAAAATGAGACATCTGCCGATAATTTACAAGCACAAAAAGACTCCCCAAATGAACTTGCAACAACAGTTTATGGAAGTATCCAGAACATCACATGATGAACAAAAATCAGCTCTAAAAAGAAGGCTTTGGGCCATATGGTTCCAGTTACAGTTATGTAAAATTTTGAAGTCAATAAACATCAGTTGTTGGTTGAGCAAAGCACAGACCAGCGCTCCAGTTCATAGCATTTCTGTTCTCTGTTCCGTCCACCAAAGGGTAAGAGAAGGGTGGTCACCAGTAAGAGCTTTCCTTACCTCCATTACCGGTATGGGACAAGACTGCAGCCATTCAAATGCAAACCTAGCATTGAAGACTTTAATTTGAGAAGGTTGCTTTTGACTGTTAAAGCCTTTCCTGAGATTTCACAACAATTTAAAGCCTAGTAAGGTATTTCTCAACCATATATCAGAGCAAGTATTGATTGCACAGTCCTGCTAATTGTATAGTTCCTGCTGTGTTGGTTGCTTGGTGCACTACAAGGCAGGTGTGCCCTACACTGCCTGGCATTGCAGTTTTCTTATTGTTCAGAGCAGGAACCTGTCTGAAATGTGACAGGGCTCCCGCCTGACTCCTGCACCCAGGATGCCTTTCCAGGGCAAAAGGATGCTGGCAGTAGGGCACTGCATGCACCAGCCTTGTCCTGCTGTGGGGTTAAGACATGGCTAAACTGGGCAGCTAGACCCAAGAGATGGAAAGTGCTACTGAGTCCCCAGATTTAGACATATTCTGTACAGACAG
Organism: Sagittarius serpentarius; assembly: GCA_034782735.1. Lineage (NCBI taxonomy): Eukaryota > Metazoa > Chordata > Aves > Accipitriformes > Sagittariidae > Sagittarius > Sagittarius serpentarius. Next base: position 24,019,745 of record JAVKLA010000039.1, on the reverse strand, counting down.
TATGAGATTCACTGATAAACAGAAACCTGGAAACAAAGTGCTTTGTCTGATCTAGCTATCTCCTGTGATGCATACACATGTATACACGTCCTTCATTTTCTGGGTTCTTGCCATTCACATGGCCTGAAAGAACTCCAGCGTCCATGCGTGTGTGTGTGCGGGCGCGTGTGCGCGCACTGGTGTGTGCTGTTAAGGCTGGAATTGGAGCAGGAAAGATAAAGCCGAAGAAATAAACACGACATAATCTCTCCCCATGGGAGCAGTATTCTAGAAATACTGCTCAGGATGCAGAAAGGGTAGAAGTTTCTGCTGCCTCCTTATGCCAAGATTTACCGCCCTGTAATGATGTCACTAACATCATTTTGTACTATAAACCAAAACTTTTCAATACTAATTGAAGGGCAGTAGGAGGCAAATCACTGAAAACCTGTTTCACCACCAGGTTTCTTTTGTACTGCAGAAGAACACTTGGTGAAGATAAACCCATCCAGTCTCAGAGTTTTCTTTAGATTATTCTCACCTTTGTTAGAGACAGAAACTATCCACTTCAGAAGCTTGCCTTGCTCTGTAAAGGACAAAGGGTGCTTTTCATACTGGCCCATGCAATGCTCTGCAGGAAGAGCTCTGTGCTCAGTTAAGGGAGGCAAGGAGCTCAGAAAGGACAGTAGATGGGGAGACTCTAGAGAGAACTCAAAATTGAAGAGGAATGACTTAAAACTGGCATGGAAGTGATGCAGGTTATCTCGGTGCAGTGTGCATAGATAGATTAAACAACCGGGTGGTTTGCATCTGCACATTTGGTTGCTGGCTTACTGATGTCTGGATCACAAATTGCCTGGGCAAAGATTTTTTCAGAAAGAAGGATGGATAAGGGGACTAAAGGGAAAAAATCAGAACAATCAATTCTCCTCACATGCGGCTTAAATACATTATCGTAGCATTTGGGAGATTTACAGTCTCTTGCTGGCTAATGGTTGTGTTATCAGCAAGCTCTGTGATAGTGGATCTGCATAGCTGTCCTCAGTCGCCGCTCCTCCTTAGAAACATTCCAGCCGCCTGGAGCAGTGATCAGCTCCGTCCTGAGCAGGGTTTTGCTTCCAGTGCTCCAGTCTGTGTGCACTGCTATTCAGAGTTTCAGGAAAGGCAAAATATGTTAGTGCAGGAGTAAGTATATCACACTGCCTCAAGTTTTAATAAAGATCTAGGACGTGTTAATAAACTACTTCAGTCACACAGTATATTTACCTGATGAAAGAATGGACTCCTCCTCAGTGTCCAGTTAGCAGTGAAAATATGCTTACAAAGTAAATTGTGCGAAGTCTTACACCTCTAGGCCATTGCATCAGAGTTTTTGTGACCTGTACTGTAACAACATGATACAGATGTGTAGTTTTACTGAAGTTTCCAATGGGCTATTTCCTTCCCACAGCACCTCATACTACAATCAACACAACCTAACCCCCTCAATCACACTCTCAAATGAGCCATGACACATCTTTCCTCTGCGATATTCTTTAGGTATGTTACAAGGTCTTTAAATAGCCGTGTTGGAAATAAGAACTTAAACAACCTCCGAGACGTACTGACGGAGAGCGGTGCCTGCTAAGATGGGACAAAGACTGGTAACGTTAGAAACTTCAGATAAAGGAAAATGTTTTGATGCTTCCTTGAGATCCTCAGAGTATTCAAACAAGCAGCAACAACCTGACATCAACCGTGTATTTAAGCCTGGATGAAACGCTGGCCTGCTGAAGGCAGCAGCAAAGCGCCCCTGGACTTCAGTGGGGCCAATGAATCTCCATCAGCCTCTGGTATCTCACCTTAGGTGGTCATCCCTGTTCGGTGGCGGAAGTGGCCTTATCCCAGGCTTCTCCCAGCTCTACACTGGGAAAATGGATCTGTCAGCAGTGCTGCCTTGGACCAGATTTCATGTAGGAACTCAGAAGTCACAACCCCATGTATTACCTCCCCAGCTCCTGAGGAACTTCAAACTCTGCCCAAAATGCAATTGTGTAAGACATGATAAATGGTACAAATGTCTGTTTCATTAGGAATGAAGTTTCTTAAAGTTCTCAGCACACGATGATTGCCTTTGATCAAATGGACCAAGCACTTCAGTCATTTCATTAAGGTGCACAAACAGGCTCTTCCGAAAATCTGTCTCCAATCTGTAAGAGAAGGAAAATACATTAGTGATTCTTTGGAGGTGACAGGGATGAATTTGGGCAAAGAGAAGAATAACGCTTCAGGTGATTGCAACTGTTCCAGAAATATGACCCAAGACTTCTGCTTAGTCGTGTATTTAAAGCAAGATTTGTTTCAAAACGTGTGAACAAAGGCATTTGAAAGCCACCGTGCAGGTCTGCCGCTTTCTGTGCACGGATGCTGCCGGTTGCTGAGCAACCCGGCGCTGGCCTGATGCCACTCCGGGGCAGGGACCGGCCGATGGATCCTGCCGCATCCCTGGAATTGATCGCACTCATCTTTTCCGAAGTGCTTTCTTCTTGAGAGGTAATGGTGCTCAATCAATTCCCCCCCCCTCGCTGGGACAAGGCATGCAGGGTGACCAGTGGATAGAGCAGGATCCTCTCACTAATCTCTGCCATAGACAAGAACAAAACTGACTGCAGGCAGTGGCAAGGAGCCCGGCAATTCCTCTTCCAGGAGCACGTGAGGTTTGGGCTTTCTTGGGTAAAAGCAGTGTGAGTGTTGGGCATCCAGGAGAGGTACAGGGGAGAGTTAAGCAACCTGTGGTTCTAAATCAGAAGGATGCAATATATTGAGCAACAAGAGATATAAGGCATTCTTACCATTCAGAATTAAAATAGAGGACAGCGAAAACATTTTCTGCACCCGTCTGCAAAGACAATTTTTAAAGCCTCTTAACCCACCACGCGAACTCACACATCTATGCGACAAGACAAGGCAAAGTTAGCAGTCCAGGATTGATACGAATGGCCAAAATATTTTAAATTTTAAGAAATGTGCTACTTCTGTGTAGCACTAGGCAACCTAAGAATAACAGACTCAACCAAATAATGAGGAAAAGCTGTGGGTGGTAGGAGTAATGAAGCCTGGGTTCCCACAGACTTCTGCCTTGTTACCGTCTGTAGGTGCTGGCTGGTGGGCGGTTTCTGGGGCTGTCTGCTGCACCAGCTCTCTGGAGCTTAATAACCCATCGGCTCACATCGTGGTTCCCTCAGCGACAGCATCCGGAAGAAGTACAAATAAGATCTTCCTCACCTACTTGCATCTTTCTTTCCCCCAAATTACATGGTCTTCGTTGCCAGTGAATCCTCCCTTCCCTGTCATAATGAGGTGAGAACAGTAACAAGTTCAACCACACACATGCACAAGCACTCGCACCCAGGCTGGAAGTGCCTTTGGCTACTCAAGCTGCCTCCGCCCCAGCCAGAGCGCGGGATGCCGCTTGTCCTCTAGATTCTTTTTGAATATTTGCCATTATTTCAAATGTACTGCAAGAACAATTCTTAATTTTCCCATACAGGCTACTGTGGTTGGAAAGAACTTCATTATTTCAACATTTAGGGGACTTTAAGAAGGCAGGTCTTCTGCAGCTATATCATAAATAGGTTAACCACTTCATAGCTGGAATAGCACAGAAGGAGTAGTACAATCAAGATAATGCTGTAAGCAACTGGCTAATGGATTATGCCTGCAACTTGCCTCAAATGAGTGAAAGCAAAACTGTTGAACTGTGTGCTATCGTCCTTATTTTACTAGAGATTAATGGCCAAAAATGATTGATTCTGCTCCTGGCAAGCTCCACAGGAGTACGATAACATTTGAGCTTTCAATGGCTGTAAATTCGTGCTCTTAAAGATCACCTGGTGTTGAATTTTTTTCAGGAAACAAAACAAAGGAACAGCAGTTAATTTTGAGTCAAGAGAGAAAGTTTTTAATGGAATGTCCTCTATCTATCTGAAAAATGTTATTTGCTGCAATTCTGAGCAGTCACATAGGATATTCTGAGCCAAAGGATTTTATCAGAAAAAAGTGTATTCTTGCTGTCTGATGTGTTTGACAGCACTTCGTAAATAATCATTTTGGTACTGATCCAGCAAAGCACTTAAGTGACTACTTCACGTTAAGCACATGAGTATTTCCTAGATTTCAGTGGGACTATTTATACACTTCAAGATGAAAACGTGCTGAAGTGTTTTGCTGGATCAGGTCTCTGTGGCATCTCCCCCTGCCCCTAACCAGATCTCATTCTGCTTGTGATAAAGTCAGAAAAAGTGCCTGTTCAGTAATGCAGAATCAAGTCCATCATCTTTTTTTTATTTTTTTCCTCCTCGTGCATATAAGTTGACTTTCTCTGAACTGAAAGGCAAAACTCTCAGTGACATCCACAGATCAAACCTAAGCCTATGGTGAAGGTCACTTATAAATATCTGTAGGGGACTTTAAAATTCACCCTTTTAAAAAGTATTTACAGACAGATACGAATTACCTCAGTACATGCTGTTGAGAGAATGGGAAGATAAAATTCAAAGCCTTGTCAAATTCAAGTTGCGAATAGGTCATCTCCAAGATACTGCATGATGCCTAAAGCAGGAGGGTCAGGGAACAAGGTCTTTTTCATACTGTTCTCTCAGGATATTTTGTTTCCCTCCTCTGCCAGGCAGCCCAGGTTTCTCCTCTGCCTTCTGGAAAGCAGAGAGGCCAATGCAGCTACAGAAAGGCAGGCTTTTGAACTCTGCTTTCCTTCCCTCTCAGTGAGGGTTGGGGAATATGGGAGAACACAGAGCTGGATTGGTTTTTATCCTTCTTTGACCTGGCAGTCCTGTCAGTTGGAAGAATCCTGCTCTGTTCATTGAGCAAGCTGTCTCTGGGACTGGCTGAGGGAGAAGAAACACAAAATAGAATCACAGAAGCATAGAATGGTTTGGGCTGTAAGGGACCTTAATGATCATCTAGTTCCAAGCCCCCTGCCATGGGCTGGGACACCTTCCACTAGACCCGGTTGCTCAAAGCCCCATCCAACCTGGATAACTTTTCTAACCATGACTGATTTGCAACAAGCTGTACGTGGAAAAAGCTTGGAGACAGAGCACAAGAAAAGAGAAGAAAGCTGTGAGTGCTGTTCCCAGCCCTGCCACTGACTCACCGTCTGATCGCCACAGGTCACGCTGCTGCACAGCCACCTCGCATTTCCCGGGGTGGGAAACTGGGACAATGAGTGGTACCGCTGCCTCCCTCTTCCCAGATCGGCACTGAGGTTCAGTTTGAAAAAGGTGGTAAAGCATTTTGGTGCTCCCAAATGCGAAAACCACAGGAACAGGAAAAGCAGAGATGTCTGATGGTTTTCTACCTATTTGATCAAAGAGATGACATTTCTAAAGGCTGCAGATCTGAACCTTCCTGGAATGGGGATTAACCCCTGTCTTTTTGCCTTTGCACCTTAGGAATACACTCAAAACACTTTGCTTTTATAACTGTAGTGTATGTTTCTGCAAGGTGAGTCAGAGGTTACCTGAAATCCCCCTGCATCCTGCTGAGCAAACTGAACCCTGAACAGAGAGGGTGAAGCGAGGTGTGACAGCACCCATCCTGCATGCAGAAGTCGATGCCGATCTCTCCACTGACTTTGTTGAATGCTGATAGTCTGGGAGGAACCGAGCATGCGAGGGATCCTGAATGTGGGGCAGGCTACCCTGCGATGCAGAGCTACAATCTACCTCCATCCTTCCCCGCTCCCCTCGCGCTTTCAGGGACCCTGCCCTGGGCCAGGCGTCAAATGCACTTTCTGGCCCCACTGGCTGCTCCAGTCACCTGCCTCCGTGGCAGAGCCATCCCAGTTCTCCACTGCCTGCCCACCTGCTCCTTGCAGGAGAGAGGGAAAAGCCCCCCAAAAGAGGGACAGTAAAAGGAGATATCCGACATATCGAGGGGGTACGGAGAGGACAGCAAAGGTGGTTCTGTGAAAGGTGGTGGGAATTCCCATCCAGTTCCTGCCAGGGGTGATAGCTCAGGAAATACCACTGATGGGCTGACACTAATTTGAAATTCTTCCTGGCAGTTCAGCGTTTTAGAGTATTAATAAGTTGTAAATTTTGATGCAAATACCGTGTTCATTAGAATTGCTCCTTTTTTTTCTCTTTTTTTTTTAAAATGTTTTTCCAATAGCTCCAGCTGGCAATTTCAGTGAGAGGCAAAACCCTGACTGTGGCCACAGGAATGAAATTGCTTGCTATCAAGGAGAGCTGACCCCTGGAGAGTACATGGGTGAACGCAGGGGAATCCTGCACCACGGTAGGGTACCTATTTGCCTATTTTCTCCACTGCTTTCAGCTGGACACTTATCCACCCTTCAAATCTGCACCCAGTCCACTGCTCAAACTGGAGTGTTGCCAGTCACACAGAGCAAAAGTTGTGGAGATTTGAATCTTGTTTTTTGAACTGCTAGGATGGGGATGCAGGCAGGTACAGGGGTAGATGAATTATTTGCAAGCTCTTCTTCAGACCCCTCCTAAACTGGCATGTCCAAGTTTCCCCTGCAAAACTGTAGAAGTATATTTTCAAATAGTCACAGTCTTGAACCAGTGCCCAGTCATTCTCCTCGGCCAAAGAGCTCTCCACATCTCAACGGCACCATTGGCTTCAGTGGGTAGGTGTTGGTTAGGGGGGTGAATCCTGGGTGCAGCAGGTGAATACACGAGTAAGACCGGGACAGAGCTCCCATACAGAAGGACTCAGTTTAAGACCAAACAAGTCAGCACTGAATGCTGTTTGTGTTACTTACACCCCAAAGAGCAAATGCCTGTCACACCTTCCTTGTATTGTTTTCTGCTACAGCAAGCCCCACTGCAAGTCACTGAAATACAGAAAAATCTTTTCACAGAAGGTGGTAAGTTTTCCCTCATTGTGCAAGGCCCTTATCCAATAAAGCATGGTGGACACATGCTGAATTTTAAGCACAGAGGCCTCATAGACTTGAACATAACAATTCTTTTGCCTAAAGTTAACAGCATGTGAGTCCTATTTGCTGTACCAGGGCCTGAATGATTTGAGTACTGCAGTTTTCAGTTCCTGAAATCTTGATAAAATCTAAAATATTCGAACAAGAATGATGATTTCAGTGCTTAAGCTGAAACAGAAATTTTACAGACACGGTTTGAACAAATTTCTTGCAGTTAGTTTAAAAGTTTTAAAAGCATTTTTGTATGCTGTAGACAGGCACAATCAGCTTGCTGAAGATGTGTGACTTCATGGTAGAAAGAAACTGAAAACTGCATACAATAAAATTTTCTGTCTGTGGTCAGAGTGGCAGAAGAAACTGTCTAGTTTCCTGTCACAGTTGCACTCAAGAATAACTAACCATCCTCAATTTACTGTTTGTTGTCGTTTAGCACAGCCTGAAGATTATTTATAGCTGTCGTCCTATTGTAGCTACAGAGCACAGAACATTTTGAGCCAGATTCTAATATACAGGGCTGCACTGAATAGACCTGCAATCATCTCCTAGGAGTATGTTCCCAGAGTGTAAGATACTCAGACTCTAACTCTCACCTACCCAGGTACTAAGATTCTGCTGCCAAATCATTCTCTAACATGTTTAAGTCATACAAAAGGGAAAGGCTAATAAGATAGAGATTCCTAGTTAATAAAATTAGAAAAGGTATCCCAAAGGATTTTATTACTGAAGCAGTTGCAGCATATAATTAGCTCTGTATATGATTAGAGAGATATATACTGGGAACCCCCCTTCAATCAGTGGAGGCCAGGCCCCGCTCTCAGCACATACCATCTTTTATGGGCTGGTGTAACTGGCATTTCCTTGTCACAGTGTTTCATTTTAACTTTAAGGCAATTCTCTCAGCCAGCTAACATGCTGCGCAAGGATGAGAATCTCCTTTTAAGTTTGCAAAGTTGCATCTCAGTTGGAAACTGCACTTTACCCATGTATCTATAATCTCCTGCTGCAATCATTTGCACTGCCACACCTGACAAGTGTGTATCAAGCTGCCACAGGAAACCCCTGTGCTGTTCTCTTCCTCCCATTCTGAAAAGTCAATGCCTCCTTGAGCTTTCTAGGGATGAGCAATTGTGTAATGACCCCAGAGAGCATTTTCGCCTGTTATAAAACTCCTGATCTAATTCAGCTACTTGCCAGGGAGAGCCTCCTTGAAGAATTACCTCCTCTGACTTTCAAAAGAAGGTGTACGTTCCAGATGAATAAAATAAAGTCTCTGCAGAGACATTTTCACTGTCGTACCAAACAAAAGTAGCAGGTAATTGGGTCTGACTGGTGTTTGTCCCCATGGGATAAGAATCCCTCTGTCTGGCCACCTCACTACTGGCAATTTTCCCCCACCTTCCTCTGGCCTGCTCCCCCAGACAGTGACCGTGTCGTCCTGCTGAGGCTTTCCTGAGGGGTGCTGCGGGTGAGAGAACAGCCAAAGCTTTTTAGGTAGTGTGACGAAAACCAGTATTTTGGGAACCGATTTTTTTTTGGTAAGGATGCAAAATGGTAAATGCTAATAAGGGCAGGAAGAATCAAGCTTTTAACTTTGTGAGCCTGTAGCTGTTATTGAAGACAATGTCACAAGCCCCTCCGGTATCAGTAACGCAGAAACAAGCTACAGAAAGAACGTAGGAAAGGCTTAGGTAACAGCTGGAGTGGTGTTACCAACACTGCGGCGAGTTTTGTCTTACTGTCAGTAACACGGTTTTCTGGCTAATATCCTACATTTTCTTTTTAAAGCACTTTCCATGAGCAAGTGAGGTCAGTCATTAAGACGTGAGTACGACTGGGGTTCTAAAGGGCAGTGATGCACAGTATTAGTACAAAAAATTGTCACGCTTTTGGATTTAACGTAATTAATTTTTCTCAATTTTAACTGTCTTCTTGAGGTGGTTAGCACTAAATGAAAGTATGAAAATGGAGAGAGAGAAGTTGTTCGCTTACTTCTTTTTCACGGGAGGCAGAGTGCTGGGAGGAGGAGGAGGAGGAGGAGGAGGAGGGAAGGAGGCCCTTACTTGGAGAGGGGGTAGTGTGGCAGGAGGCTGGAGGACGTGGGGAGTGCTTGGGTGGAATCTCAGCAGAAGGGGAGAGACCAGCAAATCTGAGTTTCAGAATAATTCCGGCAGCTCCCCTGACTCCTCCCAGGGGCTCTGTAGTGCCCGAGGCCAACCCCGTACAGCACACGGTGCTACGAACCACCAGGACACTGGGAAATGCACGGGTGGTTCGGATAAAGCATGCTTAAAAGCTTGGAATTAAAGTAGGTATTCAATCCCTTCTGCCTGTGTCTTTATGCACAAGCAGCTCCGGCAGTGAAGGAAGCTGCGGGTGGGTTTCTGTCCAAGGCACTGGAAGCAAACGCTGCCCTTTCTCGGGGAAGCAAAGGGACAAGGTGTCACTGGAAGTGCTGTCCGTCTCTCTGGCAGTGCCGGAGCCCAGGCGGTGCCTTCTCCCTCTGATGGGGAAGGACCAGGCAGGAAGCGACGGTACACTAAAAAAAATTATGTTTTGTGGACTGACATTTTGTTCTTGCAGGATCTGCTCTCCCTCCTTTCGCCAACTGATTCCTAACAAGAACAGCCATCTGCAGCTAGAAACCAAAGAGGCACCAGCGTATGGGCAGAAAGTGCAACCTGATGGCTGACAAGAGGTAGAAGCATCCTTAGCAAAGATAAAACGATGAGCTAAAAAAATCTCTAAAAAGCTAGAGGCCCTTGGGAAGGAAAAACGGAAGCTTATTAGCTCAAATGTTAACTAAAATCCCTCATACTGCTTTTTGCTGTATCTGAATGATAAATAAATATTTTCACATTGTTTATGGTAAACTAAAACATAAGTGATTTGCTCTTGTATGAGGGTCATTAGAAAGCAAATATCAGACATTTTTTGTTGGTAAACAAGCTTGTATAAGCACCAAGAGAGAAGCTATAGGAATACAATATACCTAACAGGGAGCTGGTTTTAAAGTCCTGGAGGTCTTTATGTTAAATTTTCATGTATTCTATTTGGGCAAACTTTCTGTTAATCTGACACCAGTAATAAGAAATTGCTTATGTGAAATCCCTTTTCATTTTAGCACTGTAAGGGGCACACTGCCTTGCAGCCAAAGAGATTCTAATTATATGCTTGGTCTCTACAGAGCACGTTTAACAAATCCAGCTGTATGGTAACCATAAAGGTTTTTAACATGAAGCAAATGAAGTAACATTTTGCTTCCATTTCCTTGGATATCTTTAAGATGTGCCCAACTTCAAGGCAAGAAGAATATGTTCTTTTTAAGTATTTTTAATGGAGAAACTGCTTGTAAGATAACATACAGCTGAAATAATAAAATACATGCAAAGTGATTTTTTTAAATTAAGAAAAGAGAGAAAAGTATCTTTAAGGTTTTATAAATGGCTTCCTTTATTAAATGTCTGTTTTGTGTTGCAGCTCATGCAAGTGTAGATAGTGCGCCACACTAATGCTCTTCCCATCCCAAACATCCAAACAAACATGTAAACCTATATCGTTTTACAGCTAAGCACATGGTTACCTCGTCTGGTTGCTTTTTATTTTCTATTCAATACACATACAACTTGCTGGTTATCTAAATAACTTGTATTCTGCTGTACAGGTGAGGCTAGCAGAAGGTTAATCAATACCAAGAGTTTGAATTCTCTATTTAGATAAAAGACACAAACCACAAACATTGAACTGTATCTTGTTCGGCATTATTTTTTTCAGATTTTTCTTAACATTTATTGCATTAAAAAAGAGTGAATGAAATATTTCTTAATTATAGCATGATTGTTCCTTTCATTTGGGTGCGGAATCAAGCTGCATTTAAAATCAATTAAAACATACATGCAGAATTTTAAGATTTTTTTACAGTTAAAGAAAATGCTATTAAATTCTGCATATGTAAAAACCTTGTTATTTAAATGCAAAAAATATTTTATGAGATAAATAAAGTGCTATCTACATGTAATGCATTGCATCGACTGCACATGGTCCCCGTCTCCTTCCTGATTTTAGAAGTAGTAGATCTCATCCAGTCACATCCTGTCATGACCATAGGACAGAAACAGAAGGGTTTTCTTGCCTTGCCCAGCTTTGCAGGCGTGAGTTACTGAACCGGACTAGTTGAACGAACTAAAATGAAAAATCCCCTCTGACCCTTAATAAGACACTTGGAAATGATGGTTTAACTTGGCAATAAACTTTAAGTGCTTAAGTAGTGACTTCCACCAGGCAAATGACAAAAATTTCTCTGTGATCCTGGGAGCAAATACAGAGAATAATATGTTGTTTTCATGTTTAATTTAGCTTATTTTTAGAAACTATATTAAGTTTAGACATGAATCTAGGGTCTCAAAGTTAAAAAAAAAATAAATCAATATGCACTTGTTTTACATTAGTAAACCACTCATAAAATAAAGGAAAGGTGATGCTTTTCTTAAAATCATTTTGTACACTTTATGTATTCTATTTTTGAAACACCTCCTTTACTTGTCTCTCCCCACTCCCCCGCCCCGCCCCTACAAATTCACATCTCCCTGAAGGCCAGGCATTGCTGTGTCGATACGCCGCTCACATAGGTAGAACAACAAAACGGGCCAACAGCTGTGCCTCCCTCTGACCAAACGGAGGAGAAAACTGGGGCGGCCGCCCTTTACAGCGCCGGGAACCCAGAGAAGAGCCTTCCAGAAGCAGCTGGGGCCCGCCGAGACCTTCCGCAGCGCTGGCAGCAGCGAGGTGTGCCGGACCCTGCAGGCACACGGCTTCTCCCGGCCTGTTCCCCTCGCAGGCACAGAAGATGCTGCCAGCTCCCCGAGCCGCCGGGAGTAACCGGGTTTAGCAATGCCTTCCTCCCGCTGCGCCGCTCCCCCTTCCTCCCCCTCCTTCTCCCAGCACGAAGCCGTGATAACCTGAAGGAACATATGCTACCAAATATTCAGACAAACCCATCCTGCTGGATTTTTCTTTGAGTCATTATTTGATAATAAAAGCCTCAGCTGGGAGGAAGCTGGTTTGTGAGAAAAATACCTGTTTTCGCTCACGGCTAGTTTTCCATCTAAATGATGCATTACCCAGTTAGAAAAATAAGTGCCTGCAGGGAGATGGCAGAGAGGGGCAGGGCCCTGTGCCGGTGGCCCCCGAGGAGCCACGGCAGAGCTCGGCCCCATGCGGGGCTGGTGCCACCGACCAGGCGACACTCAGCTTCGCTCTGCCAAAACAGTCGGTACGTCTGTGCGTCCCTCCAAACGTACTTATCTGATTTAAACTGCAGTACTTCTACATTGGACATTCACCCAGATTACTGACTTCACTGTTATTTTCCGTAACAGAAAACAACGTATTATAATTCTTCCACTCAGATTTAATGAATAAAGCCAAACACCACTGGAACGTTAGAAAAGAACGCTTCAGTATTTGCGAGACAGTAAAGCAAAGCAAAGTACTTTCAGCCCGCCTTACTGTTTTAGCAATGAAATGCAATCAAATGCATGAATACCTTGGCCTCAGCCACTGACAGCACCCTTAAGGTCCGAGCAAACAATCCGTAACACGTTCTCCCCCTTCGTTCTAAAGAAAAGCACAGACTCATTTAAGAGAAAGGCACTTTCCTGAAGCATGCGTAGGCTCATGCTGCCACTTATTTTTCACTAATTTGATAATCAAAACTACAGCTTAGCTTGTGTGCAGGAAAAATATACATTTACGTAGGTTTTGCCTGGTCTTTCTGTAAATGATGACTATTCTACTGTGTTAAAACATAGCTCTCGGAAGTTAAGATGTAAGCTGAGATTGTAGTTGACTTCTAAACTGTAGAAAATGATTTTATGGAAAGGATTTAACTCAGCTTTAATGAAGCTAGTAAAAGAACTCCAAAACACTAAAGAAAGTTATGTTTAATATTTTAAGATAGTAACTGCAAGTAAAACACTCTGTGTGTTAGCAGTACAGCTTTTTCTTCATCAACCAAGACATGAAGCCTTCAAAAAATAGCGTGCGCAGCCATACACATACGCACCCAGAAACATCCAAATACCAGGAAAACAAAGGGCTCGCAAGAGGAAAAGAAAGAAAAGGAAAGGAAAGGGAAAGGGCAAGGGCAAGGGCAAGGGCAAGGGCAAGGGCAAGGGCAAGGGAAAGGGAAAGGGAAAGGGAAAGGGAAAGGGACAGGGAAAGGGAAAG
>JAVKLA010000039.1:23966125-24002396 GCA_034782735.1 Sagittarius serpentarius | reverse complement strand
GCCTTCTTCCCCGAGGAGGGGCAGCTCTGCGGGCCCTGCGCCGAGCCGCCCGCCGGGCCCTTCGGCTGCGGGCGCGGGCCGGCCGCCGAGGCCGCCGACTTCCCCGCCGACGCCTGGTACCCGGCGGGCCGGGCGCCCTTCGCCGCCCCCGCCGCCTGCATCAAGAGCGAGCTGGGGCCCTGGGCCGAGGGCTACGCCGGCGCCTACGGCGACGTCCGGTGAGTACCCGCACCCCGCCGGCACCCGGCACCCCGCACCCCACGGGCACCCTGCCTCCCGCCGGCATCGGCAGCCCCTGTCCCACCGGCACCCCGCACCCCGCCGGCACCAGCGTCCCGCACCCCACGGGTACCCCGCACCGCGCTGGCACCAGCAACCCGCACCCCACCGGCACCCCACCTCTCTCCTGGCTGTCCCCGGCTTGATTGACCTCTCTGCTGTCAGAGCCTTCCCTTTTACCGAAATGCTGTCACTTGTGACTTAGTAGGCAAGGTTGTGCCAGAAATACCGCGCTGAGCTCCCGGTATTCTCCGCCGTCCCCTGAAGGTTGGTCGCATCTATCTGGCTTCGTTACGCGGCTGTTACCCCCGCTCTCGGGTGCTGCGGGAATCGGGACGCCGCGCTTGAAGCAGGGACCGATCTCGAGATCGAGTTAAAATTCTCCCTGCGCCTCGCTCCGCCGTGAGCTAGACGAATGGGGAATGAGCTGTGCAGAACAAGCTGGAACTGCTGAATGTATAGGCAGAGAAATACTGCGTGTGCCTTGAAGCTCTGTTTTATGTACAGCTAGAAGCTGTGTTTTAAAGTAGGGAGAGAGGAGTGTTTAGGAATACAGCAGAGGAGGAAAGGTTTGTCTGAGAAGAAGGATTAGATCAAAAGTAATTTCTCCTGGTGGTTAACCTCAAAAAAGGAGATTAACTGTCTCTGTAAAATAGGTGTACCCCATCTAAACCGGTGGGCACACCGCATCGTCACCTTTCATCATGGCAACATCGCTGCAGCGGGTAGAAACGGGAGTGGGAACGTGGCTGCGAAAGGGTTCTTCTGCTGGCTTGGAGGCAGCCCCAGCCACAAGTGGTTGGTACGGCCTCAGCCTGGCCTCGCGTCGTTGGAGTTTCCCATCCACACGCTCACCCCATGGAACTCTGTGTGGTGAGAGCAGAGATTAAAATGAACAATTACATTTTCCCTTTAAATTGGCACAGGGCAACTGCCTGTGCTTCTGTGCTTGTTTTGTTGCTTTAAAATGCTTGTAGCTTTATTCAGGCAGTGTAGTAATTATCATCCGCACAATAATTTACTTGGGGATTTTACGAAGAAGTTGAGGGCTTGGCAAAAAAAGAAGGGGTAAAAGTAAGGACAGGTCAAAGCGAGTCTAGCTGTGAGTGTCGTACCGGTGGCAGGAGTTGTGTGTACCCCGTGTATCTTCCTCTGGGGTCTGGGTAAATCTGCGGAAATGGGCGCAGAGTGAGCAGGGATGAATAAAGTCGGCAAAGTTCAGCCGTCCAGGTGCTGTCAGTGGGCGATGCGGGTTTTTGATAGCAGAAGGCTCAGCCTCGCGATGGCTTGTTTGCCAGCAAAGCCCGTCCAATAGAACCACGCACAGACAGGGAATATTGCGTTAAGGAAGAGGTTTGGGCTTACGTGGTGGAGGCAGTGGTGTGGGCTGGACCTGGGCAGCAGGTGAATTTTGCCCGAGTCTTGCCTTAGAGATAAATGATGTCTCCCTTATTCCTGGGGGAAATGCGGTATGCCCCTCTTCCTTGCGGCTCCGTTCAGCCGGCGGTGTCCGTGTCCCCGCTCGCCCTGGCACAGCGGCTCCGAGGGGGCCTGGGCTCCTGCAGGCAGACTTCTGCAGGGGCTTGGGGGCTCGGAACTAGCACAGGAAGCTTCTAAAATGGCATTATTTTGTCCCTCGAACTCCGTGCTTGTACAACATTACATGGCTGCTGCAAGGGTGTGACGGACTGACAGTGTCTATACCCCTCTCTGTGTTCGGACGCAGTTTTAAAATGCCGTAAGGAAAGCGGAACGCTCCTTTGTGGTCTGGCTAAAGCCGTACGTCTTAATCGCTGCCAAGTTTCTATTTCATGCTAGCAAAGTCTCCATTAACTTTACAGTGTGCTGCCTGTCGATTGCTGTGGCTTTTCGTTTTCTCCTGGACGCGGAGCAGTGCCCGTGCAGTGAGCAGCCGCTGCGGCAGCTGGCGCTGAGGGCAGCGGCTCGCGTACCAGCTTCCCAGGCAGCAGCGCCTGCGAGGAAAGGGTCGTGGGAGCTCAAACGCTTTGCAGTAAAGTTCCCTCACCGAAGGATGGTCGGCTTTGGACCTGTACTCCCCCGCTAGCTTCTAGCGCTAGGTTTGGGAGTTCCTGCCCTGCGTGGCATTGCACAGAAAGCCCTCTGAGCCTTGGAAAGTGTAGCCTCAGCATTTTCTTTGAGAGCGGTGGTGGGCACTTGTGCGGGCACCCTGCAGCTTCCCCAGCCTAAGGAGGTCCGCGCCTCAGACCCCTGTGCCGTTGCAGTGCCGGCAGTGGCAGCTGCAGGCGCAGCCCAACCGCCTTGGAAGAATGAGGAGCATTTGAAGGTGTGTTGCTCCTAGTTCTTTCCCTTTTTGAACTTTTCTGCTTTGTGCTAGTGGGATCGCATCCCTTCCCTCCAAGGTGAACTTCTCTTCAAAACGCCGGCTCTGCCCCGCTGCAGTCTGGGTCAGGCACAGGTAGGCGATTTTTAAGTTGAACACCCCCCCCCACGTAGAACACTAAAGCATGAGCAGTTTCTTAATATTTGGGGGGAATTGTTTACATTTTCCCTCTACATAAACTCCTATCATTTGGGGTTTTAGGGTTCCGAGTAGAAGAGTTCACCTCTAAAGCCTTGAGAGAGGGGGCTGGACTGCTTGAGGGATCGTTAATGGAAAATCGGGTGCTGGCTTCCGCCTCGGTCTGGGGTGCAGCACGCACAGCTCGTAAAACCGATGCGGTCGGCTGCCGGGGGCCGCCTTGGAAGCCAGCAGATCCGACGGGGCCGAGTTAAGGTGCCCCCTCGGCAGGAGCCCCGCTCGCCGGGGGGTGGTCGGTGGTCTCGGGGCGCAGGGCGCGGGGGGGTGCGGGGTGGGACGGCTGCGGGGACCCGTGCAGATCCGTTAACTGCTGCCCCCCTGTTCGCTTGTGCTGGGGGGGGACGGGACGGGACTTGTCTGGGTTTAGAGGCACTGAAACGTTGCACAGGAAACAAAGTAGGCAGTGACACAGTTTGATTTAATTTAAAGCTTTTGATACGGTGTACCTGATTGTGCCAGTAACGCTTATGTCTAGTTAGCAAATTAATCCAAGCTTTTGTTAAACTGTGGACTCGTAGCTGTTTATCTTTGTGCTCTGGTTATTGCATAATTATTACCAGCGGTCTTTGAGGCGACTAGATAACCGGTATTAAGCGTGAGACGCAGCATTGGTAGAATAAATCCAAAGTTACGGCATCAAACTGACTTGTAAGACCAAAAGACAGCACCGGGTAGGTAAGTGGTGTGGGCCTATGTGGTTCAAGCTAAAACGGAATCAAAGAAGGAGCCGTTACTGAGGTAATGGAAACAAAGGCGATGAACGAATTTAAGGGGTAAATGGCTCAGAAGAACCTAGCTGTCCATGCAGTTTTAGAAGTTTTTGAAGTGGCATTTGCTATTACTACTCTTACCTGTTTGGTATCCCTGTGTTTGCTGGTCACACCTACCTGCAGATTCCTTTCTTCGGTTCGGTTGTAATCAGCTTGGGTGAGTGCCGTGTGTTTATGCATCACCTGGCATAATGGCTATATAATCTTTTTGTGGCCAGCTATGTAATTGTGATACTGCTTACAGATAACACCTGTAATAATTTCTGCCTATTGAAGGAGGAGATAAGATTCTGATAAAAACATCAAGGGCGGGTTTTTACAGCAGGAGATGAGACGGGGCAGGAGGCCGTTCCCTGGGCTGCCCTCGCTCCCGGCCGTACCCAGCAGCCCTGCGCCCCTGGGTGCTGCTCGGGCATCCCCTTCCCCAGGGGAGCCTGGGGCACCCTCAGCTCTTCGCTGGCGGGACTCAAAAGCCCTCGGGAGGGGGATGACCCTCCCGCCTGCTCTTGTCGGTATGACCTCTCTGCTCGGGCGAATGGCAACGTTAAGTAAATACTTCTTTTGAAGACAAGCCCTGCGTGGAGGAACGCTGTTTCTGAAGCTTGGCTCTCTGGCCAGCTTCGTAATTCGTACTCGTGGTCCGCAGGTGCTGGTACGGATCCATGGACGGTGAACCTCGGGTGGCTGGGAAAGTCAGCCACGTGCTAAAGCTTTTTCCTGGTTCCTGATAAAAGGAGAGGAGAAAGCGTAAAGGAATTTTCTTCCCCGTTACCTTTCGATTCTCGTCCCTGCTGACAGGCACGAGAAGGCTGTTTTAAACACGGAATAAAACACCAGCCCTGTACCAGTGCTGTGTCTGGTTTAGAGAACTCGGGGCTCCTGTAAATGTGAATTGGCGTGCTACCAGGCAATGACAAGACGCTCATCTGTCAGGGCTTGAGTTAAGGTTGTGAAACAAGGGATACGCTGAAGACGGATAACTGGAGTAGCCGGGATGTTCGAGTTCTGCTCAAGCCTTATTCTTGCAGAATAGCAGTGGGTGCAGCGAACGCCTCGTGACCGGGGAGAGCGGCAGGGACGGACGCTGCCGGCTTCCCCGCGGCTGTGCTGTGGGAGCGCAGCAGTTGCAGCTCCTTTTCTCTTGCTCCTGAGAGCTGCTATCTGAAGAACTGCGGCATGCAAGCCAAAGCTCTTCCATTTTCCTCCATGCTTAGCTAGTTGCCTTGTTTTCACTTCGTTTTGGGGGTGCTGATTTATCTAGTGTTTCCCAGGAGTTAGTTTTCACTTAAATTGATAAATGAGATTATCCTTTTCCACAGCGGGTTGCCTGGACTCGGCCCGCGGTGGTGTGAGAGCAGCAAGTGGCCCTTTCCAAAGACGGGCTGTTTGACTTGACGCTGGGCGCACGCTGAAATCGGCGTCGGGAGCCCCGGTCCTGGTGGTGTAACACACGGAGAGGCTGGCTGTTTCCTTTTCAAGATGCCCAGTACCGCCCAGAAAACACTCCAGGCTGGAAGGATGATGGTCCCTTGTTAAGGGACGGGCTATGGCGGACATACGCACACGGTGCGTGTCGGGGGGGGGACCTGCCCATCCGCTCTTACGACGCAGAGCATCTCTTTGCCTTTTCACCCGTTCAGTATAAAGCTGTTCAAGGGCAGGCTTTGCCCCACCCTCTTCTGTGCTTTCCCATCCTCTTCTTCCACGTCTTGAGTTTTTGAGCTCTTACACCCTCTGGAAACTGGTTCTAAAGTCTCATGCTGGATAGCAGCAGGGATTACCTTTTCCCCCCCGGCTTTCTCTTAAGTGCTGGTTGCAATGACAGGATAAGCTCTACATGGCACTTGGCAAAGAAAACAGTGGCCCAGAATTCAGAAAATTTCACCAAAGAAATGATGCATAGAAAGCTTTAAGAGCAACGGTGAGATTGAGTTATACGGGCGTTTTGCGTATTCTGTCCTGTTTTGCCGAGGACTCCAGGGAAGGAAGCCGTAAAGGATTTGCCCCTGACAGCTATTCTCCTACTTGTACAGCTTTTACATTTTTTTTTCTGCTGTTTACAATATTCGCTGCTGTTTATTTGTTACGCAGGTGGTAGCTGTGCTTTGCATTACTTCTGGCAGCCAGTCTGTAGTATAAGCCATCGGTTTTCCTGTTTGGAGACCTTCACTGCAGCCAGAGAGAGCTAGTTAAAAATCGGTAGTGATTTGGTGCTTTTTCTGAGGTCAGAAGGGCAACGTGTTTCAATACACTGATTGTGAATGAGAGAAGCAGCACGTTTTGCAGCCCGTGTAGGAACCTGTAGCTTTGCGTATCGCCATTATCTGAAAGAAAACCGCGCCGGCTGCACAGCTGTGCCTTTCCACCCGCGTTGCCTTCTTGGGAGGCCGCGGGGACGGGCGTCAGCCCCCGGGGCAGGGTCACCCCCTCCCTCGGGACGCGCGTCCCCTGGCCCTGCCGCCGCGCCCCGGGCGGGAGCGGGGTGCTGCTGCCGGTGGGCGCCTGGCACCGCGGCCGCGCTCGGTGACGACCTGTCACCACGCTGCCGAAAGCACCGGCGGGCATCGCGGCGTAGAAGGCATCGGCACGGGGCAGGGGCAGTCCCGGAGCCCCCGGCGGGTTTTGGTTTGTGGGCGCTCGTGCTGGGAGCGCGCCGCTGCCGCCGGCGTGTCCCTGCGGCGCGGAGCAGGCGATTTCCTGGGAGCCTCTGCCTGCGGCCCCTCGCTTCAGACCGCGGAAGGTGTGGGACAGCCCGGCCAAGAATTAAAGCAGAAACACTGTAGCGAGGCGGTGAATGCTGAATGCCATCCGCCGCCGCCCGGGCAGCCCCTCCGGCCCACGCGCGACTCCCCTCGCCTCCGCTCCGAGGACCCTCCAAGGCCGCGCTTCGCCCCAGGCAGGAGACAACGGTTTGCTCTGTGTCCGTGCCAGGGTGGCACCCCGGAGCTGCGTCTCTCAGGCGCGTGAAAAGAGAAGGGCACGCGGTGCTTCGAGAGCACATTTTCAGTTCAAGGAGAAAGCACCGTGAAAGCTGGAGCTGATCAGAAGTCAGAGTCTGTGCACGGTGCGGGGGGTGGGGCTGGGGGGGGAAGGCGTGCTCCTGAACTGGGAGGAAGGCTGGAATTGTTGCCATTTATTGCAGGAAGAAATCCCGAAATTTCATAAAATATTGGAAATTTGTTTAGTCACGCGGGACCGTTTTGTTTTGGTACGATGAAAGCAGTGTCATTTCACAGAGTTAAAAATAATTTGCAACAGAGAGTAGTAGTTCAGTTGTTTATATTTTTCTGTCCTTCGTATTAATTACATTTTTGTCTTGGAACTGAGCTTCATTCATACTTTAGAAATCGCTGATTATTTTAAAATAGCTGTCTTAATTTGCCATTTCTGTATTGGCAGTTGTTATCCCGGTTGGCTCTCAGTCGGTACTTGGCACGCTGGCTGGCGGCGGTCCACGGGCCGCCGCAGTAGGCTGGTGAGTTTGGAACGGGTACTTGCCGCTTGTGGTTGTAGGCTGCAATACAAAGTTAAATATAAAAGAAAAAAAGCCGTATCATTTTGTCATCCCGTGGAACATTCTAAATTTATCAAATGAGCATTTACTGAAAGAAAACTATTCTGTGGGACACTTTCTACTACTCCTGGTGAAAACCATTGGTTCCTCTGAGCTGCTGTGGTTCGTCGCAGCGGTCTGTGCGGCGGTTGTCTGACTCTGACGGTTAAACCTTGGAAATACGTAGGAAAAAGGAAGCTCCCCCTTGCACGGACGTTGGGCACGAGGCCCGGGGGCGTCGTGCCCAGGAGATGGTTGCGGCCCCGGGGGCTGCGGCGTTGGCTGGGACCGCGTCCCCGCTGCGTGGGGCTCAGCCCGCCCGCAGCCTCCCGCCGAGGCACCCGGGGCAGCACCCACCCCAGCCGGGGCGGGCCGGGAGGGCGGGCGAGCGCGGTGCAGCTCAGCCGGTGCGCCGTAACTCCTGGGTGTCATCCGGGAGCGCTCTGCGTTGCGGCCGTGTGTAGAGGTCCTGAGCAGCCTCTGCCCCTCCTCACGCGGTTCCTCACACGCCTCCTTTGCCGTTACAGCTCACGGGAATCTTGGCGTGATAGCCCAATAAGCCTCACGCCTCTGTGTACACCTGCGTTTTCAAAGGAGGATTTTAGTGTTTGGTATACTGCAAGATGATCTACGTGCCTTGAGAGGCGTCAGCTATGCTGTTTTGCTCCGTTCCCCTGCACGCCCCTGTACCATTTTCAGGGTGTTAGCAGTCTTGAGCACGTTTGCAAGTGGGAAAAAAAAAAAACCATCACGGCATTGTAAGCCAGAAGGCAACGCTAAGCAAGAAGCGTCAGATGAACCTAGCTGCCCGAAGGGCTTATGAGACATGGTCTTTTCCTCAGTTTGTTTCAATAGTTTTTGCAATTTGAAGTGAATTTACTTTTTTTGAAAATACCGCCTAGGCAGCTGTAGAGCTCCAGGTCTCTGCCGCAGCACACGTGTAGCAGGTGCAGCATCTTCACCACTTAGGTGTCAGCACCATTTTGGGGGGCACCACCTCTCCGAGACAAAGAGAGAGAGAGAGAGAGAGGGAGCTTCAGGCAGCAGTGCCCGTTTGCTCCTCAGTTTTTCTTACGGTTTCCCGCAACGTTGCTGCTGGCCTGAAGAATGTTTTCTGCAAAAGGGACGTCTGCGCCGGAAGCCAACACAAAGCAAACGCTGCAAAGTCGTCTTGGACAGACCAGCTGACTTGGGTCAGCTTGGAAGAGGCTGCTCTTTGACGCCGCGTCAAATTGGCGATGCGACGCAGAGGACATGGGTGCCTTCCTTTTGTTATTATCGTTAGGTAAGGTGCGAGCATTTGCCAGAAGTGATCTCCTCTCACCTTGGATGAACCCATTTCTACACCATATTCGTAGGAATGCAGCAACGGCAAGGTTTTCTGTGTGGGTACCGGATCCTTTCCGGCTCTTTCTTTTCCTCAAGAGAGCCAGGAGACAGCGTGCACGAGAGGCAGACGTCCTGTCTCCAATTTTAGTGGATCATTTGTGCCCGGTAAACAATTAAGAGGCAGACAGAAGCATGTCACCTCTTAATACCTGGTCAGCGCAGGCGTGCCGTCTTGTCTCTGCCGCCTGTTTTCACAGTCGTCGGATTGCAAACCGAACTGCGGTATTGCAACTTCTCGTTGCTACCAGGGGTCACGAGGGAACTCCAGGGTGGTCCTCGCCGGCGTCTGCGGGGCACAGCCGCGGCGGTGGAAGATGGCCAGCAGTGTCTCTGGTGAGTCTGTGCTTCAGCTGGATCTTCCCCTCGTCCCACAGGGGCTGGCACAGATAGCAGCAGGGACTACCTGGGAGCTCCTCTCTGGCCACTGCAGATCTTCCGTGTGGGAAACCTGCGCAGCAGCACGGACTTAGAGGGACCGGTAACTGGCTCGGAGTCCTTCCCTACAGCCCAGGCCTCGTGGTCCGACGGGTGATGAGCGGGGGGAGGCCACGGGACCCCTGTCTGGATCTCGTTGGCGTTCTTTGAAGAAGCCTTGAGGACAGCAGTGGATGCGTTACCTTCCAGTACGCCGGCGGGATGCAGTGAGTGCTGAGGGGTGTTGAGGATGCTGCCGCACCGACGCTGAGGTCCAGCGTTCGCTACTGCCTCTGGGTCCCGCTCCCTTTCCCTCTCATCCTTGGCGGGCGAGGGCGGACCGGCCAGCCCGAAGGGTTGGTCCCTCGGTCTGTGCTGGGCCTGGCACGCTGCTCAGTGGGGTTTGGGTGTTGGATGCCGGATGCTGTGCTTGTGCCATACCGTATGGAGCGCCGTGTTGCGCACACACGTACCGTCACCGCTTCTCTTCTGCAGCCCTGGGGAGCCCCGACGGCTGCGGCGTCCCGCAGCCTGCTCCCCGGCCCGGGGCGCCGGGCACGGGCTCCGGGGTGTAGGCAGTGCAGGAGGTACCCCCCGTGCACCAGGTATCGGCACACGTACGGGTCCTTGCAGAAGCTTGTTTTGCGCTGCGTAAGAGCTTTAAATTAATTAGTACAAACTGTAACTTAGGATTTGACGTTGGATACGAACAGCAGGAGGATACAAAGAACTTTTACCTGATACACAAAAGCACATTCATTTTTCTTTTAGGTCCCTTGTCGCTCAGATCTTTTGCGGAGATGGGTCGTATGACAGAAAGCGGAATAAGAATGCTCATTTATTTTGGGGAGTGAGAAGCAAGCACCGTGCCAAAGCTTTGGGGCAGCAGCCTTCAGTCGGTCCACGGGTCCCTGGGGACCTCTGGAGTGCTTTAGGGGTCTGTGAAGTGCAACTGGCAGTTGCCGGTAGGTTGGGGTGTGCTATGCAGAGGGACCTGCCTGCATCAGCGTGCATGAGCACTCCTGGCTTTTGAGCTGGGGTGACCTCGTCCAGCCCTGCCCTGGCCTTTGGGGCTGGATGCCGCAGAAGAGCCAGGCTCTGTTTGTTTTCCTGTGGTGGAAGAAAGCACTTTGGTCACTTTGGGATTTTAACTCGGGCGGGCTGGTGGCCCTGGTGTCGATAGTCACGGCACACTGTGCGGACCAGCGCTGGCTTTGTTTCTGAACAGTAACAGTGGTATGAGTGAGCTTATTAAAATAAAAAGGAACTGACCCAGTTGTCATGGCAAAGGCTTGTGATGGAGGTTCTTCATCCGTACTCCCTTTCGCCGTACCCACCGCTGTCTCTGTCTTCTCCGCTGATCTGCCTGTGCCACTCATCCGTGTCCACCTGCCGCTGCATCCTTCTCCCAGCTCTGGATGTGGGGGGAGGCGACGGAGGAGCCGCCCCGGGAGAGCCCCGCGGCCCTGCCTCGCCCCGCGGGCGAGGTGCCCGCCGCAGGCGGCGCTGGCAGTTGTTGCAGCGTGTGTTTGTGTTTCATTCTGCTTTAAAAATAACGATTGCGACGCCACTTCTTCTCGCAGGTGTTTTTAGGCGCAGTTCAATGTATCCTCTAACAGTAATAAAAATACCGCCGGTAATAGTACTTTGTGCTTTTATGGCACTTTTCTTCTGAAGCACTTAGGAGCAGCAGTTCTTCTAGCCTCCAGGCAACCATGCAAAATAGGTATTATTCCTTTCCTGTAGATGGGGGGAGATGAGGTTTGTCACGAGCCGGTGGCTTTGGCAGCAGTGAGTCCCTCAGGGCCGGGCTCCCGGGGAGGGGGCGGGTTGGGTTTTGTGCTCGTCTTTGGGAGCGAGTCCTGCAGAAGCGTCCCTGCGCGCTGGACTTTACGCCCTGTCAATAGTCCCATTTACTTTAGCAGACCCGAGTGCTGTCCTCGGGGATGTCTGACCCCATCCAGCTCCCGGCCGCCAGGACAGCGTTTGCAGGAGAGGCGTTACGGGAGCGCAGCACCTCACCTCGGGGGACCGGGGCAGGAGCCTCCGCACACCCCCCCCCCGGGTGCCTGCGTGGGCGGTGGGCAGAGGGAGACGGGACGGGCAGGGAGAGCAGGCTCGGCTCGGGCTGCTCTCTTGCCGCTGCTTTTTTCCTGTTTAGTGCAATCTGAGCAGAAGCCAGAAAGAGCAAGGCCACCCGCGCTCCTCTGCGGTTTGAAACTCCCCAGCCCCCCATCTGGGGAGGCCTTTCTAAATAGCGAGAACAAAGAAAGTCAAATGCTGACACGTCCTCAGAAGCGGTAAGAATGATTTGTCGGGACACAGACCACAGATTAAGAGATTTTGCAGAAGTAGCAATCCCCTTAAGAGTATAGCCCAGCTCTACAGGTATTTGTAGCTGACGCCCTTTCCGCGGGCAGCGGGCACCCATCCCGCTGGGGCGGGAATTGGATGCCGCCCTGCTCGGGGCGTCTCGGGTGTCCGCACAGGGTGGATTACACCCCCAGCTCTCTGCAGGTCTCCCGGTGACTTTTCTGTGCAATCAAAAAGTGGAACGGAGCACGCTGTAATAAATAAATCACGGTCCCGAGTGAAGAGCAGTGGATAAGCCCAGGTTTTTGCTGGAGTGGCTGGTTGGGTGCCTCCATCGCTGCCCGGGGCGTGGGGCTGCCGAGGGGCTGTGTGATGCCATGGACCACGCCGGGCTCCCCGGGATTGCGGGCAAGGTGGCTGCCGCTTCCAGAACAGCTCTGGGAGCAAAAGCCAGGTCTTAAGGCTTAGAAAGTCAGTGCAGAACCGCCGATATTGGGACGCCGGGAGTGTTTGTACGGGGCATCCTTTGCTGCGAGAGCGAGGGAGCGCCGCGGGCAGCCGGCCTGCGCCTTAGCCAGGGAGAGCAGGCAGGCACGTTTCACTGCACGTAACCGTGGTGGGCTTTGGCGGGTCTGCGCCACGGGGGGCTGGACTGCCTCCAGGACGCTCCGCCGTGCGCCCGGGCCAGCAGAGCCCTGCGCAGAGCCGCTTCAGCAGGCCGGGCAGTGCTCGCGCGCCGGGCCTGGCCATAGCTGTAACGATTTATCTTTAACTCGTTTAATGTCTGTGGCTAGGTGTCTGGGACGGGCGGCGCTGGGAGGGATGTCCCTGGGTGCTGGCCGCCTGGTCCGGGGTGCCAGCACCGCCTGCGAAGCTCGGGGTTAAGTTCTTGCCGGAGCCTGGGAGGTCTGATGCGCCGGCCACTCGCCTGCGGATGGGTGGGTGCACGCTGGGTGGGTGCGGGTTGGTGGGTGCCCTCTCCCTCCACGCCGATGTGCCCCTCTGGGGACTAGAAACTGGGGCTGGCTGCAGCCAGCGGCTGTGGGAAGAGCCTCGAGGTAAATCCCGCGTTACGACAGCACCTCCACCCGTGCCGCCTGACCTGACCACCGCCCCGCTCGGTGTTCCTGGCATTGCTGCCAGCCGGAGCAATCCCCGCAAATGCCAGAGGGGAGGCTGCAGATTTCCTAAAATACGTCTTACGGAGTCCCTGGGACCTGTTCAGTTCCCGAGATGAGGTGGGAAAATCCTGGCCTTTGCTTCCTCTCCCCCCGTGTTCTCACTGGTTGGGGACAGCCTTAGAGGGTTGCTTCTTGTCTTTCCCAAGATGATACTTTACTTCTTTTTCTGGTGCTTTCTCACCAACCCTTCAGCAGTTTGACTGATGTTACATATTTTAGCTGCATTAGCTTCTTTGCTGGTTAGAAATGGCAGAAAAAATGCTTTGACCTTGGCCCGTGTACTGAGAACAGAGTCCAGGCACAAGTTTTTATATCAGTAATTTCCTAGTGAAGGCTCCTGCCTCCTCCCCCTCCCTGCCTATCTGGAGCGGGCAGCAGCAGCGTCCGCACATTTTCTGACGTGCCGTTGGGGCGGGTTTGGATGGGCTATCTTGGCAGCTCCTCTTTCCTCTTGTAAAAGAGAGAAAAGGAGGAAAGTAATTTGTGTGCAGATCAGGTTAATTGCTTTCATCTGGGTGGCAATTAGGTGCATTAACTGGAAAATGAAATACTGCATGAAAATGTTGCTCGGATGATGTACGGTTTTTTTCTTGGATCGTGTGCGTGTGCATGTGTGGGCATGTGTTATCTTCTACCCGTGACACAACGCACGGGCTTTGTATGCCTGTTCTCTTCTTGTATAAGTAACATCTCCATCCCTTGCCCTGGTGCCTGCAGCCACCCGTCCGCAGACTCTGCCTGCGGAGGAGACGTGGAGAAGCGGGCGCTTTGCACCGTGCTGTCCGTGGGGAGGAGTGCCGGTCGCGGGTCCCCCCCGCCTCCCTGGCTTAGATGGGGCTCTGCGTGGAGACGTCGCGGGGGTTGGCATGAAACCGGCACCTCCTCTTGTCGCTGCTCAGGCACAAAGCTGGGAACTAATCCTCCAGGTCACCCCCTGTCCCTTCTCCCGCTGTCTGGAAGCGCCAGCTCCATTTAGCGGGGCAGGTGTGGGTGGCACGTGTCCAGCTCGGGTCCGAAGCCTGCGGCCGTGGGTCCCACGGGGACCGCGTCCCTTCCTTGGCTGGCTCCGGGCTTTGTCCCCGCGCGTGCTCGTACGCTTCAGAACGTGTGGGGTCATCCCAGTTAACTCAGCCTGTTGACAGGGATTTAGCTTTCTGATTTTCGGTTACTTGCTTTGGTTTTATGTGTCCCCTGTGGTCAGAGAGGAAAATCTTTCCCTCATAGTACGATCTTCCGCTTGCAAAGAAATCTGTGACATCCTGATCTGCTCCCGGGTCCCCAGAAACATCTTCAAATGGTGAGAAAAACAATAGCAGCACAGGGATTTTTTCCCCTTTCTTCTTTACAGCGCAGCCTGTGCCGAATGCCGGGTCCTTGGTTCTTGGCCATTTCGGAGGGTGCCTTTGAAGGAGGGAGCAGAGCCGGGCGGTGCCGGGGCGCCTGCGGGCGGAGCATCCCCCCCCCCCCCCCCATAGCTGTGCTGAGGGTGGGAGTTGGCCGGGCTGAGGGGGGCAGCTAAGAGGGGCCTGGGGGGTGGCGGCGGTTCTCCCTTTGTTCACCTCGCCCTCCGTTTTGCCACCTTCGGTGCTTAAACACTCGAATTGTGGCCTGAGTTGGAACAGTTGCCCACGTCCTGGCAGGGCTGAGGTGGCAGCCTGAGGTTAGCAGGGCGGTGGGCCGGTCGGGCTGCGTGCCTGTGCCCCCTTAACAGAGGGGGCTCTGCCGGGATCCCCTGGGATCAGCGGTGATCCGCTTGCTCCCGGCCGTGCGGGTGCAGGGCAGAGCCGTGCCCTCGCGGCCGGAGGAGAGGATGGGGCTCTGCCCCCGCACACCCTCCTCCGGCTTTCCTAGAGTTGGGGTCAAGGTGGGCGCTGGGCCGCTTCAGCGGCTTTGTCCTGAGATGACTATCTCGCCGCTCGCTTAAAAGAGAGTTAAGAGAGCGCTCTCAAGGCTAGGAGGCCTAAAATTAGATGTGGCATCTGTGTTTTGGTTTGCAGGCGGGCTTAAAAGAAAACGATTCCTGGCTGCTTTCATTCTTCGCCCGCTCAGAAGAGCGAGGCAGAGGCGAAGCAGAGAGGGTGCTGGGCTCCTGCATGATTGCAGGAGCGCCCCGGCTCTCTCTGCCGTCGCTGCCCGGCAGGGCCAGGGCAGCTGCAGGTTTCAGTGCCGGTCCGTGGTTACGGGGGTACTTCCCACGCACGCGGATCCCCTGGGCTCAGCCGACTGCTGCTGCTGCAGGGTCCTGCCCTCTATATTTCCCAAGAAATGCTTTCAGCCCCCAAAACGACAGGTCCGGCTCTCCGTACCTTGTCACTAAAAGAACGTACCGGCATCGAGGCACCGTTGCCCAGGGCCGTGCCGGGCTGGGATGCCCGGGTTTCGCTGAGCGTGCCGCCGGGGTTCGTACCGGCGCAGCTCGCTGCTCATCCCCGCCAGCCTGGCCTCGCAGAGGTGCCGCGGTCCCTGCCGCAGCCGGCAGCTGCGGGCAGCTGTGCGCCGCAGGCACGCGCGGCCTTAGGGCAGCCGCCGGGGAAGGCAAGGCCGCGGAGCGGGAGGACCGGGCCGGACGCGAGCCGGTTGCTGCGGGATGCTGCGGGGTGTGCCTCTGCGTTGCCTCTGTTGCTGCGATCCGGGCTGAGAGTGCCAGGAAGACCACAGATACGTGAAGCCTCAGCTTTAATGTGCGTGTTTACTCTTTGTGAGAGGACTCAAAGCACGATCTGCTATGAGGGCATGGGGAGATGATATTGTTGAGTAAGTCGTGAAGTCTCCCCTAGGGACCAAGCGGTTTGCCAGCAGAGCTGAAGAGAAATTTTGCAGATACAGCTTATACCTGTTTCCAGACGTAATAAGGAAAAGCATTTTTATGCTCCTGCAGCTGCGTCTCTGCAAAGGTTTGGTCTTGGTATAAACATGCCTAAAAATAAACCAATTCTGCTAGTAAGTTATGGGACCGGCTGAAGTTCCGACCTCGGCCAGCCGGAAAACCCCACCGCAGGCTGGGCGGGGGTTGGCGCAGGGGCTGGCGGTGCACAGCCTCTGCGGGGAGTGCCGGCACCCCGCTTCTGCGAGAGGGGATGCTGCGGGGCCAGGCTGGGAAGCGGGGGCCGCTCCCTGAGCTGGATGTTTCTGTGTCTTCCTCTCTTCCTGATCCATCCCCAGGGTCGCCGTGCGTCGCCGGGAGGAGGAGGAGGAGGGTGCTGGCCCGCCGGGCAGCGGGGAGGCGGGAGAGCCCGGAGCAGCGGTCTTCTGAAAGGCAGCGATGCCGCCTTTTGCTTTGCTGCCGGTGCTAGCAGGTCTCGCTCGCGTGGTGTGCCTGCCTGGTCGGGTGCCTCCGATATACGTGGTATTTGTGGTCTCCTCATTTGTCCGTGCTGGATTCCTCCATTGGCTGCCGTCCGCCTGTTTTCAACTCATGCTTCATCCAGTAGAGAAATGAAGATCCAGAAATGGTGGCACCGGTTTCCTTAGCAATAATTCCACTGCCGAATGAAGTGGGGAAAATACTACGTGTTTTAAATATCCGAGTTCGGAAATTCGTCCTGACAGCTCTCGGCAGTCCGGCTGGGAGCCTTCCCATCACGGAAGTTGTACTGGTGGTCTGAGGTCGGAGTGTGGCGAGGAGGGCTCCCGTCTGCAGCTCCTCTGTGCACCGACTTGTTCTGCGGTGGAATAACCGGGGAGTGGGATTATCAGGCGGGTTTCCCCGAGTTCCCGCAGGCGCAGAGGCAGGCGCCCTCTCCGGCTGCAGAGCTGATGGGGCAGTTCGCTGTCCGTGAGAGGAACGCTGTTAAGCACGTGGTGCAGGTGGGGCGAGGTGCGGAGCCGTATTCCCACTTCCTCACCACGGAAGAATGTGGAAGCCTCTGTTCACCAGAGGCTGTGGAACTCCTGGGAGGTCAGTAAAATACAATGGTGGGTGGTTCATGGGTTTTTCTGGCATCTGGGCGGAGGTCAGGCTCCCAGCAGAAGTCAGCACCTCAGCACCAGGAACTCGCTGCATTGCTAAACCAGCTCCGGAAAGCAGAGAAAATCCAATTTATTCAGCCAGTTCAGTTCAAAGGCTGGTCATTCAAAGCTGAGACCTACTCGGAGCTGAAAAAGCCAGTAATGTGGGAGGTTTTCTTTCAACCCGTGTAGAGAGTGAGGCATGGGTTAGCGGTATCCAGTGGCTATTAAATCTTGGAGGTCCCTTAGAAAAGGCCCAGTCAGCAGAGTTCGCAGCTCACAAATAAGCCTGGCTTGGCTTTACTAGTCGATTGATTTGAAATGCACTCTGCTTTGATAAATTTAATTCTGACTTACCAGAAAAACAATTTAAAATGTTCACATTTCCTTTGACTTTATGGATCCATTTGAATGCAACTTGACACATATCACAAATAAAATATTAACGCAGCATCTGATAAATAAGAAATGTGTCATACACCATTTTGTAAGTTATAGAGTGGAAAATCAAAAGTCATGACAAACTGTATAATTGTTCCCCCCCCCAAAAACAGCCTGTTTGCTAAACAGGAGAAGGCTCTTGCTAACGAGAAGTGTCACATCCTCTGCAGAGGCATCAACATGGCCCTGTGTAAAATGAACACGTTCTGCACGTTGCGCAGAGAAAATGCGAAGGCGGGGGGCATTACTGAATGCGTTCTTCAGGGAAAATCACTGCAAAAGGCAGACGTAGAAAAGGTTAAAATTGGTTATTTAAGTAGAGGGATCCTTGGTGCCAAGTTAAACTCTGATTACATTTGAACTTCTATACGGCGATGGTTTAAATCAGTCCACCTCGGTTTTCGTTCTGCAGTACCTTAGCAGATTCTGCGGAGTCAGCAGAAGGTCCTGGGGGGACCCCGAGGGAAGCCCGGTCCCAGCAGGCACCCCCCTCCAGGGCGCGGGCCGAGGCGAGCCCCTCCGGTCCCTGCCGAGGGACGGCTGGAGGGGTCAGCCCGGCTCTCGGAAAGAGACGGCGCGACTCGGGGTCACCCCCGGCGGGGGGCTCGGCGGGGTGAGATGCTGGGGATGCTCGAGGGTCGGCTGCCCGGTTCCGCTGCCCGCGGGCTGGAGGTGACGGCGAGGGCTCTGCCGACGGCGCCCAGAGGGACGCAGGCCCTGAGGTTTCCCGTGCTGTGCGAGCAGGCCAAGGCTGGCGAGCGAGGCTGGCGCGCCCGTCCCGCTGCCCGGCTGCGGGGGAGATGTCCGTGGGCTGGAGAGGAGAGGGGCTCTCGCCTTGCCCGAGCGCAGAGGCGAGCAGGGCGTCCGCATATGGCACTGACATCGGTCCCCCCGTCCTGCCAGCGCCGTGCACACCGTATCAGCTCTCCCTCCGGCAGCTGTTCCCTTCAGTTTGAGACAGGACGGCACTTTGTTGACTGGCCAAGAGATTTGTGGAGATACCTCGGGGACCAAATGGCCGGTTCGCGTGAGGTGCTCTGGCTGCGCCCCGTCACGGGACACGGGTCTGTGTGTGCTGGCCGACCACCTGGCCTCTTTGCAAGCCTCCCCTTATCCCTGTATCCTGCCAGTGGAACGAAAAGTCTCGGAGCAGGTATTTTCTTCCAAAGGCTTTGTGAGCGGGAGCAGGGACTAGTCGTCTAATTGACAAATGCAGTGCTGGCATTGACATCCGCGTCCTGCGAAAACAAAAGGAACGTTAATCTGCACGTGAAGGGCGTGCGGAGAGAGTAGCTTTGGCCTTCTGCCCCGCGTTGATCTCCGTGGTCGCGTGAGCCCGACAAGCCCTGGGAGAGGACGGGGATTCCTGCCGGCAGAACCCCTCCTGCCCCGGCAGCGCTGCACCGGCACCGTTCGGGGCGCGAGGAGCCGTGCTGCTGGCGCGGCCGGCTGCGGGTCCGGCAGCCTCCAGTCCCCCTTGCCAGCCCCGGCACAGGGGGGGCTGCGGAGGGGTGGCCCTGGCCGGGGGGATCGGAGCTGGCGCAGGCAGGGAGACCCTTTGTTACCTCTGGGGATTCGCACTCAAGCGGACTGTTGGGAAGAGCCACCAAGGAACTTGCATCAGCTCTTCCCAAGTGTTTAATAAGTAACCCTGCGCTTAGTTTTCGAAGAGGGAAAGCTAAATGTCTTCTTGTAAAAGCCGACTGTTAGCGCGTGGTACCACCAGCCTGCGGTACCCTGCCAAGTACAGTAACGGCCGGGATGCTTTCGAGGGGACCGTAGGCCAGTACTCCCTGTCTGGCATGATGGCAGCGTCTCCTGGAGCATGAAGTGCATGGATCAAGAGTACCTCACGATTTGTGATTTTCTTTATAGGCACATTTTCTTTTTGTCAGCAGAGGAGATGGATTTGAGAATGGAAGATTATGGTGTGGGTTAAACTAACTTTAAAAATATTAGCCAGGACAGACTGTTTCCTTGGGAAATAAGTAGGGCTCTCTGTGCACCAAGGACACCAAGGTCTTGTCCTTGGAGGCTCCAGGTGACTCTGCAGTCACCAGGACGATACGGTGTGCAGCGCTGGTGACCTCGGGGGTGCTCGTCAGGGCTGAAGCCTGCTTGCGTTACTCTGGTTCTGCTTTTTGTCCCCTTCGTGCTTCGTAATCAGGTGAGTTCCTGTCTTAAGTAACCTTGCAATACATTTATGCCGTCTCTTTTCATAGATACCGTCTCTGTCTGGGGAAATCAAGTGTTTCGTCCTCTCTGAGCTGATCTGTTTAAGCTGCCTGCCCGAGCTCGCTGGCTGGAGATCAGGTTTTGAGGCAGAAGTTTTGGTTTCGGTACTGTGTCCAAAACGCAGGCAGCTGCCTACCGCAGAGGCCACCTGTGCAATAGAGGCTGCAGAGTGGCTTTGCCCAGGCTTTGCATTTCAAGTACAGCATGCCCGCCTCCTGTCACCTTTTTAACCTCATTTTCTGCTTCTTTCGTAGGGACGACTGGAAGGTGAGAGCCAATGACGGTCGTTAAAATCGGGAGACTCCCCAGTGGTTTGGGTTATGACAAAACCCACATTGCTGACGGGGTAGGCTCTGCTGCCCACCCCGTCAATAGGCGTGCAGTGGCTGGTCGGGGTGGCTGTTTGGGACTGTCCCCTGGGTGCCGGGGCAAAGGCCGTCCCACGGGGCGAACGGCAGCCAGTTTCGGTGCGGCTCCAGGCTGGAGCAGCCTTCTTGGGCAGCAAGGGAAAGCAAAAGGAGAAAGAGCCGTCGGCTTGCCGGGGCCTGGGCTGGTCGAGGTGGGGCTTCAGCTGCGGCTGGGACCCAACGTGTGAAAAACAAACTGTCAAAATAAGTACACAGAGCATTTGAAAAGAAAAAAGAGAATTTAATTCGGGAGACTTGCAGGTGGGTTTGTGCAGCCGTGCTTGTTGGAGTTATTTGTGCCCCCTGGGCCGGGAGGCAGCCTCCGAGCTGCCGCCCGCTGCCCTGTCTGCTGCCCGCCGAGCTGCTGGTGGGAGGACCTTCTCCTGCGGGCGTGCTAGTTCCGCCTGCCCTCGCTGCCAGGGATGTTTGGGAAACCCGTTGTCATCTGCTAATGTTTATTTAAATCCAGTGAAGATCAAGTTCCCGTATGTGTTTGCCGTGGACTGTCCCTGTTGTTCACGCTGTGCACCACGCTCTGCTCTTTCAGAGATGCTATCTCGCCTTGCCGCCTCCAGCAGTTACACACGAAAAACAGGGCATGGTCAGTTTAGAAACGCACTCAAGGCTACTTAGAAAAAAGGAAATAAATTCAGTGTACAAGGCTGCGTGTTTATAGATTAAGCAGCTCAACGCACTTTAACAGATGGGATGCTTTAAAGTTTCCTTATTAAAGGCCTTATTATCTGATTCAGCGTGACTTGGTGACTGTGGATTGAAGATTCAGTTCAGCTCTGGCTGAAGCCAGCGGCAGTGAACCGGGAGTGTGCAAGAGGACGGGAGACTTGTGCCTAAAATGAACAGTCGTGCTCTTAGCTAAACGTGGGTCTTGCACCTCGGTGTGAGTCACAGACCTTTGTCCGGGCCTGAGCCGCCCATCTCCATTGACGGGAAGCCAGTTATTTGTAATACTGTGTTTGAAAATGTCATGCACAGACGATGCCATTTTAAAGGCAACATTTGCTCGTGATGACGTCACAGTACCTCAGAAATGACAGTACTTGAAATGACTGGGCAGGATTGTGTGTCATCCAGGTTTGTGCGCAAGTGCTTATTCAGTTCACGGCTCAGCATCTTCTCGAGCATGATGGCCGGGCAGGTGGTTCGATACAGCGTTGTAAAGGTGCAAAGCCACCAGCCGCTTTCCTCAAAGGGCAAGGTGTGTGACCAGAAGTGCTCTGCTCGGGGGATTCCCAGCTGACGGCTGCTCGGGCCAGGGTGAGCGGGGGTGCCTGGCAGCTGCCGCGGGTGGGCAGGCAAATCCCGGTTAGGGATTCTCCGAAGGCCAGTCCCGCTGAGTCCTTGCGTTTGCAGATCCACCGCATTGTGCTTTCGCAGGCGTGTTTCTGGACAAGGCAGCTAACGCCCGGAGCGGGCTGCAAGCCCGCTGGTGCAGACAGCGACGCTGAGCAGCTCCGGCAGTGAGCTGGTGCCACGAGGAGGTTGTGCCAGCCGTCAGGCACAGCCCGGCGGAGGACAACGCTGCCGCGTTTCACTTCGGTCTGGTGGCTTGTTCTGCTGCAGCCGGTAGAGTAATTTTAACGTGGAAAATGTGGTCAAATTTAAAAGTGAAGGAGGTGGAGATTGTGTTTGTCCAGTTACGTCAGACTGATGGAAAACAGAGGGAGTGTAAGGAATATGCATCGTGTTGTATTCGCTTGGTGAGCTGCTTAACAAATTAGTCTTATTCGAGCAGGTAGGCGTGGACTGCAGAAGCCATGCAGATGAAGCAGCAAACATACTTTTTTGTGGTCTGTCTTCGGAGTCAGAAGTTCTGGGCAGTGGGGGGCAGTTGTGCCTTGGCTCCTTTTGGGTCGCGTGTGCCGTCTGTGGCTGAGATGGAAACTTTCGTTGTGGGTTATGAGAAGAGGCTGACTTTCTCTTATCCATGACTGCCCTTGGTTTTCTGGGTGTGTTGTGAACTCTGGGCTGTTTGGTGAAATTAACTGATGACAAACAAGTGGTTGCATTGCAAAATTATGGTTCCTACTCTACAGAAATATTTGCACGTGGCAGGAGCTCAACAGACTCTCTGTTCCCTTAAAGAACCCTTCTGAAACAACGGTAAAATTCTTCCTGTAGCCGTAAGAGAGACACTGAGGTTCTTTCTTCTCTCCCCTGGAAGCCGCCGAGCTCCTCCGTGAGCAGCCCTGACCTTGGCCTTCAAGCCGTGCGCCAGAGCTGGAATCTCTGCCCGACGTCACTGCTGCGGCAGTTGTGTCTGCCCGCGCCGCGCTATCTCCCCGCTTTGGGCTTCTGAGGCAGCGTGACACTTGCCATATATCGTGCAAGCTACGGTCACGTATTCTGGAGCCCTCCGCAACGCGCTCGGTGCTTGTTTTGGTCAGACCTCGGTGTTCCTGCGGCTCTGTGGGGTGGGTGCAATCAGCAGGTACCGACAGAGTGAAAACTTGCGCTCGGAGGAAAGCTTTCGAGCAGCCCATCGTGAGCCCGCTGCCCAGCCGCCCCTCCGGTCCCCTGCGCAGGGGCGGAGGAGCTGCAAACGCTGCTGGTCGCTGGGACCCCCGTGCAGGTGGGTGTCGGGGGCTCTGCCCAGAAAGCTGCCCGTCCACACGCCCCTGCAGCCTCCCTAAGCCATCTTTTTGGCTCGTTGCAGTGTTACTACCTACGCATTTTGAGAACGCCCTTAAAAGGTCTCTTGGAAACCGGAAAATAGATCGTTAAGGGTGCCATTATCACAGCTCACTCTGAGTTGCTGATGTTTTCAGTTATGTTTTTCTTACAACTTTCCCTCTAAAAATAAAAAAGAAAAGGCAAATTGGCGTCTTTTTAAAACCAAGGGCGTTCCTGGGCAAATCCTCCCGCTCTGTGGACAGTGGGTGCCGATAGCAGGGGTGCGGGAGGGAGCTGGCGATCGCGCTGGTGCTGCAGGGCTCAGCCGGCCGCCCGGCCTCTCCCCGGCTGCCGAAACGTCAGTCTCCGGACGCGACGGGACGCAGGGGCTGAGCGCTGCCCTGTGCAAACCCCGGAGGCAGGAGCCTTACGCCCGGGAGGAGCCTGTCTCGCAGCCAGGACTAACCTTGAGTGTCTGCCAGCTCCCTCTGATTTCCGTCCGTAAGTGGGCAGCTGGGGGCGAGAATGGCCAAGCACACGGGGGTTTGCAGGGAGAGCCCCAGCACCTCTGGGCTGCTCTGCTCAGCACCCTTCCGAGGTAGATGCGCACGTATAGGTACACTAGATACACACGGGCATGGAGATATATTTGCGCTTGCACAACTCTTCTCATGCAGAAACAGCTATTTAAAAAGCTGTTTAAAAAGCCACTCAAGCCTTAATTGCTAGCCGACTTTGCAGCTTTAAACAATTAAGCCTCAAAAATACTCCAGGGTCTTCTGGGGGTCCTGCTCCTGTCATCGCAACAGCTGCTACTGTGAGAGTCGCTTTTGCTCGTTTGCTATCTGAATTGCATGGTGCAAAGAACAGGGAAAGCACAGTATGGAAGGCCTTGTGGCAAAAGATAAATTAGCCCTTTTCAGATTTCTGATTGCATAGCGGGGAGAAAAAAGGTGACGGGTCATTAGAGGAAAGGTCTGGTACTGCTGGAATCTAAAAAACTGCTGGGTAAGTAAGGCATTTTTAGCAAAGCTTTTTTATCTGCTGCCAGTTATTTCTTAGTAGCGTCTGCTCGACAGCAGCCCCTCAGACCGGGCGCAGAGGCTGGGTAGCGCAGGGGGGTCGTGCAGTGGTGGCACGGGGGAAGCGGGGGGTGCCCTGGGCCCTGCTGGGGACGGGACAGTGGGATTGTGCCGGGAGGACGGGCGGGATGCTGGGGAGGGCGAGACAGGGAGATGTTTGTTGCATCAGGACTTAACTATGGCAGATACGGTGCAGCCGACTGTACCTCCTCCATTTAATCAGTAATTCAGGAAAAGCCTTGGAAGTTGAGATTGTCAGGGAAGGATAGTTGAGCAGCCTCTACAGATGAGTCACTGATTGCGATTGCTGCTGCTAGAAAGATGAGAAATCGCTCAAAATGTTTCTTGCCTTAAGAGCAGAGGACAAAATTGCTGCTCCAGTTACTAACCTACAATTTAGGTAGGATCTGCATAGCTCTCATATGAGGAATAGAAGATAGCATTCTTGAAGGACACAACTGACAGCAAGATCAGAGGACAGAGGTGAGCCTGGGTTTTGATCTCAGCAGTAAATGTCCCATTTCATGCCTTACTCTCAAGGTGTGAGGGGCTTAGAAAAGACAGCCGTACTTCGGCAAAGAGCCCGGACCTGTCTGAAAGGCAAACCGCGCCGGTGCTCTGGTGACAGGGTCGGTCTTTGGTTGAAATTAAGCATCCCACCTAGATGTTCACATAGCAGCAACAGTCCCTGAAGTCTTGTCTGCACTGGAAAGTATTTTTCAGCCTATGGTGTGATTTAAACCAGTCAAGTACTGGTTTCTCATCTGTTCTTGAGGAAACACTGCTTCTCCTTTAAAACCCCTCTGCCCTCAGTTTGGGAAGCGGAACAAAAGGGAACGGGTAGTCTGGACTAAAGAACCTGCTCCTATTACCAGAGTTAAAATAACTGAGCAAAAGATGATAACCAGGCAGCTGCCCCTGCGTGAGTCCGTCGTTGCCCCTGCCACAGTTCTCCTTAGGAGTGATTGCTCTTTAAGCTGCCGCACTATAAGTGGCTTTAAGTCCTGATGTCCCTGGGACTGCTGCTTGTGGGAGTGCAGGTTGCGGGATCTCCCTGTGTATTGGGGGTGGTGAAACGCGACGGGGGAGAGGGATGGGAGAGGTGGGGGACGGCGGGGGACCGCCTGCCCCGGTGCCTGCTGCAGTCTCAGCCCGGCAAGCGCAGGGCAGCGGTGCCGTGCGTTATAACTTACTGCAGAGATGGAAACCCCAGTGGAAAAGCTGGTGATGAGCACAGACAACACGCGTTATCTTTCCTTAATTAAGCCTCGATGTTGCCAGCCGCTCTTTCAGTGTGTGAGACGTCCCCTTGCTTGTGTCGGACCCAGATGGGCAGAGCTGCCTGCGGGACGGGAGGGGTGCTGGCCCCGGGCAGCAGTTCGGGGCAGAGGGGCTGAGCAGCAGGACAGCACTCCCTTGCCCTGGGGTCTGTGTTGGTGTTTTACCCCTTTTTCTAAAAGTTGCAAGACTTTTCAGAAGATTGGCAGTATGGGTTCCGGCTGCCATCTCTCCCAGGGCTGTTTTCTGTTTCAGTGGCTTTTGGGTTTATTTATACTGTGAGCCCCAACGGGGCTTTTGCGCGTATAAAGGTTTTTTCCAAGAAGTCCCAGCATTGTCACATTCGCTCTTAATACAATTTGATTTCTAAGAGCTCATCTGCAAGCACTCAAACAATACCGGAAACCAAAAGCAGATCTCCTTTTGACCAGAAAGTTGCGGTGACCTACTGACTGTTAGAAGCTAATTGCCTCATCTGGTGTTTTGACAAAAAGTGAGTTTTAGCAAATAACTTAAAATACTATTGTTCCCCATACTGCCTGGACATGCATTGACTTGTGATTCTGATAAGCACCTCTCCTGCTGCCATGCCTTCGAAAAAGTAGATTCTCCGTAGATTTGATCAAACAAGCGCGTGGCCGTGTGTGTCAGGAGGGAGGCGGCAGGATGGGTGCCGGCCAAGAGGAAAGGCTTTGGGCACGCGGATGGAGGGAAGCATGAGGAATACACGGTCGGAGAGGAGGGCTGGCTCTCGGAGCATCTCGGTGCTGTGGTTAACGCGGCTGGTTGGCACTATGTCAGCCTGGCGCGCGCGGCGCGGCACTGCCGGGTGAAGTCTTCCCCCTCAGGGTCCCGGCTCGCCGGGACCCGGTCCCACGTCTGCAGCGCGATGTGAGCTGCGGGCTGTGCTGGCCGGGGAGCGGTAGGCGAGGTGGAGGTGTGGAGCTCTGCCTCCGGAGCACGCCAGCACCGCCGCAGTCCTCTCATCGCGCTTGGCGCCTGCTTGGGTTGTGCCAGGGCTGCAGGAGGCTCTTCGTGCTTCCCCAGCAGAACTTGGAAGAGTCAAATCTGGGAGCTGGGGAAAGCAGCACCAGGCAAAGATGGCCCCACGTCTTTGTGGGAGTCCGTGCTCTGCCCCTGCTAACAGCTGGTGTCTGTCCCCATCCTCGTTTCCAGAGTGAAAACCCAAAATGGGACTTTTGGACTCCTGTGCTGGCGAGTGGAAAACGTGAAGCTCCATAATCCATACTGACCCACTTCCAGCATTTAATCGTAGTTATTGTACGGGAGACCCGACCCTGCAACTTTTTCTTTTGGCCCTGAGGTTTGTTTTCACCCTTCGGTGGATGGCAGCGCCATGCTCTGCCTGTGGGGCCGTCCCAGGGCAGGGGCCTCGGTGGCTCGGTCCCACTGTACCCCGTGTGACTGGGAGGCGCAGAGGCAGTGCCTTTAGTCATGGGATGGGTGTAAACAGAAGGCTGCTGGGACGTGTTCACAGCAAATGCTTTATGTTTTCACCAGAGACTTCTGGCTGGTTTTAGTAGTCTTGTGGCTGAGCAAGGCATCCTGGAAGAAGAGTCAGTCCAGCCCTTGCTGGGTATTGAAAGAGGGAATAGGTAGAAAACAAGCAAGGCAAAAAAGCAAGAAGAAAACAATAGGCTAAGGGAGTTTGATAGCTCAGGAAAAATTAATTTGTTTAAATTAAGAGTCAAAAGGCTAAATTCATCTGTAGTGAAGTGGCAACAGTGACCTGAATAGAGTGGGGTCATGTAGCTTAAGGGGCATGCAGAGTCCTTTTTTGATCTACGAGCCTCACTACTGAAGCCAAAACTACATGAACGCTGCAGCAGCCAGTTGCAGTCGTCTTCTCTTTCTAGGCCGTGCTGTCACCGTGCCTGTACGTTGTCACACATTGTACCTAGGGGCAATGTCAGGAGGGGGCACCCCGGCATGGTCTTCTGTGTGGTCAGAGCGAGGTTTGGCTTAGTCGTTGCTTGCCTTCTTTCTAATCAGTGCTTGGCTTGTCCCATCGCCAAAACGCTGGGTTTTGCCGTGAACGTTCTCCCAACCCCCAGTCCGCTGTGCTCACCCATAGCTCGTCCTAACCTCATTTGCTGACCCTTTCCCGTGTTCTCTTTCTGTCTTACGCTGCAGGTTGGACACTGGCCGTGAACATGTCTTGCCCATTGACTATTACTTTCCGCCTCAGAAGACTTGCCTGATCTGTGGAGATGAAGCATCTGGGTGCCACTATGGAGCCCTCACTTGCGGCAGCTGCAAAGTCTTCTTCAAACGGGCGGCTGAAGGTAATGCATACAGAGAGAGGAGGGGAAAACCACTCCCACCTCCGAGCATTGGCTTTCTCTGCCAAAGTAGCCTGAGAGTCAGATGCTACTGACAAGTTCTCTCATCAGCAGTCAAGTCATTAACATAGAAGTGCTGGAGATATTTGCAGCATCATGGTATGTTTTCCTCCTGCTGGAAGAGGTTAAGCAGCCTGGCTTTGGGGAGCCTGCCAAGCCAAGGGGACTGAGGCAAGAGCCGTGGGGACAAAGTGGGGTGGGTTTCTAAGGTCTCTTAAACTAGTAAAGGAGAAAATTCAAGGATAAATTGCTTTCTTTGTCCTATGTTTGTTGTTCCACCTTA
This sequence comes from Sagittarius serpentarius, assembly GCA_034782735.1. Taxonomy (NCBI): domain Eukaryota; kingdom Metazoa; phylum Chordata; class Aves; order Accipitriformes; family Sagittariidae; genus Sagittarius; species Sagittarius serpentarius. The sequence goes on along the minus strand of JAVKLA010000039.1, from coordinate 23,975,269 downwards.
CAGATTGCCCTCAAAAAGCAGCCAAACCAGTTTGCCAAAACACAATCCTTTTCAATGCCTGATGATCTTAGTGACCTAGTGAGACCCCGGAGCAGTCAGTTCCTGCTTCGCCTCTTGACTCTCAAGGGTGCTGTAAGTTCCCATCAGCCCTCCTGCGATCTCAGACCCACAGCTCCAAATTTAGGGGGTGCTTTTCCTTTCTTGCATCCCTTTCAGAGGGTCACTTCTCTCAATACCTGCAAAATGGCAGAACCCCTGTCCGTCGAGAGCCGTGCTCTGACCTTGGTGTCCATGATCCTTCTCCCCAACCCTTAAGAGGGCAACTTCTCCTTCATGTCCAGCTCTGTAGTGCCAGGCTCTCCAGAGATAAGTGTGAGCCCAGATGTTCCTTCTCAACAGCGAGATCTTTGCACCATCTTTCCTTGGTAATTAGCATGTAGGAGGACCTAGCCCAGCTGTTTCCTTGCGCTGTGGGTCAGCAATGTCTGGTTTCTAACGGCAGCTAAGAGTCGCGATTCCTTGGCAGCAGAGTGAGAGTCGCTATTGTGGAAGCCTAACTCTCCAGTAACGTAACGTGCCTGTAAATCACACATCTGACTTTGTTTTCTGGAGTGATGAACCAATACGCACCATCGGTCTTCCTCGGTGCTAACGTAATTTATTCGGTGCACCGGCACACCGCTGGCAGCCGGCGTTACAGGCCATGGCATCCCTGGGAGAGGGAGGCACCGCGGTTCCCAGCTGGTGGCCGGCGATGGGGATGGAGGCTTCTGTCTCGGGCTTGTCTTGCCGTGAGCTTCCCTTCCCGCCCTTACATCACCCCTCTGCCGAGCGGAGGTCCCAAACTGGCGGGTGCTCACCTGCCGTGGTCGGGGCACTGCTTCTAGATTAATTCTAGCGTTGTCCTGCGTGTTTTCCGAGTCACGTTTTCCCTCATTCGTCATGCGTGCCAGGAGTGAACTCGGCAGCACTGGTTCAGGGAAGAATCGGGGCTGTGCCATAGAGGACAACAGCATCCTGTTGCTATAATAGGACAGTCAAATAATACTAACAGATAATACGTTTGGCGTATTTTTCCGAAGTAAATCATTTACAGATACGTCTCTTTGCTATACACCAAGTCTGTGTAAGGCCAAATGGATTGGCTTGTGCAGCCAGAGTAAATAACAGATGCTTGTTTAAGTCAGCAAGTTATTGTTGATTTATAGTAAGCGGAGCCTTGGCTCTCTCTGTCAGAGAAGCTGCTGCTGAAATACCCCGCGTCAGCTGGCGAGTCCCGGAGCGGTGCTCCTTTTACACCGAGGGGGGCTCCGTCCGGCGTGGATGAGGGCTGCGAGGTGCCTGCTGGGGGAGAGGAGGCTGCCTGGGCTGCTTGCGCCGCTCTTGCTCACGGGCTGTGGTGGTGTTCCCTCTCCTGATTGTGTTGTATCATTCATTTAAACGGTATTTATGCCTCTTCTTAGTTTTTAAGCCTGGAGGTGTCGCAGAGGGTTAGAAGTGTTTAGCTGCGGTAGGCTCGGGCAGCAGCAGCCCCTTGCCTTTCCCCTGGACGAGACCGTGGAGTGAAGAGCGTCTGCAGCGAGGAGCAGCAGCGGTGTGGGGGGACCTGCCTGAGTGTGAGGTTTCATCTTACATTAGCCTGAGGTACATGGCTAGAGTCTTTATTTTGGGAAAGAGGCAATGAATCAGACTCCTTTATAAATATTGAATGCAGGGTAGTGGTAGGTGGTGATTTCTGTCCCAGCTCTTGGTGATTTTCCAGCCAGACCTTTCCTTCTTAAAGTGGAGGAGCAATAATGAAAGCTGGTATTTTGGTGTGTTCTCATGTTTGAAAGTCCATCAAATGCGTTTCTGAAAACCTTAGGTCACCATTGGAGACTTTTTATAACGGCAGATCAGAAAGCTTCCCCGATGAGAAGAAACCTTTTCTTCTGCCTCTGTGACCTTCCTGTTACTGGTGTAAGCCAGCAGCTGCCGGCGGGTCGGAGAAGCGATGGACTGGGAGCTGAAGAGCCCAAGCAGATCACCTCGGAGGGAATGGAGAATGGCTAGACACGTAGTTTTTCTTTTATCGTATTCTTTGCCTAATACAATAATGAACTTACCTGGCAGTAATTTCAGGGATATTTAAGAAGGCTTTACAGACATCCACTGCCTTCTAAGGGATTAGAAAGGGAAAAGATTAAAAAAAAAAAGTTACGACATTGATTCCCCTTCCCTTTTGAAACAGGCTGAGGGATTTGTGTGGTTTCCAGTGGAGCAGATCACTCCTGCTTTGATAAAATGTTTGAGAGATTTGAGGTTTTTTGCAATCTCGAGTCCAACCAGTTCTTCCAGAAAGATGCTGGAAGAGTTAACAGAAAAGACGTGAATATTTTCCTGATCTCTTTCTGTCAGCTCTCTTGATTTATAGACTCTCTCAAGATGTCCAGGTTATATATAGGCCAGCTCTAAAGTGCACCCTGCAGATTCTTCAGCTCTGATGTGGACTTCCTCACTTGCAAGATGTCCAGCCTCATTTTTGTAACCAAACCTGGCGTTTGTCTCTCCCTTTCTGTCACCCCGCGCTGGTGTCCGAGCGCTGAGGGATCCGGAGGGTTGGGGTCGCTGCCCCGGCGAGAAGTGCTGCTGCTCCTCTGCTGCCAGACACGCTCGCAGCCCGTGCAGGAGGACTCCTCCTCCTTCTCGTTCCTCTTTCTCTTACGGTAACAAAGATTTGGTAAACAAAAAGCGCGTCCGCCTCGGCACAGGTTTTGTTTTTTTCTCGACACGCGTAGGCGGGGCATCACGCCATCACTTCGCCTGGTTCGGGTGGCTCGGATCAGGTAAAGACGTTAGGCTTTGGCCCTCGTGATACCACACTTGTCCCTGAGACAGAAAAATGCTTCAAACACGACACGCCTCCAAATCGACTGGCCGTCCAGGTGTTCCTCTTGTCCCATCCCATCCAGGGAGTCATTTTTGTGTCCCCCGCATCCATCCCTGAGAAACGTTAGACCTTCCTCATCCCTCCGAGGTTGCATGTGATCTGATGGCCACCTTGGCCAGCTCAGAGCTGCCTCAGTGCAGTGTCCCTGGCAGCGCAGGACTGGGACACCTTAGGCTGTATTCCTGATGGGACTGCCTTTGAGTAGCAGAGAGCTAAACGAAAAAGGTAACAGTATTTGGCAAATTTCCTGGAGGGCTAAGAGCCAGGCTGCTGTGCAGTCTGTTCCGATCCCCTGTCAGTCCCTCTCCGTATGGATTATTGTTCTACACCCTGACCTGCTGAGCATTAGCCTTGCACCAGAGAAATGTCTCCGGGCCAACCCAGCAGTTCTCGAGATGACACCAAGTTAAAGCGAACCGTTTTCAAAGACCATCACCATGTTTTAAAATGCTTTCTTCTCCTTCTCGTGGCTGATCTGACAGTATGCCGAAGAGTTGGGTCTGCAAGAGACTTCCGTACTGCTGCAGCACCATGATGCTCCTGCTTCTGCGGTGGGTTTCTCACTACCCTTTGGGTATTACCGGCCTCAAAAATCCGTGCGAAGGGCAGAAGGTGGAATAACCAGACCTTTGACAGCTCAGGCCCTCCTGGCGCAGCCTGCTGCCGGTCTCCCGCGCTGCCTGCCCGGTGGGATTGCTTTTCTCTCCCCTTGACGTCCGCAGACCAGCTGCCCCCGGCCCGGCGCAGCAGTGCTTCTCTGTGGGTGAGCCGGCAGGTCAGCCCCCGCGGCGCTGGGTGCCCTGGGGGGGGGCAGCTCGCCGCACTCTGCCGCTGACTGGCAGCTGCTCGCTGCTTCAGCCGGCGCTCCAGCAAGCTGTCAGTCGGTGAATAGTCAGCCGCGACATTGGTTGGAGTCTGAAGCAGACAATTTGACTTCAGACAGGCTCAGGAGTTAAAACATTACGGTTTTGTCTTGTTGCCAGAGAGCTGAGCAATTAAAACATTTTTGCTTGCTGCTTTTAAGCATCTTTAAAAGAAAATCTTTTCAATTTGCACAGTCCTGTAGTTGTTTACTTTTAAAGCGCGTCGTTTAGCCGTGGCTTGCTCCAGACTTCTGGCTAGATTGTCTCCTGTTACCTGCCCATCCCGTTAGTTTGCCAGCATCTGTAACTGCCGTGCTTGCGTTTCTCTGGCTAGCTGATGTTTTCACTGGCAGACCATCCTTTCTGGTTCCCTGGAGAGCTTCCCCCTTGCTCTTCCCACAGTGCCAGCCTGCCTTCCCAGCCACCGCAGGCTGCTGAAGTCGCTGCCCCGAGCAAGAAGAAGTGGAGCCGGTGGTGAAGCCTGCACTGGGTCCCTGGGGCTGGATGCTTTCCTTCTGCGTTCTTTCGTCTTCTGGTAAATACAGGGGACTATTCAGAAAATGACTTTGCAAAGACAGTTTGTTAATAGTGGCTTAGCGTCGGTTCCGAGAGCTCCATAGCTCTGCCCTCTTTTGATTATTTCTAACGGGGGCTCTTGCGGTAGCCCAGCTGGTGACAGCGATGGGGACCAGGGCTTTTACAGAAGAGCTCCAGAGACCCTGTGGTTACATGAGACCCTGGGGGATTCGCTTTCTCAGGAAGCTTGGCCTTATCTGCCAGCTGTTAGAATTTGGTTTATGCCCTGAAACGCAAGGAGATGTCTCTCTTCCAAAAGGCATTTGATGGGTTTTCACATTCACAATCTTAAATCTTACTCCAGATGCTTGCAGAGATTACTTTGCTTTCTGGAAGAGAAAGCTACTCTAGGCACAACAACTCATGTGGCAACAGGCTTTTAGGTAAGTAACTTACCTGGATTGAGCGACTAATCTTCCTCCGTAAATCTTTATTTTCAGTCAAGACTGGAGAACTGCTCTTCCCCTCTGCTCCTGACGTCCATTGCAGTCCCAGGTGATGAGCAGGAGGACTCGCTGATGGCAGAAGCATCTTTCTGCCTGGCGCGAGGGGGCACAGGAGGGAGCCCGAGCCGGCGGGGGTGTTCCCGGCGAAGGGGGCGGTGGTACAGCAGCGTGTTCGTGGGGTGCAGTGAAGGGGGAACTGCAGCAGCCTGCAGGAGCCTCGGTCGCGCAGACTGATCTCCTGGGGTTCCTGTGCTGCTCTGACATAGCAGAGGGGTGCTGAGTACCTTTGTAACTTCACTTCTCGCCTACGTACATGTCAAACAGTATCTGGATCGGCAGGGAAGGAGAGGGGTCTTCTCTGGGCGTACATCTGCGGTGTCGTCAACTGGGTGGCTTTATCTGAGGCTGGTGCCTTGCCAGCTTCGCTGTTGTAAAGACAGTCTGGGTGACGGGCTTTGCAAAGAGCAGGACTGCTGGGTAAAATAGGGAGAGTATGTTTAAAGTTTAGACCGTACTTACAGGTTCGCTAAGCGAGAGCCTTTGCTTTGGGGTACTACAAGAGAGCATCTCTATTGTTTGCAGGAAAGAAAAGGAGAAAAAAATTCATTCCAGTGTTAAACTCGATAACAGAAAAAACAGTGCATTTATCTTTAAAGAAGAGCTGATTGCAAATGTCTCAGCTTGTTCCTAAATTAAGAGAGTAAATTATGCTGAAATTAAAAACAAGTCTCTGTCTATGAGAAGTTACTTAAGACAGATGGAACCCGTCTGTATCCCAGCCACCCTTCCTTGTTCTCTGGGCTTTTGCAGCCAGTGGCACCTTCTGCTCCGTACGCCCGTGCTGTGCTCAGGTGACACAGCCGTTCACGTCCGTGTCAAGGAGTGCATGCTCCCGGCTTGGAGAGAAGGGACGGTGTACGCCGGTGCGGACGGAGCAGAGGAGCTGCTCTTGCTGGCGTATCCACCAGAGGTGCTTGGTCCGGCGGTGTGTCGGTCCATGCCAGAGGCGATGAGCGTCCTGGCCATCGCCGTTCTCCCGTGGTCTATGGGACGAGCGCAGGCGGTTAGGAGGGTTGGCTTCGCTGGGTGGTGACACGGTGTGGTCCCTCTCCCAGGTCGTGGGTTCGCTTCACAAACCGTATCCACCGCGGGGGGGATAGCAGTGATGTGGGTGCTGGGTTTCTGCCGTGTTTAAAAGGGGGATCTCTGCATCCCTAGGAATTAGGATAAGATGGGCAAGCAGCTTACTCTCATGCTGAGCAAAAGCAGACTCATGAATAGCCAGTGAATGACCATTTGTTTCCCTTTTTGTTAATGGCTGACAGCTTAAAATAAACAGTGCCTGACGATGCACGTACAGTTAACAGAAAATCGGTTCCTGCCCCAGAGGGTTTATTTTGTGAACCAGGAAGCAGGCTCTTGCTATTTTAGCAAAATCACTGTACCATGACTGTGGGGTGAGTGGTTGACTGCAACTTAAAAGCTTGCATTCGTCCGAGCCTGTCAGCAGGGAGGTAAAGTTGTCGCAGGGGCTCTTCTAATGTCCCTGTTTTGTGGATGGTGATGCGGGAGGGCCGGCAGGCGCCGAGGCACCCTGCCCGCCCTCCCTCGGCTGGCTGGAGGTCGCTCCCTCTCCGTGTCGCTCCCCAGCAGAGCCAGAGGTAGCGGGTGCTGCTGGAGAGCTGATGGGGAACAGCACGGCTGCCTCGCCGAGCAAGGCTTGAACCCAGTTCCCAAGTCTCCTGCATCCCCCTGCTCCCTTCCCGTGGGTGCCCGTGGGTGCCTGGGGGGACGGAGTGGGGTGGGGATGAGCCTGCACGTCGGGACGCTGCCCGGAGCTTGGGGGAGATAAGGGGGCTGGGGCTGGTGGATGGTCCTCTTGGCAGGGGAATTTAGATAGAGCTGTGCCTGACCCTGGAGTGTCCTTGGGGGGCTCCGGCAGGGACTGTGCTGCCTTCCCTTACTAAAGCCATTCACAGGAGAGGCTTGACCTTATTAAAGATTTTGAGCTATTATTGTTGCAAAAATGCAGTAGTTTAGACTAGGGAGGCGAGATAGGGAAGCAGCAGGAGCCGAAGGGCGACGGGAGAGCAGGAGGGTTGTGGGGATGCTCCCGGGGCAGCACCGCTCGCGGCAGCCCGACAGCCTCGGCCGGAGACCGAGTTGGCCCCCCGGGCTGGGCTTGAGCCTTCCCGGTAGTCCCAAGGCCAGCCGTTCTATTCTCGTGGTAGTTTTGATTGGCTCTGGAGCATCCCAGTGTCGGCCGTTGTCACAAGATAGGAATGCTGCGGTGCAGCGGGAGGGGAAGGAGAGCAAAATCCATGGCAGGAAGGTAGGGCGTCCATTCTTGTTTGGTGTCTGCGCGTAAAGAGGTCGCGTGGAGAGAGTATGGCCTCGGCACTCGTTTCCCATAGCACAAAAATAACTCCAAGTAACCCAGTTTCAGCTGAAGTTGTTTATTACTCACCCGCCTCAATGAACTGTGGAAAGGGAGGACGGTGCTTGTGTTCTCTGGGGTTTGGTGTAATCGCTGCTTCTGAGGCTTCTCTAAGTGTCCTTAACACTGGTAATGAGCAAGGGGAGGGAGGTGAGAAGAGGTGCTGATGAGAATGGTGTAAAAAGGATTTAGGAAGGTATCACAGGCTGCAGGTAATGCACTCTTGTCCCATTATGTCTCCAGTCTTAACAGCTAAGGCGCTGGGGGTGGTGTAATGATCAGCCTTTAATGGGGATGATTCTGAGGAGGTCCAACGTATGGTATTTTTGCAGCCCGTCGGCGTAGCCCCGTGCGCAGCAGCATGAGGAGGAGTTGATTATACCCTGAGCCTTACAATGACTCCTGCGACCCTGTGGTGAGCGGCTGCAGGTGGGATTTGGCAGCTGGCGGCCGGTCGTGCCAGCGGAGCCGCAGCCGTGCCAGCGCCGGGGCGGAGCGGTGGGACCTTCTGTGGGCTCCTCGCTCCCCGGGGCGCAGGAAGCAGAGCTGCTCTCCAGAGCTGGGAGGGCGATGGGGAAGCAAGAGACGGTGCCAGTGAGGTCTGTGATCCTGGGTTGCTAAAAATGTGCTGCTTATTCTGATTGCAGTATCTTCAGACGCTGTGGATGTGTGGAGTTGTTAAATCAGTGCACCGAAATTGGTGCACCTCTTGCCAGAACTGGTACGTTAAGCGGTTAGGCTCAGCCTCGCCCTTTTAATGGATCTCTGATGACTCCAAAGGGCTATTCCTATAAGAATATAGAAAGCAAACACTTGCAGGATGATAAATAAAGGTTAAGCTGGATATAGACTGGTTTCCCATGTAGGCTACTTACGCAGAGTCTGTGAAGTGCACAGCTCTGTTGTTTGCTGAGACTGGTTTAGTTTGGAACGGTATGAAGAACATTAGATAAATCTTGATCCAGTAAACGTGTTTAGACTTGACAACGAAACAAGTGATGAGGCAGGAAAGAAAGTTCGTTCTTGGCAAGTCTAGCAAATGAGGCAGTAAAAAAAAAAAACAGAGCTGAAATCTGGAGCTCTAAGGGCTGCTCTCCAAACAAGTGGGAAGGTAAGTCTGTGATAGGGGTTAGTCTGACAATGAGCAACTTCTGGATTTTCTGCCAGCCCCCCTAAGCCTGCTGCTGCGCAGGGAGTCCCTTACAGGGCATCGCTGGTCCCGGTTTCCTCCTGGCTGGCTGTGGGTGCAGCCCGGGGGACAGGGCGGCTGGTGCCAGCCTGGCGTGAGACCCACGGCGGCAGAGCCTGTGGGGCAGCAGCTCCACATGCAGTCTGTCCCCCAGCCCCAGCGTCTAACCTGCAGACGACAAACCCAATTGGTATTAATGGGCGGCACAAAAAATAAGTCAGCCCCAAAAAGCACTGTAAAGAGAGTCGTGGTTGTAGAGGGAAGGCCACTGTCTGGGGACAGGAGCAATAGATGTGTGACGTTTAAAGAATGAAATTACCCATATTTCATTACTTTTGAATTGCTGTTTATTGACTACCTCTGCTGTGCTGACAGCGCAGAGTGATTTTTCTCCTTGGAGATCGTGGTCTGGGAGCCTCTGCCGTGTGCCCGTACAGAGGCGCGGTGCCGCCGGGCAGCAGGGAGGGCAGGCAGAGAAGGGGTGCTGCGGCACGGCGGAACAGCACTGCCCGCGCCGCCTTTCGGGCAGCCAGCTCGTGTACGGAGCGTGCATCCCTGGCGATGAACCGCTCCTGCAGCAACAGAGGCAGAACTGTGCTGTTTTCCCAAAAGATACCAACTTCCAACATAAACCTTCTGCTGGGGGGTGAACTGGGAAACCAGCGCTGATACGGTCCTCTCCCTCTCCTCTCCCTCTCCTCTCC
>JAVKLA010000039.1:23933525-23966102 GCA_034782735.1 Sagittarius serpentarius | reverse complement strand
GCTCTCCTCTCCCTCTCCTCTCCATCTCCTCTCCCTCTCCTCTCCCTCTCCTCTCCCTCTCCTCATGACCCTGGTGGCACTGAGAAAGCGTGAGTCCGTTTCTCCTTGTAAACCTGCTCTCATCGGTACCCACCACCCATCTGCTGTTTCCTCTGACGTTTGTAGGCAAACAGAAGTACCTCTGCGCCAGCCGGAACGACTGCACCATCGACAAGTTCAGAAGGAAAAACTGCCCGTCCTGCCGCCTGCGGAAGTGCTACGAAGCCGGGATGACTCTCGGAGGTACTGTCTGGATAACGTCCCGTGCGTCCTTGCGGTGGGCTGGGGCGGCCGGGCTAATCCTGCAGGTAACAAATGTACTTGGCGTATTTATGGTTAGTAAGTGGCTGAAAAAATGAGGCTGATGGAGCGTAATGAGCTTCAGGAGATACTTGCAGGTTTCTAATACCAGAACTGTGAATTTTGTTAAACTTTTGCTTGAGTTTCAGGAAACATTCTTTTCCTTAATTTAAAAACTTGTTAATCTGAAGAAATGTAAACGGCCAGGTTAGCTGGATTCTCACTCACACCAAAGCCTCTTTGAACAGAGCACTCCCATTTTAAGATGATATTTCCCAGGCAGAAAGGGGCATTTTTCTTTATAAATTGCAGCCCCAGCGTTTTCCTTTGCTGAATGGAAGTTGCCTCTGTATGAGTGGTAAAGACCCCTGTTACAGCTCGTCTCTGTTCCAAAACCAGTAACTCTACCAAAACCTAACAGAGTGCCCGTACTCAAAGTCTGAGGTTTTCTGCTCAAAGTCTAGAGCTACAGTGCAGATCACTGGGTGGCTTATCTTTGAGTTTATTTCATGTGAGAATGAGGAAGAAAATACCTGGAAAAACGGGGCTGATGGACCTGACCCACGATGAAAAGGCCCCTGACGGCGAAGCCGGGGGGAGTCACGGGTTTTGCAGAAAGGAGAGGCACTGGCAGCGTCAGGCACAGCGCAGAGGGGAGTGGGGGGGCCCTGGCTAGTTCGGTGTGCCAACATTTTGAGTTTAAATACTTCCACCATTGCTGGGATGGGCAGAGCCTCCCAGAGCCGCTGGGCTGCTGGAACAGTGTCTTGAAGAACTTGCTACCGAAATGGTTCGGGTTTATTGCTCATCTAGGAGCAACGGTTTTAATTTTATTTCTCCCCAGAACCGTTCTTGCAGCTCAGGTACCAACAAACACGTCCAGTCGGCAGGGCGGGAGCCAGCCTCTCCCCTCTGCTTTTGCCGCAGCGGGCAGCACATCTGAGCCGGGGGGGGACAGCTCTGGGCGGGGGGCGATGCAGAGACGTGCAGCTCGCTCCTTTCCTCCCGGTAGCAAGCAGAAAAAACAAACGTCCCAAAAGGTAATGCAGTCCTAAAACCTCGCGACGTCAGCCCCGTGCGCTGGCTCCGACCGCTCTTCCCTACGCTCCCCCTCCGTCGCAGGCGAGCTGCGGGCAGACGGCCGGGTGCCGCCGCTGCCGCCGCGCTTCGGCAGCGATGCGTGTGGGCCCGTGCAAAGGCACACCACGATTTCGGAGCACCGGAGAGGTGTCCGATCTACCTGATGCGACCCAGCAGGCAGTTCGCTCGCTGAAGTTACCGGGCGGCTGTCTCCGTCTCAGTTCCCCGGTATCTGCTTCACCAGTTCTGGCCCCAGCCCCAGTCGTCCAGCCCAGCTGGGAGGGAGCGAGGGCAGAGGAGCCTCTCCCGGCGCCGTGCCTGCCCGCACGCCTGCTTGCCGGAGCTCCCGATGACAGCCGCTTTCATGGCCGCTGGCGGCCGTTCGTAGCCATGGCTTCCCGGGGAAGCAGGAAGGCTCCTCCGGGACCCTTCCCTTGTCTGCCCGGGGGGGTCGGACGCCCTGGCGGCCCCCGCCGCCGTCGCCCTGCCCGCGGGTTGCTGGCCTCCCGAGCCGGGGGACGGGGATGAGGAGCCAAACCCAGCTCCCTGATCCGCAGCCAGCAGAAGGGCTTCGTAATGCTATCCGCAGCAGGCATGCTCTTATTTTTAAGTGCTTTTTTCTGGTGAAGTTCCCTTGAGTGAGAGAAGACATACATCAGTGTAACCTTCTTCTGCAGGACACGCTGACAAAATTAATGCTAATACTGATAGCACACACACCCCCTTTTTTTTTCTTAAGCTCTTTGGGTCACCCTGACCTGTTCTGCCTGGTCTGTTTTACATTTGTTTTGAGTGTCGGTTTAAAGGCAATTGTTAAAAACACGCATGCTATGAGTTTGTCCACAGTTATTTCTCCCACAGTAGAGGGGCAGAGTATTTGCAAAAGCTTCCAAGCTCCAAGCAGTTGTTTTTAACTGCTTGTTAATTACCAGTCACTTGTGGGGTATAACAGAGCCGCCTGTGACCAGCAGACCTGCAGCTCTCACTATGTTTAATGGGAGGAGGAGGAGGCGACACACTGAATACCTTCTTTAGGACTCTCTGCTTTGGCACAGAATGGCAGTATGTCGAAGCACTTCATTATTGATTGAGATCACTCTGACCTGCAAGCTGAAATCCATTAAACAGAATCTTCTCTCCCGATCAAGACTGTAAAGCCAAAGAGAGGGAAAAGAAAAAAAAAAAAAAAAAGGGAAGCGATAATGCCAGTCTCGTGTGCTCTGTTCTGCTGGTGCACTGTCCTCCCTCTCCCACAGCACCAGCTCTACTGCCAGCGCAGGTGTGTGCCTGCACGGCTGCGCGGATCCCGCCAGCCCTCGTGCACGGCAAGCGTGCCGCTGCACGCACGGCTGCGCGGATCCTGCCAGCCCCCGTGCCCACACGGGCATCCGGACCCCTCTGTCCTGCTCCAGTCTGGACCCTGCCCATCGCTCAGCCAGCGCAACCCCTGCTGAACCGCAGAGCTCTGGATTCGAGGCACCTCCCGTTCGTTTGCTGCCAGCGTGCTTCGGTCGCGGCGTGCGAGGTCCCGTAGGCTGTTGCCGTTGTGAGAACCAAGCGCTCTGCCCTTGGCCGGAGCGGGCAGCCCGCCCGCGCTGCGGGATGTCGGCTGTGCACCGTCAGCCTAGCGGCTGCGCTCCCTGTGCGTCCTGTCTGGGGGCAAAACTTCCCAGGCACGTAAAATGCGGTTCGTTTCATTGATGGCAGCGCTAGAAAACGGCTGCAGTAACTGCCGATAGCCTGTGACAGCCCGAGGCATGAGGCATACCTGTATTTAGTCCCAGTTCAGGTCCAGCTGCTGTGGTTAAAATAGAGCTCATGTCTTACAAAAGCGTTTGATATCGATGTAAGCGTTTCCAGCAGCGGAGAACCTAACACATTTGTTTGCCACGCAGTTGCAGTAGTTAATTACGTTCAGTGTTGTGACAGATGTACCTTATTTTTCATCTTGTCTATCCTTGATTTCCAGCAACTGGATCTTTGTTACGACTTGGGAAAAACTGCTTTCATTAAATTTCTGCCCCCGCCGTGGGTATTTGCTGGCTGTGACTTAATAACCCTTTGGCCTTCTGCATAGCCACTTAGGTAAAATTCTTTACTTCCTTACTCCAAGGTATGCTGTCTCGTCTTTACTAGTCTTACGGTTTCTGCAGTTTGTGGACACCTCCCTCGTACGGTGAATGTCTAATCACAGTTTCCCAGTGCCGGCAGCATCAGTGCTTAAAGACAGCGGCAAGATGCTCTCCAGGCCAGTGTTTTCCTCCTTCGCGCGCCACGGGATCCTGTTAGTCCGGTGTCCACTGAACCATCCCACCAGCTCAGGCCTCTGCCTGTCCCTCAGCTTTTGGCGCGAGTGCAGGCTGCTGAGGATGGACTTTGACAGTCACTGAACACGGCTCGCTTTTTCAGTTGCTCCATGTACCTACTTGCAGTGAAATGTGTTCGCTTTAAGAGACTGAGCCTATCAGCAGACCTTGATCAGTCTGTTCAATGATCATCCTGAATGTTTGTTACTGTTTTCCCATCTCTGCATTGTCATACAGACTTTTTTAGGAGAAGTGGTTAATTTTCTTTTTGGAGTTATATGTAGACATCTACTAGCAAAGGGCCATGAACAACCCCCGTAAGAAACAAACCTGTCTGATGTTGATTCAACATTTATAATTACTTTTGAGATGTATCACCTGGGTGATTTAAAAATCATTCAGCAGTACCACCTGATTTTATATTGTTCCATTTTTTTTAATTCATGTGGGCCAGACTGACTCAGATCTCTTAAACGTCTGCTATACGAGTACTATTATGATTATCAACTAAAATTAGCAGAAAAGATTGACAGCGTGGCAAGATCTGGTTTTGACAGGCCACATGTTGATGTTAGTAAAAAAAATTGAAAGAACAGGATGTAAGTCAAGTCCTGTTTCAGCTTCTGTCATTTCTCCTGCAGCTGAAGTCAGCGTGCGGTGCCGGGGGCTGGCAGGATTTCTGTCATTGCTAATGCAAAAGCAGCTTGCTTCCAGGTCCGCCGTGAAAAAGTGAAAAGTCGGTGCTGGAGCCCGGAGCGCTCCGTCGCCGGCTTCAGAAACGCCTGGCGGGAGGGTGGGCAGGTTAAGTCGCTTAACACGGGTGTCACTTCTGTAATCGCTGTACGGTGCGCTCCCTGGGGATTCTTGCGCTGGTGGATATTTTATCGTGATACCATATAATTATGTCCTTTAAGCTGTTTTTCAAATACGTACAGTATTTCCTGCATTAACCCCGAGCCGAAGTGCAGGCGCGCTGCGGGTGTGACGCGGGGCCGGTGCTGTGCCGGCAGCGGCATTTTGAAGCTTCCCCGGTGCTCTTGTCCCCGCTAACAGCCGAGCGGGTAAACCGCCTGTTTTCAGTCACACGTGCTGGGGTTCGTCCCGCCTTGGTTCGGAGAAGTGCAGTGTAGACTTCGGCCTGGCTTAGCTCATCCCAGAATAAAAGAATAACAGATGTCTTTCATTTCTATTTTTTTATTTCTGTTTTTGTTCCCAGTAGCTGCTGAGTAGGAGCTACTGCCAGAAAGGGTTTTTGCACAGGTGACTGAATATAAGCTACTCTTTACCTCTGAACCTTTTCTCCATCTAGTAACATCAGTGTTTCAGTGATCTGTGGAGCAACTGCTCCTGGGAAGCGCAAACCTAAGGCTCCTCTGGTAAGAGCAGTTACCATCCACCTTCGCTGCTCTCCGACACGGAGGGGTTTGGTTTACGGCTGCAGTCTCCGAGCCAGCGTGGTCGGTTACTTGCTGTCTTCTTACTTCCCTCACTATCTGTTAGTACTGGATAATTCCATTTTAAGAAAAAAAATGTAGCATTTAAACCAAACCATGTGTGTGTTTTACACAGTGCGGGTTTGGCTCCAGTTACACACAGGACCTGACGGGCACTGATGATTCACCTTTGGAAGATACGTTTTGGTTTTAATTTCTTCTTTTAAGCCGGGGAGCTTTTCTTTCCTAGCAGCACTCCCGCCTCTAAAGGTCCAGCGCCAGGCACGACCGTGAGACGTGGTTCGTGCCTCAGGTGCAGTCAGCCCCGGCGCCTCCTTCCCGAATTAGCGCGAGGTTGTCTGGGAACGCGGGATCAGCGTTCTGTGCTCCTCTCCTTCCGCGCTGCTTGTGGAGAGCAAAACCCAAGTGCAGCTTCCAGAGGAAGCGGTGCCGTGCCTCTCCCGGGGGATCGGCTCTGCGGGGGTTCGAGAGGAGAGCGTCGGGGCTCGGCCGGCTCCTGGTGCTGCCTGCGCGTGCTGGAGGGCTGGGAGCGGGCGGCTCGATGCGCCGGCTGGCCTGCCACCCGCGCAGACGGTGGCTGAAGGGTGTCACGCTGCACTGCAGCCCTGTTTTCCCGTTGCCCTCTTTTATTTTTATTACTCTTTTCTCCTCCTTGTTTACAGAGCAGCCTGTCTTAATTGCTCGTACAGTAGATCATCCAAAGTACGTTACTTAAAGATCAACGTTTTGAATTGATTTACAAAGCTGCACTTTAACTTGACATTTTTATGTTTCGCTGCCTATTTTTCTAATTACAGCTGAAAGGAAATTTGAGATAAGTATCGTGTAATGAAGGAGCCAAAACCCCAAGGACAATTGGTTTGATGTTACGTTCTCCACTTGAATTAAACAATCGGCTTTTTTTCTCTAATTAGGAAGGGGGGTTTGGAGTTGGTAAGGAGTGAAAGCTGTTCCTGTCTGCAGTAGCCTGCCAGCCTGTGTTGCGCTGAGCACCATCCTGTAGGCATCAAATCGGGTGGACACTGACTCTCCAAGAATTCCGAAGTCACGCATCTGAAGCTCCTGGTGCATCTTGCCAGCAGGCTAGCGTCTGTAAGAGCCGGGCGCACAGGAGAGGCGCTTTGTCACGGTGGCGTGGGCACGGTCGTTGGCAGCCTGCAGCCCCAGCCCCCCCAGGCCCGCTCTGCTGACGTTGCTCTTGAAGCTGGCCGGCAGGCCGAGGCCACCCCTGCTCGAGTCTTCTCCGAACCCAGGACAGCTAGCTGGGGAGGCTCCAGGGAAACAGCCGTGGAACCACCTGCTAGCTTTTAAAGTGTATTTTCCATAATACATTTGTAGAATAGTGACCCGGCTGGGAGAGCCTGGTTACAGGGCAGCAGGGGTTGCAGGAGCCCCGGGCAGGGAGAGGGCATTTCTCTCGGTTGCAGCCCGGTTCCGCTCTGGCCGGGGATGGAACAATCCCCCTTGAGCATCCGAGTGCAAAGGCTTTTTTCGCTGGAACGCGACCGTCTACTGAGTTTGTTTGCTTGTGTGGCTTCCCTTTTTAATTGCATGTGAGTAGTTGTTTGAATCGAGTCACCTCTTCCCCCTTTTCCCCAGTTCTTCCTCTCCATTTCTAAGTGGGAGTTAATGTGAGACTGGTCGCGGCTGGGGCTGTAAATGGTGCTTGCTCCTTTCCATATAAGATAACCAAGCAAATGGATTTCCTTGCGCAGTGTGTGCTCCTGTTTGTCCTTACACGAGGTCTGCGATGCAGAGGCGCTCTTTAGGCAGCGTGCCCTGAAAGAGTAGCTGCTGCTGGCCATCAGTTTCCCTTCCTTGTAAATACAGGTGATGGAGCTGGAGGCCAAGAAATGTCAAGCTTTTTTTTTTTTTAATTTTTAAGCGTCGCACTAAAATGTGTCATTTCCACAGCCCGCAAGCTGAAGAAGCTGGGTAACCTGAAGACCCAAGATGACATGGAGGCAGCCAGCTCATCCAGCCCCACCGAGGAGCACGCTGGCAAGATGGTGATGACGCGCATTGATGGGTATGAGTGCCAGCCCATCTTCCTCAACGTCCTGGAGGCCATTGAGCCGGGTGTGGTGTGTGCCGGCCACGACAACAGCCAGCCGGACTCCTTCTCCAACCTGCTGACCAGCCTGAATGAACTTGGGGAGCGGCAGCTGGTCTACGTGGTCAAATGGGCAAAGGCCTTGCCGGGTGAGCTAAAAACCCAGCAAATCCCTTCCCTTCCCCGGCACGTTCCTGAAGCGCCCTGCTTGCGTCGCCTGGGGCGGGTTCGAAGGAGGTGGTCTGCAGCCCGCGTCCCACCGTCACACAGTGCCTGGGGGGAGCACCTTGCTGGGGCGCCTGTCTGTGTCATAGCTCCGTAAAGCAGGCTGCAGCAGCGTCGGGTTTGTCTCCTGTGGGTGATTAGGGGGTGGCAAAGTATGTCGAAACTTGTGCTTTTGGGTCTGTCCCCGCTGGTAACCCCTGGCACACGGTATTGCGTAGGCACGCGTCTTCTGCTTCCCGGCGCGGGAAGGGCTGTTGCTGGTCAGGGCTGCAGGGTCTTGCTCTCTTCCCGCTCTCCCTGCGGGGTTTTTGCTCCACTTGCAGAGCTGTGTCCATCGGACCTGCAGGAGTCTTCACTAAACGAGTATTAGCCCCGTCCCATGACCCGCACGAAGTGGTGAAAAGGGTGAATTCCCCAGGCGGATCAGAAGTGTGCCACCTCATGCTGTGAAAGTGAGATGGGGGAAACGGGGCTGAAAGAAGCCGAGGCTTGAGAGACAGGAGAAGTCCTTCCTCACCGTTCTTGTATTTCACAATGCAAGTAATTGTAAAATAGCAAGAGACATACAAAACCACAAAGGGCTTTTCCCTGGCAGGCAGGTTGCTCTTGTGTGAGAGGCTGCTGGACTATATTTAGGATGCATTCAGAGTCGTGATACGGGAGTACGTTAGGGTCGGGAAGTTTCCAAATGGTAATAGTTATCGGGTGCTGTAACTGAAAACATCCTGGTGATGGATGTGTTTCATTGGATACACCCCTCGGCTCTGAGCATAGAGGTTACCAGGCTGTAACACGCTGCCTGTTGCCTGTCGTAATCCTGCCCGCTGAATGAGTGAAATTACAGAAGGCTGAGATCACCCTGGGTGCAGCGGGATCCAGTTCACCTTCCGGCATCCCTGGGACTGCGGCGTGGGGACGATACCGAGCTTCCTTCCTCGCCCCGGCCCTGTTCCTTGGGAAATGCCACAGAAAGCAGGGATCCGGCTCTCTATGTGTGGGGTGATATGACTAAAGGAGGAAACTGAGGCAAAGTAAGTTTGCCGCTACGTGCCAAAACCTGGTGATGAACTGTAGTCAGACGTTTGACGTTCCCAGAAATTTAGCCGTCCGCCTGGAAGTAGCTTGACTGGTGGTCCAGGAGGGGTGTTAGTCTGAATAGGCTTAAATGTAGAGTAGCCCATTCTATTTCATCTATTCTGGAGTCAGAAAAGGTTCATCCAGTTTGTGAAACCAGGGACAGATCATGCTTTCTCTTCCAGCTTATCTACATCAGACATCAAGATTTCTTCAGAAGAGTACATGGAGACACCACCAAACCGGAACGGCAATCCGGGGGCTGAGGTTGTAAAGCTGTGGTAGTGCTAATGGAAAGGGAGAGTGCTTTGAAAAACATTTTTCATCGTAACCACCCCCTTATCAAAAGCTTTTACTCTCCCGTACTGCGCCTGATCTCCGACCCCGTGGTGTGTGGCGGCGCGGCAGTGCCAGCTGCTGCTCCGCTGCCTCCCGGGGCCGGCGCTTGCTCTGCCAGCGACGGCGCCTGGGCAAAATTAATTCTAATCGTCTTACATCTGAGCGGTCACTGCTCTCTGGGGAGCTGCAGTAGAACCGCAGCCCCCTGCGCAGGCCAGGGGATCCCTTACGGAGGCCGGCTCTCCTGCCTGGGCGCGCGGTGGTGGGACGCTGCCTGGCCGCCCTCCCCGTCCCGCCGGCCGCGGAGCTGGTGCTGGCCGGACCGTAGCATCACTGTGCCCAGAGCGAGGGGCAAAGCCAGTTTGTCTTCCCCGGCTTTCTCCAGCAGTTCCCTGGCACGTGCCAGCGCCGGAGTTCAACAGGAATAACCACAAATTCGCCACGTAGTCATTCTCCTGATGTTTTCCAGGGAAGGAATCAACAACCACAGCCCTGATGCTGTTCTGGTGCTCCAGGCGGTGGTTGCGCAGCCCCTTCGCTCGAGCAGCAGTCCGGCTGCCGCTGCGGGGCGGATCTCGTCCGCGCCTGGGTCCTGCCTGCTCCGGCCCTGGTGCTCCCCGGGAGCCGGGCGGGGGCCGGGCGGAGCTGGCAGCGCCGGGCCGGCAGCAGGAGCGGGCGGCTGTGCCCGGGCACTGCCCTTCCCTGCGCCCTCCCTGGCCACCTCGCTTTTTGGGTAAACTTGCAGAATCCTAGGCCGTAGCCAGAGGTGTTTTCGGTTCCCGGGTCGGCAGGTTAGCTAGGCAGCCTGGCGCTCGGCGGGCTCCGGAGAGGGGCGATGCGGGCGAGTGCGTGCAGGGCGAGAAGCAATGGAAGCAAAACCCAGGCGATTTAAAACAGCGAGACGCAGGTGTGTTTGTCAAAACAGGAGGATCTTCGCACGGTCTGTTGGGAGACGGGAGGCTGTTTAATGAACGCCGTTGCTGGCCAGGGGCAACGGGAGCAGTCCGGAGGGCTTGGCCGGCCGCTGCCGCGGCAGCACAGCCTGCCTCGGCCGTGGGGAGGAACAGTGCCCGCGGCCGGCAGCCGACGCAGCGCGTCTCAGCGGGTGTTTCTGGTGCCCAGCGGGCAAACCTCGCCCTGCCGCCTGCCCCTGCCCCGCGAGGCAGCCCGGCCGCGGGCGGCCGCTGCCCGCTGGAAGCGCTGCGTGGTCCTCGGCAGGTCCGCAGTCAGGGCGGAAGCGTTATCCCCTCTTCCCCTTTCCCCGTTAAGGAAACAAGCTGTGGCCTAACTAAGCATAAGCAGCCCTGCGCGTCAGTTAAGATATATATCAGTGTGAAGGGGCAGAGGTTTTACTTTCCAGTGACTGCTGCTGGTGGGAGGAGGGGGAACTTGCGCCTGTAATAGAGGTAGCCTCAGCTTGATAATACTGGCAGCAGATTAATACTGTTTAATAGGTGACTATTAACCTCGCATCCTGCACTGAACGTCCCCTGTACGCCAGGAGTGATTAATGTGCAGCAAGGTGTTGCTGCACTTCTTCCAGCGAGGTTTCCGTGACGTCCTGGAAGCGCGGCTGCGTCAGGCGGGAGCGTTTCCGAACCCTGCTTGCCTGCAGTAGCTCTACCAGCCTCTGTCTAGTGGAGAAAAAGTAACGTATGGCCCTTTGGACCCTATGCGATTGAAACTCTGCAGAGGAGGAGGTAGGGTCAAACTGTGCTTTCCCTGGGAGGGAAAGGTTAAGTAACCACGGCTTGCCAGGAGAGCTGCCGAAACACAGAATTAAAAAATCTGATTAAATCCATAAAATCTGTCCACTGCAAGGTAGGTGGAAGGAGTATGTATTTTTCCTTTTCCACATACATAAATTCAGTACAGGTGTTACAGTTAATTTGGATCAGCACTCTAACACATTAGTTTAAAGATCGTTTTATCTGGCAGCAAGTGAAAACTCTTCAGTTCATTCCCGGAGCTCTTCGGGAACGAGCCCGTAAAAAGTACCTGGACTGCGAGCGTGTGGGGCAGGGCTGCCTCGCAGCGGAGCAGCGGAGGGGCACGGGCAGGCTGCGGCTCTGCTGCCCGTAGGGCAGAGGAGCACCCTTTGCGTTTTCAGCAGCGCGGTGCACGTGTGATCAGGTGAAATGCTCCAGCTGGTATCGTGGGAGATGGACCTGTCGCAAAACCTCTGTGTGCTTGCCATGAGTTAGGGCTTTGTGGGTGTTCCAGGCCATGGCTTGCTTGCTTGTCTGTTTCAAATATTCTGCCTTACAATGGATCTAAGTCACCCTTTAAGTATAAGGATACAATTAATTGTGCATCTTCTTCCATTCTCTGGGCAATAAAATTTCCAGATACAGCATGAGTATTTGTTCGTATTAGAGATGTTACTTTGTGGTAACACGGGAGGTGCTCAGTTGCTGATCTCTTAGGGAGATACCGCTCTGGCACAGCAGTGCATCAAGAGAGAAGATGAAGAATTTATTTCCAAACGATGCTGCTGTAGGATTATTCACAAGAAAAGGGGTATGCATTGATCTTTTTCAAGTCATCAGTAAATTTAATTTTACTTCTGCTATGATTTCTTTCTGTAGAAGGTATCTTCATTTGGGTCTCTTCAGACTATGCCAATACTAAAAATGTAACAATATATTGTGGCGTTAGGTTTGTGTTTATTTTCTTTTACGGTGATTTTGGCCATACGTCATCTAAGACGCCTGGAGCGGGGAGGTTTCCAGGAAACGGTAGGTATCTGGTTTCCGAAAATCTGTTTTGTTTCAAGGCATTTCAGCTCGGAAACGGGAAGCAGTGATTCCTTTTAGGCAGGTCGGCCACTGTGTTTCTAGAACTTGTCTTTGCGGACAAGCAGAAAGCAGACTAAGTCCTGTACCAACAAAACCATTGTGTTCAAGTACCTTTCCTTAAACACTGATAAGGCTTGCGCAAATATTTATTTTTTTTTTTTTAGTGAACATAATTGCAAGGTAAGGAGCAAGCGCACCAAAATCCTTCTCATAGCAAGGATTAGGTGCGACAAATACTTTCACAAACGCGTTGCGAAGCTGGTGCTCGGTGGGAAAGGGAGAGCCCGTCCTAGATGGGGACTGCCGCCTGCAGAGGTGGCTTTGGCGCTGGTTTGCACGGGCAGGGGCAGTGCTTGCAGCGTCACGGCGGGGGGGTTCTGCCCTTGATGCTGGTGCTTCCAATGGCTTCGTCCCGTTGATGCTGAACCCAGCAAAAGGGGGGCGGATCGCTTGTGAGAGTTAGGGTTAAATTTCACAGAGTTCGCTGTTCGCAAGTGTGTTTTCTGTCTCCCAGTCACTTCCAGAGTGTAAGTTTCCTCTTTGGTGGTAGGATGTATGGGCCTCGCTCCCAGAGTATAGGCACGAGGGAAACCAGATGTCAGAGACCTCCGGTTTGCCTTCTTCCTCCTCCACCTCATCCTCTCCATCATGCCTTGGCTTGCAATTCATTTCTGGCCCTACAGCACCTCTTGGGCCCAGCTTCTCATTGGGAAGTTCTTGCCGGAGCCCGAGCACGCTGGGGCGCGTGTCCTCGCCGCCCTGTCGGGAGGGCTCTGCTGAGCCTTCTCCAGAGCTTCCTTCAAACCACGGAAGAAGTTTTGGCCGTCAGTCTTCAATTTGATCTGCTCTTTCGCATTCGCTCTGTTTTTTAATAGAGCGTTGTCTGCTAATTCCCTCAGAGGACAAGATACGTTGTTCCGTCAAAGAGCAATTTAACAAGGGGAAAGAACCAGCCGACCTGGGGGGGTGAGCGTGTAGCAGACTGACGGAATATTCATCCTCGTCACTGGGAGCCAGCGTGAGAGCGTTCCCGGCACCGTCTCGCTGCCTACGCCCTGCAAAGTCACAGCTACAGGGGCCAGCAGCATGGCTCCTCTTCAAATAACCCAGGTTTTCCCAACCTTTTCAGAAAGTCTAGACAAGGAAAGAGAACTGTGGCAAGTATGGAGCAGGAGGAAATTCAAGGAAGCAGTCACTGTGCATGGCTTAGATTTTACTAGGCAGTGAATTCATCTCTGACCAAATTTACTGAATAAATAGAAAGTCTTTTTATAGCATGCAGTACTGTAATTAAATATGAAAATCTAACTTAGACGTGTCCTAGAGATGAGTACGACTGATTTTATGAAGTCCTTGAGTTGCCCAGGTGCCTTGTCGATACCCGTGTGCTGTTAACGGGTTTCACTGCGGCTGCCAGAAGGTTCATGTTCAGCCGGCAGCCGAGGAGTCACCTACTGGGGTTCGGTAGGACACTACTTGTGTGCAAGCTTCAGTTTTTTAATCTGTTGACATGCAGACTGAAAGGAAAATGTACAAACGTAAAGCAAGTTTAGTCAGCAGTAAAACATGACTTGTGCTCGTTTGCAGTTGACAGCTTCCCAAGCAAGAGACAGATGCTTGCCTCAGTGGATTATAATTATACACTGGAGGTGCTAGAATTGCTTGAATATTTGATTGAAATAACATACGATTTTCTTGAAACCAGATTACAGTTGACTACTTACAAGTATCTGGAAAAAAAGTGCAATGCCGGAGGTGATGTTTGTGCGTGTGTTGTAAACATGCCTGGGATTTAACTCTGAACCACCATCTGGGAATACTAATTTGAAGCTAATTGATATTTTTGTTTACCTTGCAATTCAGCAGAGGTTTTCATATTCATTTTCGTCGTCATTAGGTAAATGCATTGTGTATTCAGTCTGTTAGCCGTGTGATGAGGCCTCGGAGTGACTTGCTGGCTCTGAGTGTCACACATTAAAATCCATTTACTTAAATTTGGTGAAGTCCTAACAGGTTGAAAGTAAAGGAAGTTTTTCGTCTTATTTCCTTGAGTGCCGGAATTGCACCAGAGGAGGCAGATGGTTAATGAGGGCTTGTTTCTGCCTCGGTGCCTGGAGAATGTGGTCTGGTGAATTGTATTGCTGCTGGGGCTCCCGCTCCCCTTCAGCTGATTTATTTCTGTTAGCGGCACAAAGCAAGCAAGTCCTCGTCGGCTCTTCACTTCACTTGCTTTGGACATACTGCCGCGCCTGGTAATTGAGACTGTTTTGGAGCGGAGACTTTTGGGGGCTACGCCCTGACTGCAGAGCACGTGGCACAGCAAGACTCGGTGGGTCTGGGTGTCTAATTAGAAAGGAGGGCTGTGGCAGGGCGAGCCTGGCGCTGGGGCAGCTGGACCCGCTCAGCACCCGTGCTGGGCCGTATTGTCCTGCGGGACTTCAGGGAGTTACTGAATCCTGTCCTGCTGTTGTCTTTTTTGTCCAGTCTGTTGCAGAGTGGTGCTCGTTCACCTCGCTGGGTCTTGCAAAGCCTTCAAATACAGTTTGTGAAGATCTTTGAGACTCTTGGGGGAGGCTGTCATTCATTACCGCTGGTCACCCTTTGCTGCTTGTGTTTTGCACCTGGTCTTTATCCCCTCCGAGTGTCTGGGGATCCCTTTTCTCCCCTTCCAGGTGCAGTTTTGTGCTTTGGCTGTTTCTGACGGCCCATCAGGGTGGGAGCACCTGGCTGCTGACGCTGCGGTTGTGTCGCCCGGCTGCGTCCCGGGTTAGGCTGCGGACCACCTTGTCATGACAGGAGCGCTGCAGCGGAGCTGGAGTCTGCATGAAAACAGTCCTGGTAACTGCAGGAACGCAACATTCATTTGTAACATCCCTCTCTCGTTTCCCAACAGGATTTCGCAACCTGCATGTGGATGACCAGATGTCCATAATCCAGTACTCTTGGATGGGCCTTATGGTTTTTGCTATGGGTTGGAGATCTTTCACCAACGTCAATTCCAGGATGCTTTACTTCGCTCCAGATTTGGTCTTCAATGAGTAAGTGCGAAAGAACAACAATCCAATACCGTGTCTTTGTCGGGGTCAGACTAGGTGAGAAATGAGAACAAGACAAGGAATTTGCTTTCCTGTCTGCTTTTGAAATGCACAGCTTGAGGAATCGTGCTTGCAGAGCTGACCGACAAAGCACGGGAGGGCCCTGCTTTTCCCCTCTAGTTGCTCTGCAGTGACCTCCAGGAGCAATGAGGAGAGTTGCAATGTCTCTCCTGGTCCTTCTTCCCTCTCCCTCAACCTTGCCTTGGGTTCAGCTTCCATCAGGGCAGCAGCAAGTCCTGGTGCTGGGTGCGAGGGGCCGGTCCCTACAGACCTGCCTTTTTTCTAAGGGATCCGAGTTCTTGTTTTCAGCTTGGTTGGTTGGCTGGAGTGAGCAGAAACAGAAACAAACGTATATTGTAAGTTCCTGATGGGTTCTCTCTGATGTACCATCAGCTTAGAGTTGGGGAGGGTTTGCTGGCACTAAGGTAGAGGAGCTTAAAAACAATAACGGAGCACAGCAGCAAGCAAAACCACACCTTCTCCCTGAGAGCTCCGAGCTCAGCTTCCTAGCCCTGTCCAGGATAGCCGCATTTGGTGCGTCACTGCGGTCGTTTTTCAGGAGGGCAGAGGGTCAGACGAACCCTGCAAATCCCAGGTAGTCACCCGCTTCCAGGCGAAGAGGATTACACACGGGTGTTTTGGCAAACCTTCCTCTCCTGCATGCATCCCCCGAGACAGGGCTCAGGTTTTTGGCAGCGGGGATGTGCCAGGCGAGGCTGGGATTGCCGGGTCGGGCAGACCGTGTCCTCCCCGCCACGTCACACAGGCAACGCTTTCATCTCCGTGACGTGCGTTACGCACCTTGCCCTGCCAGGTACCGGATGCACAAATCCAGAATGTACAGCCAGTGTGTCAGGATGCGGCACCTCTCTCAGGAGTTCGGGTGGCTTCAGATCACACCCCAGGAGTTTCTGTGTATGAAGGCTCTACTCTTCTTCAGCATAAGTAAGTACTCGCATCCTTTCCTCAGCAGATCTCCAGTTGCTGTGTGCTGTGTCGCCCTAGAGGTACCCGGTGCTTCCCCTGCGCGTGTGCTCGCACTTCCCAAGGGACGGCTGTGGGTGTTCTCCTTTCTGCTTCAGCCTGAGCTGCTCGGAGGGAGCGAGCTGCCGGGCGCAGGGGTGCTGCCGCCCAGCCCCAGCCCCCGCCCCACTAGCCCGTTCCTCCTCTGCGCCTTGCAGTCTTCCTCCCAGGCAGCTCCCGCAGCCGAACTGCGGTCATCGCGGGGACCTCCGGGCATCAGCTGCTGAGCGGGAGAACAGCGCTGCAGTTGGTTACGTCACCTTTCTTTTTTAACCAGTGCTGACCAAGGGTCCTTGGGTCCGCAGCAGTCCAACAAGCTGCTCAGAGTGAGGGCCGTAGCAGAAGCAGAGCTGGTGGGCAGGTCGTTCCTCTTAGGTCTGCGCTGACCGCTTCTTCAGCCTTCCCCTGGCTCTTTCACCGCTCCCCTCTCTGGGCAACTCTCACTGTTTCCTTCCCGTGTTCCATCCAGTTCCAGTGGATGGCCTGAAGAACCAGAAGCTCTTTGATGAACTTCGAATGAATTACATTAAGGAACTTGACCGTATCATCGCTTGCAAGAGGAAGAACCCTACCTCCTGCTCTCGGCGGTTTTACCAGCTCACCAAGGTCCTGGACTCCGTGCATCCTGTAAGAGAGGACAGTGAAATGTCTATTTATACGCGTAAGAAAAAATATAAGAAAGAAACTTTTTACAGTGGGAACGATCATTCACTGGAACAACCTCCCCAGGGTCGTGGTGTTCCCCGTCACTGGAGGTTTTCAAGATGCGACTGGGCAGGGCGCTAGGTAGTCCCATCCAGGCTCCCTTTCCTAGGGAAGGTGGGACCGGCTGACCTTTCGAGGTCCCTTCCAACCTGGGCCGTTCCATGATTCTGTGGTTTGTTTTTTAACTCTTGGCACACCTTTGCGGGGACAGTATTGCAGCGTGCTCCCAGATTAAGCAACACGGAAAAGACAGACAGAGTCTGCTGAGGGAGTGAAAGTTATCGGTGCCTGTCACTCCCCGCAGTGACCGCTCTCGTGCTTGGGTCTATGGGCTTCCTTTTTAGCAATGAAAAGCTCTTTGTAGGTGATACTTTTCCGTCATCAGCCTAGCAGAACAGCTCAAAATCTTAGTGCCCCCAGTGAATCCTCTCCGATTACAGCAGTACTGGTGAAACGTGAGCTAGTACTTTCCTCTTTCCCGGGGCTCAGCTCCGTGCCCGTACAGTTACAAGTCTACAAGCAACAAGTAATTCTTAATAAGTGAAGTCAGCAGCATCTGCACACAGTAAGACAAGTTTCTGTAGGAGTAAGAAAGTGCCATTTTTATACATCCCAGTTTTTGTCGGACTCAGTAGTGTCTGAGTGGGAAGGACCATGGCAAAATAGGCTACGTGCTCCCAGGCTGGGTAGTTCCCTCGCTCGCCCTCGGGCTGCATACCTGCCAGCCGGTAACTGCTAGCAAGGCAGTGATGGCCAGAGAGCAAAGCGGGTCCCGCTGTAGCAAGGTCCAGCCCTGACCTGCTGTGCCTGCTAACCTCTGCTCGGTATCTTCCCGCAGAAATTGCTGACCAGGGACTTCTCGTTTAACAAACTTTCTTCCTTTCCCAGATTGCCAAGGATCTGCATCAGTTTACATTTGACCTTTTAATTAAGGCACATATGGTGAGCGTGGACTACCCTGAAATGATGGCTGAGATCATCTCTGTGCAGGTTCCCAAGATCCTGTCTGGAAAAGTCAAGCCTATCTACTTCCATGCACAGTGATCTTCCGGAGGGACCTCCCAGTTCTGCCACCCCCGTTTCAGCCATCTCCTGCCTGTTATTTCTGCACTACTGTACTGCAGTGCCTTGAGGAATCCCCTCGACAGAGACGGTGTGCCAAGAAGATGGACAGTAACAAACGACCACCTGCTGGGATTCCTGAGATTTCTATTTTTCCTGAGGTACTGAACTACCTGCCATGGCTTCTGCCTAGATTTGGCTGGCTCGCTGTGCTGGGGCAGGGAACTGTGGCACGGCGGCAGCGGCACCGTGTCTACGCTCTCTCGTTTGTCTGTTTTCCACGTTGACTTTGAGTGTCCCAGGGCCACGGGAGATCGGGAGAAATGCCAGCAGTTGTTGGGTTTGGGTTTTTCTTAAAAACAGAACAAGACAAGAAGCAGGTTGAACCTGTAAGTTTGGGTGTGGGTTACTTTACTGGGCTCCTTTGGGACTTTTTATTTGCATTATGGTGCTGGGAAGCAGAAGGGTTAGAATACTGCAGTAGAGAAACAGAGAGGAGTTGCGGGGATGAGGCGAATTTGCAGCCTGATGAGTTTACAGGACCCACTGCTGGGGCAGAAAGCCGCCCCACAGCCGTTGTGGGGTCTGCTCCAGACATGCTGCCGTCTGCGGCCCCGCAGGCCTGCCTGCCTGCGCAGCAGCACGGGCCGGCGTTGGTATTAGCTGATGGAGCGTTCCGGGGTTGTCAGCAGAAGGGCTGGAGAGGAAGACAACCTTCGGAAATCCCCAAAGATGGCGGACAGCTACTGTTTTCCACCTGCGATGTTTTTCCTGTAGCCGGTCAAGCTGGATCTCCGTCTGCCCCGCAGACGCCTGGGCGCTCAGCAGTCACGTTCCCGTCCTCGGCAGCTGCCGCTCCTCCGACACAGCCGTACCCACCTCCGCAAGTGCCTGACGTCCTCGGACCTCCCCGTCTCCCCTCCTCCCGTGGGCAGCCGAAGCCCCCTGCCCAGCCCCGCAGCAGCTCTGCTCCCGCTGGGTGTCCGCAGAGCCCGGGTTTCCAGCGACACTGCGTATTTTCTGTTTGCCCCAGCTGTCCTTTCCGATGCCAGCAGACGAGTGTCCCGGGAGCAAAGCAGCGGGGCCGGGAGCTGCGAGACCTGCGAGGCCACGGGACTCCGGCTGTTAATCCTGTCCCTTGGGAGGAGGCTGCGGTCACCGGCCGCTGCTGCCACGGCGCTTCGGGGGGTTGTAAAGGAAACGCCGAAGAGACCTTCTGCCCTCCCGAGCGGTGTGCACGGCTCCTCCTAATAGCCGCGGTTGATTGCAGCCCGGGGGGACACGTTCCCACGCGTGTCCGCAGGAGCTCCGCGTGGCACGGTGGTGGCACAGCCCGCGCCCAGGCTGCCGCTCCGCCGCGAGGACGGATAAACGCGCCCTGGCTAAGGAGGGCAGGCGGTCCACAGCCGGCAAACAAACAGCAGGGGCTGGGGGGACTGCAGCTGCTGGTGACTCCCAGCAGTCATGAGCGTCTGGGAAAAGCAGGCTCGGTGTGTCAGGCGTAAGCGTTGGCTTGACTCCGTTTCGTACCTCAAGTTGAGACAAAACGCAGGCCCACCCGACACCCGTGTTCAGATTTGTTTGGTTGGTGGGCTCCGCTTCCCACAAAGTGGCCAAGCCTGCGTTCCCCGCGGTATTTCAGTTCCCTCCCCTTCCCGCAAAGCCGTGAGCCCACCAAAACCGCCTGGTCAGACCTGGCCGGGGGTGTCAGCGAGCGCGGCACATACAGGCTCTTGCCAGGGTAATACCTCTCATCGGGGGCTGTGGCGCCGTCTGGCTCTACCGACAGACGTCTACGAGGGCTCCTCGTGCCGGCGCAGGCGAACGGCAAGTCCGTGCCTTGCCGCACGCGCTTGGCTGGCGGGCGGTGGTTTCGCCGCTGCGGTACGGAGCGGAGCTTGTGGCGGAGCTGTGCCCAGCCAGAGCGCTGGTGTGGTCCTCGGGCGCAGAGACACCGCGAGCGCCAAGCTAATGCCGGAGTCTGGAGGGGTGAACCTGATCAGACCCGTGCATCACATCACGCTGTGTTCCCCCTGCGTCATACCAGCTACTTGTGTTTGTCAGATGTCTTTAAAAGCGAAGGGAACGAGGTTTAGGCCGATTGATTGCCACACGTGCGTGTCGTGCAGGAAACACTGCTGCTTGGACCGTTCACGAGCTGAGCATCATCGTCCGCTCTTCAGGCAAACGCCCCCACGGTACGTCTGGGTTCTTCGCAAACTCTCAGTAAAACAGACACTTCATTTTCCTGATACCGTTCAGTCATGCTGTGGGATTTTCACTAAGGGAAGGGGTAGGGAAAAAACCCAAAACTATGGAAAGGGAGGATCTTTCTTTACAGCTGTTTGTAATGGGTTTTCCTCCCCTGCTAGATACGGCTCTGATTGTGCTTTTCCTCCTGAAATCCCTTCACGTAGGTGGCAACAGAATCTGTAGATGACCTTCCTGACTGCCAGCCAACAGGACGGTGTTCTCAGTAGCTTTTTCTGTTTTAGAGGGCTGCAAGCATTTTAAATGTTGATACGATCTAATAATATTTGCAAATGAACCTGTAAAAAAATCCTACTGGTGCATTCCTCTCTTCTTGAACATTTTCTGGCGATTAGCAGAAGAGTACAATGAGCAGCTGGGTGGGTAATGCCCTGATCTTTGTCATCAGGAGCGGGATGCTTGTGAGCAATCGGAATCGCTCCTTTGGAGAGCTTTATATTTTGCACAAGCCCGTGTCAGTAAAGTTTTCATTAGGTAATGAGAGTGGAGGTATCCTGCTGGGTACTTTTCTGCTGGGAGACTGGGATCAAACTTCATAGGGATTTGCATCCACTGATTCGCTGGTGGAAGCATGGTACGAATGAAAAATGGTTTAGAAGGGGATACTGCCTATGTATCATCTGCCAGATGTGTGCAACTGGCGTGCGTGCAGCCTCTCCGTCTGCGTATGCTTTAAGAAGGGAGCAGGAGTGAAGTACCCCCGGGCCGAGGGGGCAGGGGAGCGGTCGGGCGGCCTTCGTCGGCAAGTACCCCGGAGCCCGTCTGCGCTCGAGTGGGGCTTTGGGGTTATGTCCTCTGTCTCTTCAGCGTCAGAGTAAACTTCTGCAGCTTTTTTATTCAAAAGTTGACTTTTCGTGATACTGTTAGAGGGCTGACTGGAGGGTGCGGGAACCAGGATCACTAGCACCTGTGCGTGTATTTGCTGGGGGGAGTTAGCGCTGTTTCCTTGTGTATTTTCATGGGCCGCTGCAGGAACTGGGGAAAAAAGAGGCTTAAGAAATACCAAAGTCCAGGTCCTGCCATGTGTCTTTGTACTTTGTGTTTTCTTGTCTACTTCTGCTTCAGTAAAGCAAAGAGATTTTCACTGTCTTCACCACCAGGTAGAAGCTGTCCCTGCCGCTTCCCTCGGGCGGGCCGAGCCCCGGGAGAGCTGACCCCCTTGGCCTCGCTGACTCGCGGAGGCAGGGAGCAGACCCCGACCGAGTCCCCCTGCGGCTTCACTGGCTCTGCTCCGCTTTATCTAGGAAGCGTGCGGGCTTTGGGGCTGGCTCGGCCTGGGTCACGGCTCAGACCATCAGCTCCCGCCGAAGGCAGCAGATGGAAGACAACACGCACATTGGCGTCCGGCCGGAGGCGGCATTTTTGCACGGAAGGGTACAGTTCCGTGAGATAACGGGTGCGAGGTGAGGTTGCCTTTAGTTAGCGCAGGAGGAACTCTTCCCCAGTCCTGTCTAATGCCAGAAGTGAGCCAGATGACGCAGTGCAGTTGCGTGCCCGGGCAGGGCATTTGTTCCTGAGCCAGCGACCGCAGACCTTTGCCCACCTTCGCCCACCTTCGCCCACCTTCGCCCAGCCTGCTGGGCTCCTGCCAGCACCATCCGCAGTCAGCAGGGAGCTTTGCTTCGCAAGAGTAAGAGTTGGGGCTGCGGCTCTCTGCTTGGAGAGACTGTGCGAATGCTTCTGGAGAGCCTGGCAGCAGCTGAGCGCTGTTCCCGTAGAAGTCAAGAGGCCCTTTGTGCTTGGCTTCAGGAAAAATGGAGTTAAGCCAGAGCAATGAGCATCGCACGCTCTGCTCGGCAAGGTAAATCCCAAGTGAGTCGGCCCTGCGGAGGGCGGGCAGGACACCCGCCGCCTTTACCACCACGTGCTGGCTTCACACTTGTCGCTCGGGCCTGCGCGGTGCCGGTTGGGTGGTTGCCGCGGTCCGTCGGGATGCTGAGGTGGTACCCGGGGTGTCCCCTGCCTCCCAGGCGGAGGCCGGCGGCGCGGCTGGGAAGAGCTGGCCTCCCTTGCGGAGTCACCTGCCAGCACCGCCCGTCTCTGCAGCTCCCTGCTACCTGCGGCTGTCGCTCCGCTTACTGCCTCTCTCCCTAGAGGTTTCAGTAACATCATATACGTTAAACGTGTGTATATATATATTTTAAAAAAAGGCATGCCCCATTTTATATTGCTAAAGATACCTATTTAATGTAATGCTCTAAGAGTTTATTTTCTGATCGCACACTGATTGCAACTAAATATTCTTCAGGGGCTGAGTCAGTATGTGCCAATATTAATGGAAACTTCCAGTTTGGTAATTTTCTCTGGTTAGCTACTGCCCAGTTTTCAAAGGTCCATCCTTTCATGACATGAATGGAACATACACTGGCACAGTCAGGTGTTGGTAGCTGCTTGTCCAGCTTTCTTGTAGCTGATTCTGGTTAGACAGGGATAGTATTTGTACCTGGGGGACGATGGAGTGTTCTTTATTTCTGCCCTCTTTGACCGCACAAAGTGTCCTTGCAGTTTGGGGCAGAATCCTGGATTTCTAAAGTGGTAGCTGTTCTCTAACCGTTTCAAAATAGACTTTCAGAGGCACAGAAATCCTTTCTTGCACCGTAACGGCTGGCCGAGTCGCGCTCCGCGCCATCACGTCCCGGTGCCCGCTAGCAAATGACGGAGCCCCTGGAAACGGGCGGCTGCGCCAGGTGCCGGTGTGGCAGGGGGACGGGCAGCGGTTGCCAGCACCGCGCGGCTCGGACCGGGGCTGGAAACCTGCTGCGGGCTCTGGGCACGGCCGGGCTGCAGACGGGGTCCGCGGGGGGGACGGCGTGGCTCCGGAGGAGAACGGCACGGGCTGCAGCCCTCCCGCGCCCACCTGCGCCCGCTCGCAGGCCGCACGGAGGGGCGTTCGCCCCTTCCCTCTTGCAATGGCAGGGGAACCTGCACTGGTGATTCAAAAGGTAAATACCTGCGCCACACATACAACCACAGCAAGTGTATAGTAAGCTGCTCTCTGTGCCGGGTATTTTGTGTTCT
Organism: Sagittarius serpentarius; assembly: GCA_034782735.1. Classification (NCBI taxonomy): domain Eukaryota; kingdom Metazoa; phylum Chordata; class Aves; order Accipitriformes; family Sagittariidae; genus Sagittarius; species Sagittarius serpentarius. Next base: position 23,943,260 of record JAVKLA010000039.1, on the reverse strand, counting down.
GTGGCAATTTACTGCTGTTTTTATTTGTTAACATGTTTCTGTAATAAAAAGAGTTCTCTATATTGAAATATTTTATTTTCTTTGTAATAAGCTGAAAAAGCTCATTGCTGGTGCCTTTTTGCCTGGGGAGGACTCCCAGCCCACGGCTATAGTCGTGAAAGTAACCAAGCATAATGTCTCTGCAATTGCCTGTTTCACCATGGCTGAGTAGAGTCGTGAAGCAAACGCCGCAGGATTACCAAAAGGGGAAGACCAAGTAGCCTACAGAATGGGCAGAAGGACGTTCAGGTACAACCGCGTGGTTATTTCCCTAGGCTTGGGTCCAAGGCGAGCGGTGCCAAGGCGAGGGCTAAGCTTTCAGCTCTCTGTGCGCGACATGGAAAAAGCCTTTGCCCCGTCTTGGTGGGACTTTGCTGCCGTGTTGCGAACCTGTACCCTCTGCAAGATGGGCAGTGAGGTCGAAGCATACACATAACATTTTATTACGGTTGCAGTTTTATTACGGTTGCAGTTGTATTGCAGTTGCAACACTGTAGTATTTTTTCAGTCACCTGTCAGAAATGGCAGTGTTTTGCCCAAATTAATGGCATCTGAGGCCAAATTCTGCTTCTAGAGAAGGAATGCTAGTTGGATTGTTGCCACTGCTCTTTTTTTTTTTTAAATTGGAGCTGAATACATTGAATAAGGAGAATGGAGACCTACAATGTTACAACGTTGTCGAGACTGGAGAGCGGTGACAGCCGCTGCCTTGGCCGGCAAGATGCGGTGGAGGATGTGCAGGAGACGACCGCGACACAGAAGGCACCGTACGGGGCGGAAGGATGCCTGTTCTCGTAACCAAAAAGAGGAGCCTGTCTGGCATCCAGGATAAAGACAAAACCAATCACACTAGCTAGGGGAAATTAAAATACTCGCTTTTTCACTGTTTTAGTCCATGCTTGGGTCCCGTGCGAGCGCTTGGCCTGTGCTGTGCCGCAGGCAGACCTTCACGCTTGGTGTTCAGCTCTTTTTGTAATCTTAAAATCTGTTGTTGTTCTAAGTACAATAAAGGCAGAATCTCGTTTGTTGGAACACTGCTCTATGCGTGTATTTGGCTTTTGTTTCAGTTATGTGCATGAAAAATGTTATCCGGTGTGATGAATATTAGCTATTGAAGATGCCAGGAATAAGTGGGTCATTTTTCAGTGGACGAGGCTATATGTTGGGTCATTTGTAGGCTATTTTTCACAGTCAGATTTTGCTACTAATCACGTGTCTGAACTGTTAATTCATTTACACATCGATTGACTAATCCTTTCATATATGCCTCTCTGGGTCTTTTAAATTGAATTTCATTTGATTAATGTATTTCTCAAAGCAAGGAGCTAATAAAGGCCAGTGTCCTCCTCCTGCTGTTGTTGCTTTTGGTATCTTTATGAGCAGTTGTAAATCCATTTTGCTGGAACTTCTTTATAAAATTGACCTGTGCTCTCCAAGTAATAAAGACTGCTTATCAGCCCACTTAATTCAAGGCACAGATGTGAGTGCTGCACAGGGTCAAGATTTTATTCACTGTGAAACAAACCAAAGAGCTTGGAAAAAAAAAATAATACATCAGTCCACAAATAGCTGGCAATGTCTAGTGTATAATTGCACAGCAGCGGTACATGTACCAATACCCCGCAAGCTGAAAGCACAATGTACTTAGCAGTACAAAAAGCCTTGCCCATGGGGAGTAGTGTCATGTTTAGTCATCTGCAGAGAATCTGGTCCCATCCGTCTATTTGAGTCACTGTTAAAAATGAATGTGATGTTTTCAAAATTTCCCCTTAATCGACACTGAAAAATCCACCTCCGTTCATGAGCTGCGGATACCTGTCAACATGTTAGCCCCAGCGTCCCCCCTCAGACTTTTACTTGGACACCAACGTCCCCTGGGACATTCAGGAGCCGCCGGTCCAACACGTCATGGGGTGACGGACCCAGTCCTTCACATGGCCACACACCTCCTGGTCTTACACCTGCCTCTGTCCTCTTAATGGGCTCCAGCCTTGTGTGGCTTGCGCAGTATTTGCCTGTATGAGACCAGTAAGGAAACTGGTCTGAGTGTCGGCAGCGGATTGGGTCCGGCCAAAAGGGCAAATTCACTTCATCTGAACAAGTTTTGCTCTGTTACGCTCCAGCCATGTCTGCCGCACATCGTGCTTCCTTCCACCACCGTGCTCACAGGGACCGACAAATTCCCGATCGCCCTGCCCGTTTCTAACCGCGCGCGAGCCGTGCCGTCTGGCAGAGCTGGTGAGTGCCGCGGTGCCGGCGCTCGCGCTGAGCCGCCTGCCTGGAGGCTCCAGAGCAGCCCTCGGGAGAAGCCTCTGCTCTCCAACTGAACGGCATGAGCTCTCCAAACACAGCCCGGTTACCGTGAGGAAGAAGAAGGTGGTCATGGTGTGCAAGTCCAGGACGGGTTCGGCCGACAGCTTCTTACAGCCTTGCTCTCTGCCAAGAGGCGAGCACGCCCGGGTAAGGCACACGCAGTGACCGCCTGGCAAGGACAGCTGCTGATCCTAACAACTGTAGGACTGGTCAGCTCTCTGCCCCGGCTCTGAATTCCGAGCACAAGGTCTCCAGGGAAAGCCGCCAGTGGCACTTTGCTCTGCCTTTTCGGAGGTCCTTGTGATTGATCACAGACACACACACACACACACACACACACACACACACACACAAAACAAGGGCTCCGGGGCTCATTTGCCTCCTAACCAGGTCGTGGAGCTGCCTGTGCCACCTGCACAGATGATGGCCCCGGCGGCTCTGACAGTCATTCGTCATTCCCCAGACAGAAGAGGACTGGGCAAGGGGGCCACGGTGGTTGCAGGCATGAAAGGGCTCCAGGGCGGGCGAGCAAGAGCCCGGGGAGCCAGGCCTGACACTATGTTGGCGAGGGGCATCTCGGGGGCAACATAGAATTGTTTAGGTTGCAAAAGACCTTTAAGATCAGACATGTTTCTACATGGAGAGAACCAGAAAAAGGACGCTCTTCCCCTCTTTGCTGCCCGCGGCACACCCCGGTTCCCAGCTGGGCTGGCAGGGAGGTGATGCGGCTGCTGAGCACCCAGCACCTCGGCGGGGAGGCTGCGCGCTCTCTCCTGGCAGGGCTGCCCCGGCTCTGCCCCGCAGCATCGCCTCTAGCCGAGGCCAGGACGCTCCGCGCCAGCCAAGCAGGGGCCGGGGCCGGTGAGCAGGGCACCGTCGGGCTCCCCCGGCTCTCCTCAGGGCGAGCGCTCCTCAGGCTGGTGCTCGGGCGTCTCCCGCTCTGCCGCGACCGCAGCAGAGCCAAGGCCGAGCCGCCGAACCCGCTGTGCAGGCAGAGCCAGGGCTCGGGCGGCCCAAAGGGACGTGGGATGGGCGGCTCCTGCCAGGCAAAGCCGCGCTCCCCTGACCCGGGCCAGAGCGGCCCCAGCCCTCCATCCCGGCAGAGACGGGGGCTCGGGGCGGGGGTGTCGGTGCAGCCCAGCCTCCAGCGGGAAGGCAGAACCGCTCCAGCCGAGGGCTCCGTCCTTGGCAATACTCTTGCTCTGGTGCGGAAACCCACTTAATAGCCACCATAACCATTCAATTTAGAAAAAATCCAACACTTTTCAGCAGGGGGGAGGACTTGCTGGGAGGTCTAAGAAGGCTGCAGAGCTCCACTCCATGCTGCCAGGTACATTTTTGTGTAGGTCTCTGCAGATTCCTGGCCCTAACCCTCCTGGCCCAGTTAGCAAATAGCCTCTCTCCCAGGCAGGCTGCCGGGTGCCCTTTCGGGGCCTTTGCGGTAACAAATGCAGCCGGCCCTTTTCTGAAAGACTCCGTCAGCCGAGCGAGCGGGGCTGCTCGGGGCTCGGCAGCACACGGGGCGCAGCAGGCTGTGCCTGGCAGGGGTCCTCTCCGCTGCAGGATGGGCTCAACAGCAGAAAGCAAGTGAGGAATCAATCTTGCTGCCTTTTTTTTTTTTTTTCCTGGAAACAGCTCATGCCAAGCAGCCCTAAAATGGCTCTGTGCTTTAAAGCAGTTTGCTTGCCTTTGTCCTTAGAACAGCCGGTGGGAAATTTTTAAAACAGAAAAATCATTCCATTTCCTCAAATGATAATGAGTGGCTTTAAAGACACCCTTCGGCAGTGGTTTACCTCCCCGGGGCGCTGGGAGCGCGGCACACACTGACACAGCTGTTTCCCTGTATGCCTTCCAGCTGTTCTCAGGGTAAGGACTGCATTGACCCTCTAAGCTGCACCAGAATGAGCTGGTGGAGGGAGATGCTCTGCACGCTGGATTATTTCAGGCGATGTGGATGGACCTCAGTCAGCGCACGGCCCAAACCCACTCCAACCGTGGGCACCCCCAGCGCGCCGCTTGGCCAGCGTCCCCCGCCGGACACCCGCCTGCTGCCGAAGCCCCACGTCGGCGGGAGCTCCCCGTTCCTCCTCCAGCCGCGGTCGCCGTCTCCTGGCCCTGGTAACCCGGGCAGCTCGTCTGTCCGCCTCGCCGAGGCGGGCTCAGCTCCAGGGCTGGATGAGCCATGTGGGTGCTGAGCCATGCCGGCAGGCTGGTGCCTGCGCCTGCAGCCCGGGCCACGCACACGTCCTGCCGCCGCATCGCAGTAAGGGGTCAGAATCCGGCTGTCGAACTGTCCCGTGACTGACGATATCTAACAGCTCTTGCTTATTCCTGTCGAAGAACAGAAATAGGACCAGGAGCCACCAGGGAGCTTTCCACGGGTCTAAGAGTGCCTGTGGACTCCTGGAACAAAGCACTTGCAGACAATGGCCCGAGACTGCCGTTTATGCAAAGCCCGGGTGGCAAAGGACGCCAGCTGCGAGGAGCTGAGCAGGACGGTGTGCCTGAGGCCCCGCGGGGCCTGGTACTGAGCAAATTAACTGTTTATTATGAAAGCCCTTTAAATTCAGTTTAGTTTCTCTAAATTTGCGTAGCATAAGTTTTCGCAGCTCCCGCCGGGACAGACTAATTAAAACTCCAGGCTTCACCTGGAGCCCGCAGAGAGAGTTCGGCCGCTGCTGTCCCGCTGCCCCCCCCGGCGCCCGGGCTGTGCTCAGCGCTGCTGCAGAGCCCCCGGCAGCGCCCGAGGCCCCGGCGAGGGCGGCCACGGGCTGGTGCATCGCTGCTGCTCTCGTGCCCAGGTCAGCAGCCTGCTCGGCCCAGGCCGAATCCCCGCAGGCGCACCACGAAGTGCTTTAAGGCGCAGGTTTTAACAGGGGGGCCGCTTACAGCAATACGCTGTCCGTGCCAAGCCTTTGCTATGAGGCATTTGGGGTGTGGCTGGTTTTGGTTTGGTGGTTTTGGTTTGTTTTTTTTTTAACCATATGATGTGCACACACCAGCTTCTGACAGAACTCACCCTTACTGTCAGGGACAGCAGGGAGATGAGTAAGGAGGCTGGCAGCACGCCCTGTCAGCTGCTGAGCTGGGGCAAAGTCATCGGGTTCGCCCGCGTAGCCGTCTCCCCGATGAGGAGACGCGTGACCCGCTCAGCCCGGCTGCAGCGGCTCCCAGGCCGGCTGCCCCGGGGGGACGCCTGGGCTCCGGCCCCCAGCCCCTCTTCTTTACCTGCCCTTTCTCTGACCGCCCCCGCAGCTCCCCGCATCCCCGCCTGGGGAGCAGCTGGGCAGGGCCAGGGGCCCCTCAGGAGAGCCCTTCCGCAGCACAAGCACGCACGCGGCGCACCGGGCGAGGAGCAGCCAGCACGGCGAAGGCATTGCTGCGTCGCTGGAGGGACGCCAGAGCTGCCAGCAACTCGGTTGCTCGATGACGAGGGGCTTACCTGTTTCTCGCTACTGTTGAAGTTCCCGTCTCGGCACCTCCTGCATCCCGCCTGACTTGAGCAAAGAGCGGCGGGCGCAGCGGGGAGAGGTGCCGGGAGCTGCTCTGCCCTCCGTTCGCGCCGGGCCCCGGCGGCTCGCGCTGCGGCCGCAGACCTCAGTGGGGTCACGCCGACTCGTGTGCTCTTGACGTGAGGAACGCCAGCCAACCCTGGGGTTCGCTGCTTACCCAAAATTGCTGCCACCTCCCACCGCCGCCGGCAGGTAGACGCCAAGGAGAGGGTGAGCAGGGCCCGGCGTGCCCGGTGACCCGTCCCCGCCGGAGCAGAGCGACCGCAGGGGCACGGCGTGGCGGCACGGTGCCGGGGTGAGCCCGCGGGGCCGAGGCACCGGGGAGGGACCAGGGAGCGCAGGACGCGGAGCGAAGGAAGGGGTATGTTTCTCTAAGCCTCCGTGGGAATGGCAACGCTTTAGGTATGCTCTCAAGAATCTTCAGAACTCCTGCCTTTTGGGAGCTCTCACAGGCTCCGATAGAGGCTGTGAAAGCACTCCTTCCATGAACTTCTGAAAATAAAGAACATAATTCAAAGCGTCTCCCGAACTTTTAAGCCCGTTGCAGGATTTTTTTTTTTTTGGTGGCCTGACTCGTGATTTATGGGATGTATGGGCTAAGTAGTGCTGCTGATGGTTGCCAAGAAAACGTCTGGTGTAGAAAGCTGGTCCTAAATCAGAGCATTCAGCTGCTTAATTGTGCAGCGAGTCAGGCCAGAAAAAATTATGGAGCTTAAAACTAAGACTCTGATCTTGCAAGAAGTCCTGCGTGGGTGGATTCCTGTGCCTTTATGGGTCTCTGTGCAGCACATAAATTTAAGATGTCAGTGCTCCACTAAGTACATTTCAATTCTAAATTTATCATATAGATGTGTCTACTGAAGTGTGCCTTTAACCTCTCCAAATCCTTCCTCTGGGAAGTCCTCACTGAGGCCCAGTCTCAAGCTTTGAAACTTCTTGTTTTGGTATCTTTTCTCTGTATAAAAACATACGAGGTTTTACTTATGCTGGAAAACATTCTTCTTGCTCAGATGAAATCAAAACATTTTCCTTAAAAAAACAAACCATGCACCTGTGGGCTGGGACACCAGAACTGTTGGGATAGTGCCTTGCTGCTTGTTCCGATCTGTAATCATTTACTACAAGGGCTAACAGAAAAAGAAAACAGTTTCTGTCACTGAAATGCTGTTGTTTTGAAGGCATCCATCCCTGAAAAAATTACAGCCCCCAAAAGGAAAATTCAGAGAAACAAGGAGCCAGGAAAAAAGGGGAAAAAAAAACCCAAACAAAACCCAAAACCCCAAACCAACCTTAACTGAGCTGGTGCTACCTGGGCAGCGACACCCTGTGTGGGTCCCAGGCAGGGGATGCTCCCGGGCATGGGGGGGGGGACGGGGAGGGGGGGACATGCCCCCCCGGCAGGTGCCCGGTGGGGGGATGTCACACGTGGGGCTGTGCCCGCTGCCAGCCCCGCCGAGGGGAGGCCGCTGCGCCGCGAGGCTGCCGGTCGGTTTTTTCCAGCTTTAACAAGGATCTTTTGTTGGTTCTGGGTTTGAAGCATTTTATGCTTTACCGGCGCGGCCAGAACCGAGCGGCTCCGGAGGAATCACGCAGCGAGATTTTCCTGCCAGCCCCAGGGCACCCGCGGTGGCAGCAGCCGGACCCTTTGGGCGCAGGCCGGTACCGACATCGCAGCGAGACCCGGACAAAGCAGATGGGGGCTGCTCCCAAGCCCGCCCACCCCCGCATGCTTTATCCAGCCTTCCCCTGCATCCCGCACCGCTCCCAGCACACGGCCCTGGCCCCGGCCCCGCTCTTCAGCTCCGGCTCCCGGCTGCAGCAGCGCCCGGCGACTGCAGTCCTGGTAAGCAGTTCCCATCTCGCTGTCACTAGTTCCCGCCCAAGATTACCGCTGCCAAACCTTCACCCTGTCCTTCAGTGCCCCGAAGGTAACTCAGCACTAACAGCCCCAAATACTCCCGGGATAAAAAATGGGAGAAGGCTTCTAATCCGAGAGAAAAGAGGTTTTGCAGTCTGTGTTCTTGCTCGGAGGGTTAATCAAAACCTAGCTGTGGTTAAGCTGGGATTAGGTTAATTTATAAAAAGGACGCACACAGGGTCATGCCGTTGCCTGTGCCGGTGGCAGGCAGGACCCGCAGGGCCGCGGAGCATCGCCGGGTGATGTCCCAGTGCCAGCCAGAGCCACCTGCCCGCTCCTGCCCTCCCCGGCCCCTCTCCTGCCCCTGGGCCAGAGGGTGCACCCCACGGCCGAGCCGATGGGCCCCGGCTGGAGCGCCTGGCCTGCCGTGCGCTGCAGTAATTTGACCGGGACTGTGGGCTCCTGCCAGCTTACATTATTAGGATTAATCTTGCCAGCCGAAGAGATGGGGAAAAACAAAAAGAGAGCAAAGGAAGCATTGTGCGTTACGTGCCATGAGCCTCATGCTTGAACTGTGCGATTCGGCCAGTGCTGGCCCACCGCTAACGGCAGAGCACAGCTATGAAGAAAGCAGCATTTCACTCGTGCTCCTGCCAGGAGAGTGATTTTCTTCTTTGGTAAGAGAAGAAAGGTCAACACTGTCAACACGCAGAGAGCTGCAATAAATCCTGCTGTGGCAAAGGTGCTTCGGGGACTCCTTTTCCATTCCTGCTCCCGGCAGCGGATAGTGCAGAGGCTTAAAGGGCACTGGGGATTCCTGGGGCTGGAAGAAAGACGCGGTGGTTTGGGGGTGCTGGGGAGGGGGCAGGCACCCCATGTCCAGCCACCCCTCCGGGGAGCTGTGGAGCACCGCGTGCTGCCGCCGGGGACCGCTCCTGCCGCTGAAAGCGGGGTCTCAGGCCCCGCATGGCGACGCGATGGCGACGCGATGCTGACCGGGAACGGGAAGGCAGGACTGTGCTTGGCGGGGACGGTGCCCAGCCGGGTGCTTGCTCCGAGCCTGCAAACCTGGAGCTCACGCTGCAAAGCTCAGCACCCTCGAACCAGGGCTGGGATAGTACAAAATAATTGCAGCAAGGATGCTGAGAAGAATACAGCAATGAGAGGGCTGAAAAAGGGTGCAGGTGAGAAAGCTCCCTGTAGTTCAGCTGAAGACCCTTGGGGACACCAGAGCTGAATTCCGGCAGTTGGAGGTGAACGAGCCATTCCTGAGCTGCAGCCTTTTCCAGCCACATGTTACTAGGCTAAAAAAAAAAATTAAAACAAAAATATTAAAAAGATTCCCTCAACAAAGCAGCGAGTGGTGTATTTCAGAAACATTGTGGAAATAGGCTGCATGTCCTCCCTCAGGGAGGGAAACGAAGCGTGCAGGCTGCCGAGCGGTGGGGGCAGCTCGCCTGCCCCCCGCGTCCCCCTGGGACACCCGTCCCTCTCCTGGCACCTTGCGCGCTGCTGCGAGCTCCTGCGTGGTCGCCTCGGTCGGGTACGTCTCCATAAATTCAGGCTCTAAAGCAGGTTGCAAGCCTCCCATTTAAGAGAGAAAGCTGTTTTCTCCTGTGAGAGATCTTTCTGCTAAATAAAAGCAAGAAGCCTGAAAAGCAAATGCTAGTGCACAATGTCACATCAGAGTTGAGAGGGATGGGAAAACAGATGTGAGGAGGGGAGAAAGATGTTGGATAGATGGAAAGAAGCCAGTGCTGTGTCTGCAGTAATTATAAATAAGTAGAAAGGTGTTTATGCTGACAGAGGCAGCTGAACAAAAACCAGGTAGCTGAAGTTAAAAATGAGAAAACATCTGAAAACCCACGTGCCATCAAACATGCCTCTCTGTAACAGGCAGAACAAGGGGGTTGTCCTGGTTTCGGCTGGGACAGAGTTAATTGTCTTCCTAGTAGCTGGTCCAGCGCTGTGTTTTGGGTTGAGGATGAGAAGAATGTGGATAACACCCTGATG
>JAVKLA010000039.1:23875763-23933425 GCA_034782735.1 Sagittarius serpentarius | reverse complement strand
GAGGAAACGGCCTCAAGTTGCTCCAGGGGAGGTTTAGATTGGATATTAGGAAGAATTTCTTTGCTGAAAGGGTCATTGGAACGGGTTGCTCGGGGCAGTGGTGGAGGCCCCATGCCTGAATGTTTTTAAAAGTTGTGTAGATGTAGCGCTTAGGGACATGGTTTAGTGGGGGCTTGTCAGTGCTAGGTTAACGATTGGACTAGATGATCTTACAGGTCTTTTCCAATCTAGGCAATTCTATAATTCTATTCTATGATAATCTAAGATCTAGTATTTTATGAAAGCTTGGAGACGTGACCATCAAACTGTCCATGCTCTCTTGCCACAGTTCAGCACAACCCTTCCCACCTCCCCTAGCCTTGCCAGCCAGGCAGAGCAATGCCTGCATTTCCACAACTTCCACAAAGAAACTGCCCTTCTTGCATGTCATCCTTCAAGGTCTATTTTATCACTCTTTCATTTCAGGTGATCAGGGAAAAAAACCAACAAAAAACAAACCCACACCCGAGTGGTCTATAGGAATACCCACCATGGCTGCTGCCCTGGGGAGCGAAGACCTGCAGGGGTATTAGGGCCTTGTACTGCTGGACGCTGCACGCAGATGAAGGCAGCGCTGCCAGTTGGACTTTTCAGCCTCAACTTTTCCCCCCTCGGGAATATAAGCACACACACCCCTAATTACTAAATAAAAGTGTCTGTTAATTACCTATCCAAAGTAATTAGATCTGACTGGGGTCAAAAGTGATCTGCCAGTTGGGAACAGAGAGAGGCAGCGAGCTCTAATCCTTTGCTATTCTCCAAACCTGCCGCAAGCCTCAAAGCAGACCCCGCAGGAGCTCATTCTCCTCCCCGCAGGCAACACTTGTTCACAGTTCAAGGAACGACTTGTTCAGAGTGTTTGTCCAGCTCTCTACAAGCTCCCCCCATCACTTCAGCAAGAGCTGCCCCTGCTCCACAGGCTCAATCCCGCCATCCTGGAAGAGCGCATCGGAGCAGATGAACACTTTGGGATCTCCAGGAGAGCAGCCCGAGATCAGCTCTGCGTCACGACGCCTCCCTTGAGCTCCTTGCACCAGAGTGACAGCAACATCAAGACCGACACTTGCACAGCGGCGATCAAAGCTACCGAGTCTCTGTTTAAAGACCTCCCCTCCCTCCAGCCCCCTGTACTGGGAGCGGGGGCCAGATGGAAAACTGGGAAGAAACCTCCTTCGGGAAGAATCACCATGTCTCTGCCTGAGGATGACATGGCTCTTAACTCCCTCAGGACTGTCCCCATGCACATCGCTGTCACCTGGCTTGCCTCTCTCAAGCTTCCTCCTTTTGTTAGGCTGTTCCCACGCAGATCTAAGAATACCCTGAACAGATGAGTGAATACGGATAACAGCTCTTTCTTCCTCCTTTCAGGAAACTTTCTCCCCATGTGTTTCTCTCATCTCCCTGCTGCAGTATTTAGCTCCAAACTTTAATGACCCATTTAAGAAAGGGAAAGCATCTTCTAGGAATGACTTGCCCTGGGCTATTCCATGGGCTGCTCAGAAGTGAATCTCATCATTTATACAATGTTCAGTCGAAGAGGAACATTCCCAGGACCAAAGGAAAGCATAGCTAGACACAGAGATGGAAAGGGAGGGGAGAATTTCTTTGTCTCGATCTCTCTTGCACGTTTTGCTGTGTTTATTACCCTAGTGCTTTAGAAAGTAAACATCACTGGGAGATCAGAGCTGAGCCCCGGCCCAAGCCTGCTCTGATTTGCTGCCAGACAATCAGCGAGAAGCTTTTCAAAATGTCTTTTTTCTTCCCCTTTGTGGGACAGGGACATTTATGTCTCAGCCCACTACACTGAAGCTAACGCAAGCCTCCAAAGGGCCAGACAGGCATCGGTGCCACAGCCTGGGGTGGGACCGCAGGAGAGGGCACGGAGGCAGCACCGCTGCGGGAACCCGGCCGGCGTCAGTCCTCACCCCCGACCTGGCTGTGCTCCATCACACCTCCTGCCCTTCGTTCCCGCTGCCTTGGCTTGACACGGCACGCTCACCTGCGGGTTGGTAAAAGGCTGTGTGCCGGCCGGACTCCTTCTGGTTGCTTGCTGGATCCCAGGGACCATGCCCCCTCCCAGGAACAAGGTGCACAACCGTGGGGCACAAGAAGGAACCAGCCGCAGGGCACTGCATGTCTGAGAGAGCTGGAGAGCAGGCCGAGATGGAGAATGAGGACAGGCAGCTCTGTGAAAAGCCGGAGGAGCAGCTTGGAAGGAAGAGATACGGTAGAAACAGAAGTTGGCCCCAAAAAAAGGAAAAAGAACAAAAAATGCTGCGGAAGAGCAACCCAGTTGCTGAAGACCAAGCAGCTAGGATGGGGGAAGAAAAAACCAGGCTACTGCTGATGGATGAGAGTTCAGTTTCTCTCCTAGATCTCCCATCATAAGAAGAAGATGGAAAAGGCTGTGTCACACCCCTCAGGAACCAGAGCTAGTAGAAATGTCTCTTTCTTTTACCCCTTAAAAGTCATGCATCAAGAAGGCTTTGCCTCCCTTTCACCATTCTTCTCGTCTCTAAAACATTTCCCTGCTGTCTTTCCACTCTGTAAACGTTTACTTTAACGTAGCAGAAGATACTGTGTATAGGAAGCCAGCCTGTTGTTTAGACACAGTCGTTCAAACCTAAACAATATAAAGAGGCAAAAAAGCGGAGGGGAAGAGACAGGCAGATGGCGGTGAGCTGCGCAGACAGGCATCGCAGCCTGAGTGTTACGGCAACATGCTGAAGCACAGTTTGCCAGAACTCCTAACTCCCTAGTTTTTGAAAGCTTAAAAATGCAAATACAAAGTCTCACTGTGAGGCAGAAAGTTGGGAGCTCATGTTTCAGCTCAAAACTACATTCCTACTGCTGTTGTACTTAAGATCATAAACATAATGCATCTATATTGAAAAATCTGATTTGGTGTACCTCTGAAGTAAAAAAAAAACAAAAACAACCCAATACCATTTTGGAGTGGTGAAAAAAGGAAGAACAATATAAAACATGCTTTTTATCAGTTGATCGCGTGTGTTTGGCTTTAAGTGATTATATATATCATTTTCACAATAGTGTTTGCCCAAAATTCAATAAAGCTTCTGAATGTGAAGGAGTACCTCAGTACTGTTGGGTTACCCTACATGTGAAAAACAGCTTTGGACAGTTTTTAAATGCATAATGCTTGCTATTATCTATACTATATACACTATACTTAACAGGATAGTGCCCAACAACTGTAAAAATATATCCAGGGATATTCACGTTAGGAAAAAAAGTATTTCCCTTGCCTTTCACTCGGAATTACTGCAGGCCTCGATGGGGCAGGCTGCAAGGAGAGGGCAAGCACCCAGCGACACCTTCCTCGAACACGCTCAGCGTCCAGGCTCCGCTCTCTGCGCCCTCCCCAGAGCTCAGCTGCCATCCCTGCACCTCAAACCACGCCAGGGCAGCCGAGCTGTGATGAACTATCCTCATTAATCGTGAACTTCTTTGTTTTGATGAGGTAAAAGAATAACTATGTTTGTGCCCTAAGTGAACTATAAATCACCGAGGCATTTAGCCACTTAGCTTAGTGCTGTCAAATACACTTTGCAATGGCCAAACACAATCCGTATGATAAATTTATGCAGCTGAAGTTTTCAGACCACCAGTAATTTCTGCTTTAAAACCCTCATGACTGAGAAGAAAGATGAGAGAGACAGGGCAAAAAAGAAGAAAATAGAGAATAACATAAGTACCAGTGACCTAAAGCGGCACAGATTTCCCAGAGAATGTGACAAGCAGAGGCAGAATAAAATAATCTAGAGCTAAAAAGGCAGAGGTAATTATTTTCAACCCAGCGTTTCTGCGATCTTGTGTTGTGTGTCAGCAGAAAGGTCGGTGCTCACAGCAAATGGTGCAAAAAACAGGATCTGTTGAGGCCGAGCTGCAGATCAGATTTAGAAAGGGATCTGCCTCGGTTCCCCGCTGGCGCAGGACACACACCCGTCGCCGCTGTTTCAGCTCAGCTCGACTCGCTTGGGGCTTGCCCAGGGCACCGCTGCGGGGGCCGCTGCCAAAGATCCCACAAAAAACAGAGAGCCACCACGCATCACCTCCCTCTTCCCTTCTGCTGAGATGATTTTAACCTTAAAAAAAAAAAAACACCAAAACAAAACCAAACCACCAAAGACCCACATTTTGACTGTGGGACCCTTTCTCCTCTGCCCAGCCAGCGGTGCTGCAGCTGTGCCAAGGGGAGCCGACGAACCCACGGCCGCACCATCCCCGCGCCTGGAGGGGCCTCTAGTGGCACCCCCCACCGCCCCGCCCCGCGCCCCCCCAGCCCCGCCGCCGCAGCAAGGGGCTCCCCGCCAGCACCCCTCTCCCCATCCACCCCAACAGCAGCCGCTCCACCCGATTTCTGCCCTCTAAGCAGCACCGCTCCCAACCGCCGCATTCCCTGCGTCAGCGGCCCTGCAGTTTTTAACCGAACGCCAAGGATGTACCAGCTGTTGCTGCTGGCTTTTTGAACTACGCACGTCATCCATAAATGCACTCACAAGGTCCCCACACACTCCACAGACTTTGCTTTCCAGAACCGGCCCCCGGAGTGAAAACACAACTGCAAAACCACTCGGTGCTGGCGAGGGTGCCGATCAACCCGCGGCTGCCACCCAAGCTGCCGACACCGGCCCCGGGACCACCAGACACCAGCCTTCTGCCACAGCCTGCTTGCCACGGGCTTGCCATCCGCCCCCCGCATGGATGGCCCAGGCCCTGACCGCTGGAAGAGGCACCCCAACAACTGGGGGGCCAGCATGCGTGGGGAGAGCAGGCTCCAGCCCACACAGCAGACTTCATTTCATTTCATTTTTCTCCCAGTTTCCTGCAATGAAATCTGGATTTGCAACACGATCTCATCATACAGTCTGTCAATGTTCACCCATCAGTTTGGAAAAGAGGGATAATGGCGAGGCTGAAGGCTAGGATGACTTCAGGGCTGTATTTGCTGCATCACAGATAACCACCCCACTCGCCCTCCCAGTGCTCCCCCATGGGGGTGCAATTAGGCAGGCAGAAGTCAATCGCTTATGGAAACATTTGCGGCGACAGAATTTCCCACTAACACCACGTTTAGCACAATCACAGCGCAGTCAGTCCCTTTTTACTCCCATTTAGAAGTGGAATACCAAAGGGAGCGCAAGCTCAGGCCACGCTGCATTTCGCTCACCTCCGAGGCCCACGTTTATGGGTAATGTCACCAAATAAGGTTGTTCAGGTGGGAAGGGAGCTGGGGAAGTCTCCAGCCTCCTGCTCAAAGCAGGGCCAACCCTGACTTCACGTGAGGTTGTGCAGGGCTTGGTACAGTTGGGCCTTGAAAACCTCTGAGGACAGAGCCCCTAGAGCCCCTCCGGGCAATTTGTCAGTGCTTACTTATCCTCATGGAGAATTTCTTTCTTTAATATTTTGTCAGAAAATCCCATTCCAGTTTGCAACCATTGCCCCTTGGGGCCTGGCTCCATCTTTTAACTTCCCCATAGGGAGGGGCAGGCTGCTGCAAGGTCCCCCCAAAAGCCATCTCCTCTCCAGGCTGAACAAGCCCCTGTCCCTCAGCCTCTTCCACAGCATGTGCTCCAGGCCCCTGGCCATCACAAAACCCAGCAATCCGACTGTTTTACACGATGTGCTACTCATATTTTACAGAAACTAACACAAATGCTAAAATACATGTGTGAAGCCACAGGTCAAATAGTTCTCCAACAAAACAGCAACAAACTCGCCAGCTATGCATTTGTTTAAAGGAAAGGCAGACAGTAGAGATCATCTATGGTTTAAAAGAGGGGCAAGTCTCCTTCAAGGCAGCAGAGGGAACCTACTTACCATTTTTCACATGCCTTACTGTGAAATACACATGAATATACTTAACTCCTTGAAAACTTAATGCCTTCAATATGAGTCACGCTCCAAAATGCTAGCGTGCTTTATACCAAAACTCTGATTCACATACCAAACAGGAGTATAATGATCATTTGATGCAGGTAAATTATTTGGAGCAAGACAGATGTCATACTGGAAAAATACACGCTGCGGTGCAAGTGACTGTGCTCAGTGCCTAGCACTTGGGGAAAACTAGAAGAATGATTAGCACCTTCGTATACATTGATGGGAATGGCAATAATTAAATATTATGAGGCCTGAATAAAACTCCCAAGTGAAGGAAGCACAGGGGGCATATCTGGCCAGCCTGGGAAGTTACTCCGGCAGCAGCCCTCCTCCTCTGCTATGGCCGTAAGCCACATCCTTGGGCAGAGCTGCTACGAAGTGCCAGCCGGAGCGAGTACCGCGCCCAAGCCCAGCTCATGTACGTGTTCAGGTGCCCTGGCAAGTCGTGGCTGTATAAGTAGGAAATTCAGCCTCTGCGCAAAATGACTTCAGCACACCCAGTGAGTTGACACCGTCAAGACCTGCCACCCAAATGTAGGCACAAACACAGCACCCGGCTCAGCGACACTGAATAAAACTCACAGATCAGTTGCCTTTCTGCAATCTGGGAAGACGACACCAAAACCACCCAGCCAGACTGGTTAGCTGGCTCCTCCGCTCCTCCGCATCAGAATCAGGATTTCCAGCTTGCTCTCCAAGCAAGCTGGAAAGATGAGTTGTCACCAGTTCAGAGCCACACTGAGACATGATGAAATCACCAGTAAGGCTCCCACTGACCTCAGGTAAACTCAACTGCACACCGCGACAGGCTCCAAAGAAACTTGGCAAAGACAAAAATTAATACCACTGCTGGTT
This sequence comes from Sagittarius serpentarius, assembly GCA_034782735.1. Lineage (NCBI taxonomy): Eukaryota > Metazoa > Chordata > Aves > Accipitriformes > Sagittariidae > Sagittarius > Sagittarius serpentarius. The sequence continues at coordinate 23,926,627 of JAVKLA010000039.1, read as the reverse complement.
TGGATATAAACAAAGGTTTTTTTCTTGTTCTTTTTCCTTACATTTCTGGGGACATCATTTGGAAGCTTATCTTCATCTAGCAGCTAATCACTCATTTTTTTCCCATTGGTTATGCTTCAAACGGAAAAGCAACACCCTAATTCAGAACAAGGAGGTATCAGAACAGTCAGCAGGCTGTGTAGGCTGTCCGTGAGCTACAATGCTATTGATCTGGAAGACACACATCTTTCTTCTTTCAGCTGCGATCGATCGTTATTTTTGAAGCTAACCAACGCAGAAAAAGTCTCCATTACGATTCAGCATGCCAAAGCATACTCAAACTGCTCCGACACGTTACGCTGGAATTAAAACAAAGAGTTTTCTCTGGTTTCTTTTATTTCCTTGCTAATGTGGTGACTGTTTTAGGATCCTTTGCTGGGAGCACCTACCCTTTGCTGAGAGCTAATAAAGTTAACATCAAAAGCAGTTGTGTCCCGGACCAGACCGATGCCAGAGATCAGGTGGAAGCTGCAGGGCTGAGCAGTGCAGCACACCGTGCCCGGCACTGACATGCTGTTTGAAGTATGGACGAGATACTATAGATTCTGTACTAGCCAGAAGCGAATTAAAACTGTTAATGCATTTGGGGGGTTGCTTGCTGAACGAGCTAGGCTTCCCCAGGTTTTAAAGGCTGCTGGTTAACTACCTTCTGCTTTGCTGCCCAGTGGGGTTTATAGAGATTAATAGCTGCGCCTACTGGCAGCAGATCACTGCTAAACCAGCGTTAACCACTACCTATCTATCTCTGTTCCCGAGACCCTTACAGGAGAAGTCAGCTAAGCATAAAGCAAGGTTACAAACAAGGAGCACACGAGGCGGATGCTGACATGATGTCCTGGGACGGCGGGGGTGAGCTGCAGTGCTGGGGAGCAGCAGGGAGCCCTCCTCCCTCCGGCTCCCGGGGTCTCTGCAGCCCAGCATCGCACAGGTTGGACAGCAAATACACCTCGCTGATCCTCTGGCACCCCTGCAGCTCTGCGCATCTTGGGGTGCTTTGGGGAGGAGGGCGCGAGGCATCGATGCCCTGCCAGCCTCGGAGGGAAGGAGCAAGGGGTAACGACTTCGGTGTCAAGGGCAGCAGCAGGGCTGGGGCGAGCAAAGAGGAGTCCCACCCTGTGTGCAAGAGGCTACAAAAAGGCTTTGAGAACAACCCGCTGCACCATGGCAGGGAGAGGGTCTGGACACGAACACCACGGGATCGACAGAGAGACTCCCGCCAGCTCGAGCACGTTCACAGCACGGGAGGCGTCACAGCACCCTGCCGGAGATGGGACCCAGCTACAAAGGGCTGGCAACCAGGGTGCTACTTCATAGTGCATCCGTAAACACCTTTATTTTTCTGGAGCTACATCAAGGTCTGGAAGCAGAAAAAACAGTTACTCCAAACCAAAACTTGGCACAGTGGTCCCGCTTGTGATTATTTAAGAGCCAACACATTCCCAGGACAGTTAATAGCACCGTGCTCTGCTTAGAAAGGAGGGCTCCACAGAAACAAAAGTGGAATAAACGGAGGGGCAGCAGTATTGCCAAAACACCATAGTTAGAGTTACAGAGGACTGCAAATGAGTCAGGGGTCAGTGACACGCAGCTTTTGCAAAGACCACCAAAGCACGGACTTAGAGGGTATCATAGGCACAGCTTGAGAGGCAGCTGTTTCTCTCTGCTCAGCAGCCGTGAGGCTTCACATGGAGACTTTGCCCAGACTGGGAAATAACCCGTTCAGAAAAAGGCAGGTACATTTGGGATAGAGGCCAAGAAGCAAGCAACAAGAGCCACAGGACATTTGCAAACATGATATAGAGGTAAAAGCTCAGAAGATTAAGAGAAGGTTACAGAGGTGGCAAATACATCCTGAGAATACACAGTCCTGAGACCAGATAATTGTGCGAAAAGGACGGTCATCAGTTGTTCTACTGCACAAAGGAAAACAAAACCCTGCTCTACACCTAATAAGTTTTGAGGGTATTACAAAAAATCTTTCTGACTACACGGAGAGTGAAGGCCTGGCACAGGATTTGTCGAGGGCTTGTGAAATCACCCTCATCAGAGGTTTTGAAGATAAACATCCATCCTTCTTGGGGGCAAGGAGATGGATTAGAAGATACCTTGAAGTCCCTTCTGGCCCTGAATTTCTAAAAGTACTCCAGTTCCACTGGTACGCCCTTTCTTGTCAGTAGGCTCTGATTATTAGCCTTAAAAAAATAATAACTAAAAAAAATAAAAATCTTGTCCTTCATTTAGTTCTGTGATGCCAATTCTCATTTTCTCCCTTCTTTTTTTGTTATTTTATTGAGTCATCAGACCATACCTCTGTATCAAACCTCAGTGAGCAGAACTTCTTGTGTTCATACATATAATGAACGTGGTGGTACAGAAAACATCAGCCCTGCCAGCTTTGTAACAAAATACATTTAATTACTCCATGGCAGCATATCCTTGAGTCTTGCACCATACCCACAGATACCGGCTTATCAAAAATAAACAGAGAACTTCGCTGAGCAGCGGAAAGAAAGTCAGAGGTGAGGGGCAGCAGTAGATAATTGAAAGATTTAAAACAAATGTGTAATAGTCAGGTCTGTTTCCTGTTTCCAGAAGTAAAGGAATTTCCTCTTTCCAGAGCTGGCTATATAAAGAAAATCCTGACAACAGAGGGTTTGGGGTCGGGTCTTTTTGTTTTGTTTTTTTTTTTCAAATAATGCCAAATAAAATAAATTAATAGGGCCAGTGTTCCTGAGCACATTCTTTGTAGAGGAGTGGCCGCTCATTTGAAATCCGCACAGATCACCACGCTGCCACGTGCCTCAGTGGCCGGCCTCAGTCACAGCGCCCAGTGACGGAGGAAGAGAAGGAGGAGGAGGAGGAAGGCTTAGCAAGCACTCATAGCCTCTGCACAAGGGCTCTGCCATCAGCCTCTTCTTTCAGCCCATGCCACAAATACCGAGGTCAATCCAGACTGACTAGTAGGTACATAGGAACAGCAAAGGGGCCCTACAGCCAGCTCCGAATCTCAGCTGCCGCAATTGCTCCATGGAATACCCGAAAACTTCTTTTCTCCAAGCATGAAGCGGGATGCTTTTCATTCCAGCTGCTTTTACAGATTAGTCAGTCAAGAAGGAAAAAAAAAAAAAAGAAATCCTAGATTGCTCACTTGTGGAGTATTTCTGTCATGTTGTCATTTTAGTAGTTTTCATCTCTGCTCCAGGGCAGTTCAAACAGGTTAAAGAAAAAAAAAAGGGGGGGGGGGGCGGCGCTGGATTTCTTCAGTTCACAATAGCAGTTGAATGTATGCGAGCTGCTTTAGTGTAACATTTAGCAAGGCACTATAGAGAGAGAACTGTTTGCTCACTTTCAAAGCTATTGAAAGGTACAGTCCTGCTGGTAACTGGAGGAGAGCTCTGACCTCCTCGCTATAAAAAGAAGGTTTGAAACTGGAAGTACACCTGTGTTGTACACTGTACATTTTGAAAATGTGAATGTTTCATAAACTTTACGTAGTTAGAATTGCTTCATTTTCTTTTAATGAAAAAGTTACATTTGCAGGTTTTCAGCACTTAAGAAGCGAAACTCCATCCAGGTCAGTCCTGAGGAAGAAAAAGCTGCACAGCTGTTTGTACTGCATTGCAGCAGGATTTCATAGTGATTTGCAAAGGAGAACCAACCCGACTGGGTTGCAGAGGGGTTAGCTGGGCCCAGGACTTTCATGCAGGAGATCATGAAGGTAGAAGGAAGCTGGTGCTACCTTTGTGATGGGACAGAGCTAGGTGGTGTGACACCCACCACTCTGCTCAGCTCACACGTGCACAGGCTAGGGACCCTTCCAGGGTGCTGGAAGAAAAAATACACAATAAGGTATTTCTAGTGATGGAAGCAAGGCAGCCTGTGACCAGCCTTCTCCCTCCTGCGCTCCAGGGGCCCACTTTGTTCTTCCATACCTGAAATGACACGAGGCTCATAGCTGCACAGTCCTAGCCTTCATCTTGATCAAGGAGCCTTAAGCAAAAATGTTAGCGCTCTGCAGTCATCCTGATCTGGAAGTAGAGAGCAGAGCCTGAGAAGTCCCACCAGTCCTCATAACACAAGAGTTTCCTGATGCTCCTCTTATTCTTGACTCCACAGGAACACACAGACTTACCCATCTGCCAGCTACACAAAGCATGTTTAAGCAGGCACAGATCTGGGGGAGAGGAAGGGAGTTGGACAGGATTGCCACTAACCACCCTTCAGCTCCCTTGCATCACTCCTGTGGTTAAGGGAACCAGAAAGGTTTGCTATAGGGAAACGTGAGGGGTGTCCAAACCCAAACAGGGGAGCAGGAGGCAAAGACAAATGGGTGGAGGAGAGGGGCTAACACTTTCTCTACTTCACATGACGCAGGGCTACACGCAGTGCTGGTTTGGCAATGGTCGCTTTGGATGGGAGCAATATTCAAAAAATGTTGTGTCAGATTTTTGCAACACTGAAATGAAACATTATTTTGTTACTAATACCATCTCGGCTGTGAAATATTTGGGGCATTTGAATTAATGCACAGACAAGTGTCGAAGGGAACGAAAGAGCAGATTTCCTGCCATTTTGCACAGAGAAACAGATGCTGAATGGAAACACGCCTGCTCACCGCAGCTGCCAAAACTCAGACTGCCTATTATAAAGATGTGGTCCATTTTTCCTGGACACTTTTTCCACCTGTTTCCTGGTAGGTAATGACATCCAGCAGCAGGGAAACAGCAGTGTTTAAGGGTCACGGTGATAGCACTACCCATACGAATCGGTGCAAAATCTGTACTCCAGATCCATTCCCACGGGGGATGCTTTTACCCCATCACGCTCCCGGTTTGGCTTTCTGCGCACCAATGAAACCCATCGCTGGCAGAAGCAGTCTGCAAAGGACGGCCTTTCTGCGGCCGGCACCCAGGAGGGATCGCGTGAAGATGAGCAAAATGGCGTTATGGCAACACCAGCCTGCTGAGCCTGCTCAGAGGTGGCCCGTCCATGTGATGGTCTACCTGAGAGGCTGCCCCGGGCAGCCCCGAACGTGGAAGCTCCTGGGTTGACATGAAACCCTCTTTCTAACATCCTCGACAGCCCAATGCTTTTTCTGGGCTGGACTTTCAGAGCGGGCCAGGCACAACCAGGCTAAGGAGACCCAGGAAGGTCTGCGAGAACTTTTCACAGTGGCATTTTATTTTCTTTCCACAAGTTGAGAGACCTTCTTGCAGCCAGTAGCTATCACAGGGCCTGGCCAGAGTTGCAAAGACATCGTGTCCCTCCAACCACGCAGAAGCCGCAAATATTTTTGCCTGCATTTCACAGAGGCTATGGTGTTTGCCACAATGCCGTAGGACTCCCGGTGTGCAACCACGGCAGCATTCCCGGGATCTCAGGGCCTGAAAAGGCAGCGAGCCTGGGACGTGTTCAAACAGCTCCAAACCATGATGGATGCTAAAGGGCAAATTCTCACCTCCTTGCTCACTCTCTCTGTAGAGGAACACCGAGCCGGCTGCGTCGAGCCCCTGACAGCATCGCCAAGGGCCACGTGAGATGTTTCCTACTGGAGAAGGACCAAAGCTGCCTCCTGAACGAGCGTCCCTCAGAAACAGAGCAGACATTGAACTGAGCCTGCAGGATCATGCCCAAAAGTCAGGATAATACATCACAAGTAGCAGTAAGTTATTCAGTGATCTGAAGCATCAAACCTCCAAGACCTGCAGTCATTCAGGAAGTCTGGAAGAAGGCAAAATTAGCCCTGATTTCAAAAGCAGCAGAGCAAGTGCAAGCTTGACAGCAAGCACTCTGTAGCTCCTGACCTTCGGAAAATATTGGAAAAGGTATTAAGCAGGGAAAAAAATAAAAATAAAATAAATTTTAAAAACCAGTACGTGCCTAGACTGCCTCTACCCTACCATTTTACAGCTAAGCACTTCCCAACATACCTCTCCCATGAGGTGGAGGTGGCTGGCAGGGCCAAGAAAGGAGAGCTCCCGAGGCCAGCAGTAACGACCTAAGTGACATGACTAGCAGGAATCAGTAAGCCTTGCTTACACGCTCACCGTCATCACTGCCGACACCAGCAGGAAGCATCTGCCAAGGAAAATCTGGTCTAGACCACAGCAAGGCATGAAGCTGCCTACCAGCTGGGGAGTGCAGCGACCAATGCTTCCAGTTCCATTTCTCATTCACTCCACCAGACTACGACACCTTGCTTCATCGGGAGAAATGTATGCAGAGGAACCAGACATGATGGTTTTTTTTAAATGTCAAAATAACAGACGGGAGCAAGTTTCTCCACTTGTTGGCATACAAACTATGTCCCACACAACACAAATGAGGACATCAGGTATTAAATTGAGGGCTTGCTGAATGGGAGTTTTTAAGTGTGGGATACTGAAGGGTTTTCTTCCCTCACCATGTACAACTAATGGCCTGGATCTCACATATTTCTGGCTTTCTGCACTGTGATTTAATGGTACAGTGACTTCAGTCTGAATTAGTAAGACAGCTTGCACATGAAGAGAATATTAAGCTAATATTTAAAAACAAGTTCTGAGTTTCAGTTTTAAGCATAACAGAAAAAAAGCTGTGTGTAGGCTAGGTGCTTGAAAAAGTTACTGTGAGATATTCTAACACCATTCCTGCAAAAACTTTGTGATCATCCTGAATTACTTGGTGCACAAATAATTCTCCAAACCTAGGTATCTGCAGACCATATGCCTTAGCGGAATCAAAGTTATTCAGGTCATTCAGATAAACAAGCAATTGCTTTTGGAGTCAAAACCAAGTACAGGGTCACTTTCCCCTTTTTCTTTCACAGCTAAAACAATTTCATTATATGTACTTAAATTTTTAAGTGCTGTTGAGATCCCATTTACATTTAATAACTTCCACTTCACATAGAAACTGGGGAGGTCAGTCAGCTGGAAGAGACAACAGCAGTGACACGGAGCAGGAGGAGGGAAGAAGGTGGCTTACACACGCAGAAAAGAAAATATCATCAGCATCGTCTCCACACAACAGGAAAGCAAAACAGCAATGAAACTGGAAAAGGAGAAAAGGCAGGGGGTGGGGCAGGGGGGAGCAAATAATATGTCAGGTAGGTCACACTACGCAGGAAAATGGCTAGACTGAAACTAGCTCACAGACATCAGGCGTAGTCTCATACCGAGACTTTTTTCAGACCCTATCAATGAATTTATATTTCACCTACCTAAGAGAGAAATCAGGGCTGTCCATTTTATCTGAAGGACATAACTCTGTCACTGGAAGATACCACCACTGGCATAAACTGGATAAGCACAATGAAATCACATAAAAGATGCAAGGCAACAGGACAAAGACATGAAAGAGAGTGAAGATTTCATCAGCTACTGGATGGCAAAGCACATTACGGCTTTTAAAAGTTAGGGGCACTCTGAACTATTTATACTTAATATTAATTTTACCTAACTATGCTCTCATACTTATATCTATGCAAACCTTTTGGACCACTATCAGCTCCCCAAACTTTTCATGGAGTAACGTGCAACTCCGCAATCAGATTTCTCCTTGAAGACATTATGAAAATTATGTGACTTTGAAGATCAGCTCCAAATCCCTTAAAATGACCTCGCTGACTGCCTGCCACTTTCATGCCAAGCAGCCTTACAGTCAGGAGACTCAGGAATCACTGACAACAACTCGTCTTGCATCTTGAAACGGTCTCCTCCTACACGCAGTTTCTACAGCGAGACCAGGACACACCATATACTCCTTAAATCCAAGGCATAAGCCTTTGGCTATAGGCTTGGTACGGTTGGTGTAACGCTACAGCACAATACAATTCTTTGTACAATAGCACAATACAATTCTTTGTACAATTGTTCCATATCACACTTTTTTCTAAGCTACTGGTTTATTTGCAGGGTTTAAACATTTACTTTTAAATGGGAAGATTTAAAATACACATATCATATCTAAGGTACATACAATATCTGTACTTGTCCTCAGAAGATTACAACACATCTGGATAGCAGGCACATTACCATCAGCCCTCCAGGGGCTGGTTTAGCCTGCCTCCCAAAACTTCAAAGTCCCTTCCAAAGCAGATTCCTCCTGTGCTAAGTTTAATTCTGTAAAAAGTATTACAAACATGGTATCCACATTCACAGAGTGTGTCTTAGGACCCCAAATCTGAAAGGTCATTCATTAGCAATTCGTTAGGGAAAGAGAAATTAGCATTCCCATTCCCTGTGACCCTTCTCCCCTACCACTCAGGGAAATGGGGGCTCCAATACGCCTTGACCCAACCCCACACAGCAGTTTCTCAGGGCTGACGGACGTGGATTTCACCACGTACCTATGACAACAGTTTACATGGATTAGCTGGTTTGACTCACTTCTCTTTTGAAACATTAATACAACTTCAAATTACCTAAGAAGCAGCACTGCCCATGTATTCAGGGGCTTTTGCTTTATTCAGGTTTGAAGCACGCTTTCTCCCCTGCAAGTTTTCACCCCCTTCTCACCCTCGCCCTTTGAAGTGGCCACCTGGTTAATGCCAGCTATATTTGCCAGCGTTGTAGGTCATGGCCCAACTGGGCAGGCTAGCACCACTGCCCGGTGCTGCCCAGATAGACGTGGGAAGCCCAGGTTTCCCAATCACGGGTGTTCCCATTGCATGGTCAGACAAATTGAGTACAAGCAACAGGCCCAGTAATTAAATAGCAAGCTCATGTTTGGTGCTTTTCATCCATATGCTCCAAACACATTAACAGAGAAAAAGAGTATTATTATTGCCATTTGCAGTATGGGGAAACTGAGGCATTGAGAGATGAATTTCCCTACTATGTTCACATAGTGGGTCGAAACAAAGCTTGGGAGGGGACCTGTTAGCACAAGTTTGAACGTAAATAGCAAAGAAAATGAAGTTATTATCTGCATTCCATCGACTGCTGTACCATATGGTTAGACGTGGGCACAAGTCCAAGCTAAGCACCCAAATGACTCCTTCAGCTCTAATGCAACAAACAAAACCCAAAACTCGCATCCTCATATTAATCAGAGTAATCCTTAAAGCTTTGCCTGCGTTTCTGCTGACACTATGTTATGAGGACCTATGCTGAAAATTTAACAAAGGAGAAACCCAGCAGATGAGCGCAGTCTCTAACACTACATATACCTGATCCCATCTTCCCAGACCTCCCAGCTTCTGAGAGGAGTGTTCTTTTCTATGACTACAGGCTCTTTCCATTTCTATTTTAAAGTACGCTTTAACAAAGCTCTTGCTAAGAGCGCCTTGGTTCCTGATTACATCTCCAGCATGTGTCAGGAAGATACTGCACACACTAATTACTCCTTAGCAAAATCAGAGTTTCTGAGACTTAATAATTCAGTGCCTGCGACAGAAGAACTAGCAAGTCTTTTATTACTAATAATTGTACAGTTTACCAAATAGAATAAAAAGGAAATGAAAACCAGATATAAACTGTCTTTACTTCCTTTGAAAACTGCTTTGTTCTGCTGCCCCACTGCTTGGAGTATGTGACCTCATGTACGCCAAGAAATGGGGAAAATGAACCAGGGGACGAAGGACAGGAGAGAGAAGCCTTCACCTGGGTGCCCTGTGCTGATGGGCTGGATATGCAGAGATTTTTTATTGTTTAAAATGACCCTTCCTTGGGTTTCTGCTCTCAAATTTAGGATCAAGCCATCCTGGGTTGCAAACTCTGCTCTCGGAGACCTGCCAGGGGGCCTCCAAGGGGAAGCAGGGAGAAAACAAAGGGTGATACCACAGTTGCTCCAATGACTCTGAAATCAGACAAGCACGTCCAAGCCAGAGTGAATGCGGCAGTGCTACTTCATGCCTCACATCCACGGGCTCTTCCTCCTCTGTATTTTAATGGTTCAGGCATTTAACCCAAGGAACAGCGGTGACAACGTTGACTGTGTATCAAGGGAGGGAGAAAGCAATTACTTGACAAAAGGCTGTTTCTCCAAGAAAGGCTACTTTCTTTTTATGCCCTCCATAAATTCACAGACACCCCTGGCAATTAATTTCCAAAGTGCATTATTTTTTTTCTTACAGCGGTCAGTATAAGAATTTAACCTCACTGACAAGGCAATGTCACACTAGGGATAAGTTCACCAGAGCTGTTAATAAATATTTCAGTACCAAATAGGACGCTGCGCACTTCCCAGAACAGACTGCAATGCGAAAGCACCCTTATCTAGAAGGGTGCCTGCCTGCCTTAGACCACGGGAGAAGTAAGGGAACAACAAAAACAGAGCAGTTATTGCGAGGCTGGGCGTTGACAGGGGGTGGGAGATGCTGAAGAAAAGGCATCCCCATGCAAAGGTTATGAAGGTATGCAAAGGAGGAAACCACCGAGGGTATTTTAATACGGCAAAAGTAAGGCCCGGCCAACCCAGAAAGATGCCGCAGACGCTCACAAGCGAGTCCTTCCTCGCCAGCTTGATGGGGAAGGGTAACGTGGGGGATGATACCTGGCTCAGCAGATGGGAGGAAAATCAGGCAGAGCCCAGAAGCGGCTGAAGGAGGCGTGCCAAGAGGCAGCGACAGCAAAGATCCAGCGCAGGTGATCTGATGGTTGCACAGGCTAAAGACCTGGGGGAAATAGGGATGCTGTATATGTACGCGTGTGTGCGTGCGTGCCTGCGTCAGGTAAGCCAGCAGGAAGGAGGTCTCAGCGATGACAGTGAGAGGTAATTACAGCCTGCAAAGGTCTGAGCTCATGAAGACTGAATTAGATTTCCTCGAAAGTTTGTAGCCGAAGATTGTGCACGTAGTCCAGACGCACGGGATGAGCAAGAGGCAGAGACTGAAGAACTACTCACTACATGCCCAAATGGGACGGGACAGGCAAAAATCACGGAGGGATTAAGAAAGCGTGTTTGGGAGGGAGGGTAAGGAGATGGCTCATACCACCAGCAAGCTACACAGAGAGGAATGTCTCAAGAAAGGTAATGAAAGGCTAAATGGAAAGAGATGAAGAAGGGAGAGCAGGCGAGCAATATGTGAACGGTAGCTGAGACCCTGGAGCAGGCTGGCGTACAGCAGGCAAGGGGCCTGACTGATCACAGAGCCAACAGGAACATGCAGGTGCAGCCCAGAAAAGGGGCAGCGAGAACTGAACCAAGGAGGTGCTGGCAGGACACCCAGAGAGGTCAAAGAAGATCAGAGGATAAGACGAGGGGAGTCGAAAGCAAAGCAGCCAAACACGGATGGTGAAAGGTACTGACTGACCTGATCAAGAAAGGGTCTTGAGACAGAAAAGATGTGAAGGTAAATCAGAGTTCAAGTTTCCTCATGCCCAGGAGAAAGAATATAGGGAAGACAGAGGGGAAAAAAACCCAGAACTTTTATGTAGCGTTAATACCAGAACCCCAAACAGAGGTAGGCCACAGGCACAAGAAGTCAGGAGTTTATATAGGTCTTTTGCCTTCTGCCTGACCCTGAAATACTTCAAACACACAGATTTTGCAGGGTACATTTAAACTCTGCTCACCTTCCCAGCTCTCTGCAGAGGAAAACCAAAGCCTGCCAAGATCCCTTTTACTTAATGATATTCTCCCTCGTTGCACCACGAGGCTGCACCAGCGCAGTGACGAGATTCAGAGATCCGTGTTTATTTCCGTACACCATGTAGGGCGCAGTCCAGCCAGAACAACAATGACAATTGTTTCCTACAATTATTACCACATTTCACACCCTTTCCTCTGGGTTATGAGGAGCAGCATCCCTTCCTTGACAACAGCTACAGCCAGTTTCCTTCCTCACCAGAGACCTGCAGATGTTCAGCGGCTTTCTGGGTTTGTCGCTGCTGTCCCAGCCCCCTTCCCCCTCACTAAAGAAATGGGGTTTCATTTTCTTCCAGAAATGACTTGATGCACAATTTCATTTGAAGAAAATAATTCACTTAGCACTTGTTAAAATAATTTATAAGAACTTTTCAAAAATCTCATTTGCACCATTATTGCCCCATTCAGCGGCAAACTTCGGTTGTTCTCTAAATCACTGATTTCTGGCAGAAGGCCACATCTGGCCCATCACAAGTAATCACAAGGTCGGGTGTTTTTCTGCAAAGCGAAGGGCACTGTTCTCCTGCACACCCTCAGCAAGGAAGGCTTTGGTTTAGCTTCCTCGTCACTTCAGGATGCTACAACATTTACCCCCTCTCTTGATGACACTTGCAGTTACTTTTAAAAGGATGGTCATTTTACCCCTACCAATAAATTTCCATCATTTCAAAGGCACTAATTTAGACACAAGGGATTTCCGAACCTCTTGATGTGATTTTGCACTTGCTTAGTGTCCTCTATCCATAGATCTTCCAGGGATGTATAAACAGCGAGCCAGAGAGCACCAGCCATTTTCAAGAGCTCTCCATCGACGTCCCTGTCAAACTCACTCCAAGGGAAAGCCATAACAATGGAAGGGCATGCAACAAAGACTTCAACTTTATTTGAATTCTGTAGATGAAGGAGGTTGAAACAAAGACAGTTCGTTTCCCTGAGGCCTGAGGAGTCGGTCACAGCTCACAAGAAAAGCTGTGGATTGTGTGAGATCCTAAACCAAAATACTTCAAACCAAGCACACACACTTTGCAGGTCACATTTAAACTCCGCGCACCTTTTCACCTCTCTGTAGGGGAAAATAAATAGTTTTATAGGAGGGAAATGCTTTATCTCAGTTAGACTGAAACACCCCATACATTGATGTGGGTGATTTGAGGAGAGCTATGCAGAAGTTTGCATCAAATGGCAAAAAAACCTCTTCAAATAACAGGGTAAGTTGGATGTTTTGGGACCAGAAATCTCCTTTTTCAGTTTAAAGGTAGCCTGATAGCTAGAAGACACTTACAGGCACCATCTTTGCCAGACACTTCCCATCCACAGGCCCAAACACATCCCGCCTTGGATCCAGTTCCAGCTCCAGCTTCCTGACCCACCTCCTCTCACTCCCTTCCAGGTAACACTCTTTTAATTACAACCGAGATAAAATAGCTGAACGGCCACTAGCAGGCTAATAATGACAACACACCTACGTGCCTGATTTCAGAAGATTACATCAAGCATTCCTTGTCGAGCTGAAACTGCTCACACGACTGTGGGGGGAAGACAGCAGCAAGCTCAGCTCTTAACCAAAAGTTGTGTATTTTGCAGGAGAGAAAAAGCAGGAGGAGGAAGGTCCTGTATCACCTTTAAATGACGTTATGGGAGCAAAATATTGCTATTTCTTAGCCTTCTTTACCTGTCAGACAACGCAGCCCAGCTTGACAGCAGCACTTAACCATCCTGCATTCTTCACCAATTACCATTAACGCCCATAATAGCTGAACCTCTGCTCTGCTCTGCGTCAAAGGGTTTCACCTTTTGTAACGTAAACTCAAGAAATGGCTTACAGCAAAATGAGTTAGGCTTTACCAGTCAGCCAGCAAGACGCATGTATCTTCGCTTCCACAAGGCAACTAATAAGCTGGACAAAGACAGAAGCAAGAGAGAGGGCAAAACCAGTATGTTTATGTTGATCAATACAAGTGAAGATGCACTTTGCTAGACTGCTGCACTGTAATAAAAAAGCTCCCCAAAGCAAAGATAAAGGGCCTACTTTATGAAGCTCTGCCACTATTTTAGAAGCAGAGGGCGAGTACCTATAATGCCAACAGAACCACATGGGGATAAATCCTCCGAAATACTCAGCAGAGCAACCCTACACAATGGCAAGGAAAGCCACTGGATTCCACGCTAGTACATCTTACCTCATCTGAGCTTTTTAATGGGGAAGAAAAGTTTGGAGGGAAAGGAGACTGGGCATCCAAAATCCAGTGACAAAACCCATATCCTCAGGAAGCCACTCCTTGCCTACTCTGTTCAAGTTTTGATCATTAAATACTCTATATTCAATATCACATTAAACTTACAAATTATTTCTAAATCTTCAAGACAGAGAGTCTTTTCGACATTCTGCTTACATGAAGGCCAAAGTACTGAAACCCCAGCCACATCGGGGCATATGGCCACCACCACAGCACAATATACACACATACACGTACAAGACCCAAAGGATGACTTACATCGGCTTTCCTCTCCAAATGAATGTATATCCCAACTGTTCATTTTTACTATTTCTGTCCAATTCCTTTCTTTCCATTCTCTCTTCCCTCTGTTCTCCATAAGACTGAGTTAACAGTAGACACGTCCCATGCAGAGATGCCGTCTCTCTGCCACTAATCTGGCTGGCTGGGCCAGCTGGGTCACACAAAGGACTAAGCGCCGACATTAGGATTTGCTTCCAAAAGTTTTAGTTTTCTTAAGCTTCAAGGCCTGATTCTCTTGCATGTAGTTACAGCATAAATCCTCCTTAATATACAATCCTACTTTGCTTTTGCAGGTATCAGCGCGATACATGCTCTGTCAAAAATCTGGTTTTGTGCACTGCCTAGCAGATTGAAGCACAAGGGAGTGGTTATCCCAAAGCACCCCCTGGGATTTAAAGTCTTCTCCTAGGATGCGGTATTTCACAGGGCGCGTTGCCGCTGTAGGACATGGTCTGGCTGAGCTGCACTAGCAGATGCAAGAAAAGAAACAAGCGTGTGATTTTGAGAATAATATTCAATCATGCTGAAGCCACCACAGCAAGAAAAAGCTATTGCAAAGGACTAATTGTTCAAAAATTTCTTCTTTCTCCTCAGCCTGCCACACCAACACCAGCAAGCCTTGTTCCTAACACTGTCATCAGCCTGTCTTGCACGCAAGCACAGCAGCTAAGGGAGCAGTCCCTCACATGCTCAGCTTCCCCTCTCACTACCCCGACAAATTGCCAACACCCTATATGGGCTGGACCTTATGCCCCGATCTGTGAGAGGAAGCCCTTCCTCCGTCCCCACCGCTCCTGGCACTTTTTAAGCATGTGCATGGCTCAGCTGTTTGTTTTCTTTAGGGCTGGCAAAGCAAAGCAATTCTTGGGGACACGCCGGCATAGCTCGTGTCAACACAAGGTAAGTCGCATCAGCACGCTGACAAGCTCTTCATTCAGCTTGTTGCATCCCATGAAACCACCCCTGGAGCAGATCTGTGCAGAGAAAGATTTCCAAGTAACTACTTTTCAAACCACCACTTAAGATAGTGTAGGAAAGGCCCCTCTCAAGTGAGCATTTTGCTTCTTGGTGTTCCCTACATTACTCATAGAAGGCCCAGCTACTGCTGTCTTTCTACTACAGTTACGTATAGCCCTATACAATAAACCAAAACTGGGAAATCATTCTCATTGGTGGATCCAACCTTAAGGAATGATACCAACAGAAAGAAAGCCCACTATGACTGTTTCATACTGTGTTATTTGCCATACTGAATTATTCCACCAGGAACATTAAAAAAAAAACAAACCAAACCAAAGCAAAGCAAAAAAACCCTAAGCAACAATCAGAAATGAACAAAAATCCTAAATAAGACCCTATGTTCCACAAGAGTTCAGCGGGTGTGTTTTTACTTGTCAAACAGTTTCACATTCCACAAGTAGCATTAATTTTTTTTTTCTTTTATTGGAGGTATTAATGAACTATGCTATCTTTGTTCTGCTTGTGCTATTCAAAAGAGGTGACAAAAGAATTCTCCCCACCTCCCTAGATTACATGTTATCCCAAATGTTTGTACTTCACAGTCACACTGTGGAAAATATTCACATGAGTAATCACACCAAAGTCATTATAATTACCCCTGTGAAGAAGCATTTCATCTCCTCTTCGGGCATTTGCAGAGATCAGGACCCAAAAACCACTGATGTGCTGCAGTCGGTTTGTTCAAAGCTCAGCATTTTTAAGTAAAACAGTCTACTTTTAAATGAATACTGTAGTAAGCATCTCCTTTTGTAAGAGCCCCTGACAACAAGAACCCCTGGCTTCACATAGGTCCTCACAACTCTATAATAAGCTCTTGGGAGGGCCCCAGGTTTTTCTTTCGGTGGCTGGGGCAAATTCCACAGACTCACTTTTCTGGTCCTTGAAGCAAATTATCAGATGAAGAAAATGATGTGTCTGTAAAAGTAGAAGGAAGATCATATAATAGGCAGCATACCAGTGCACTGACCCCCTTCAACCCACGAAGGGGAATTCAAACGCAGCATTTCCAGGCTGGGATCTTCCACTCAATGCACCCCATGCTTTGGCTCTCAGCCAGAAGGGCTCCCTGTCTCCAGTGCCTACTGCCCACCTTCTTAGCCAAGTCAAACCATGGATGGCAAACTCTCATGTGGTCTCTGAGACCACAGGCAAGGTACTTCCCCCTGGCCCTTGGGACGGGGCGACCACCGGCGCTACATAGAGCAGAAAAGGAAGCGTTCTCCACACATGACTCCTCCTGTGAACTCTTCTGGGAGCCACCTGTGGCTACAGAAACCGGCTCCGTGTTAGTCACAGCGGGAGCCAGGCGAGGTCTGGCAGCACACAAAGAAGTTCTTGTGTATGCTGGATTTTTTTTCAGTTCAAAAGTAAATACATACATTCACGAAAGAACTTCCAGGTTTGGGGAGGAAAGGTTGTTTTGTTGGGGTTTGTTTTGGTTTGGTTTTTGGTTTGTTTGTTTTAAGAGAAGACTTTCATATAAGATACAGAGGACCCTAAAAGATTAAAACATGACTTTCTCATTGTTTTGTTTCCTGAAAAAGTAGCTCTTTTGTTTGTTTCAAGCTTACCTCCTAATAACTGAATTTCATGCTCCCAAATCCTTACATCAGAAAAGACAGAAAAACATCATTGCTCTACTCATTTTCTCCACAGGACTTACAATTCAATCAGCTTCCACAACATAGCTGCTCCATACTTGTTAACTGCTCTTGTTAACTTTCCTTGCATCTTTTCTAGTTCTCTGGCTTTTTTCATGCTTTTTTTTTTGGTGGGTTTTTCCAACTTGGAGAAACAAACCACACAGTATTCAACATACCTATGCATCACAGTAGTTACACATTGGTATTCTATCATCTTAAGTTTTATTTTCTATTTCTTAAACCATAAGTTTACAGAAGAAAAATAATCATACATTAAGTTTGAAACAAACTGGTAAAACGCTGTTAGTTTCAAAAAATCAAAAAGGAAGCCTAAGTTCTTACCTTTGTTTCTGCAATTTTCTATCTACCTTTCTGTTATCAACTTGACTATGTTTCTCAAACGTTTTTCTATCCTTTATACAGAAAATGACTGAATACTTGGGCTGCTGCCTAAAGAAGGCTGAGGAAAAACCTTTGGTCCAGTTGTCTCCTCAGCCAGAATAAATACACAAGAACTCCTCCAATGGAAAAGCTGTGACCTTCAAAAAACGAACCAATTGTAGTTAGGAAGGTAATTCACACCCTTGCATTTAAGCATACCTAACAAACATGTTCTTAAAAGGAACAAAGACATTTTAGTTGTGTTTGTTGTGCGTCTGCATTTCTCGTGAACTCCGGGTCATGAGTACCAGGACTGTGGGACGCCCCACGCCACCACCATAAACAATAATACACACGCTGACACCCAACACAAAGATGGGATGGGGAAGGAAGAGAGATTTAATTTAAATGAGTGGCAAACAGACTGAGAGAAGGAAATACAAATTGCACCAACCATAATCCTTTTAACACATCTGTATTTTCCCCTCCCTGTTTACAATGTACAGTAATAAATTCCAGAACTTCCAAAGAAACAGGACGATGCTTTTACTTTCAAGGAGTCAGGAGCTGACAGTGCAAGACAGCTTGCCCAGACACTGCTAGCTAGTTAGAAAGAAAAAAAAAAATAAGATAGGAGTCTATTCTTTGATCAAGTCACTAAAGCTATCTAAAAAAGCCAAAGAATAGACTCCTATCTAATAAAGTCAGGCGTGCCCTCACCAATGTATTAGTCAGACAGGCAGCTCTGGATTCTACATTTAGAAAATCTTGTATATAATTGCCTGGGCTTGCAAATGCCGCTATATCGTATTTCCACCGATGCTTTGGGCAGCATATTTTGTACAAGTTATACCATAAGGAAAGGTATATAATCTCACTCAACTGGCAGTAAACTTTGCTTACACACACACACTTCTGAACTGTTTAAATGTAAAGCAGAATAACTGGAACACATGAGCAGAGAACTGCTTTATTTTATCCCACCATATCTTCTACAATCCACCTGAAACCAGCCACTTAGGGCACTACAAAGAAAGCTACAGTTTATCCAGAAGATAACAGAAAAATGTATTTACTCTTGCTAGCAAATGAATATTCAACTTTACCAGCAGCCTCCAATAGTTAGGCTGGAATAAAAGTAAAAAGTGTGACCTCCCCTCTTTACTGACTCCAGGGTGAGACTGGCTCCAGCACTTACAGAACGGTTTTACCCAATTGTCATTATTCCTGTTATCTTCACAACCATGATGAAAGCTGTAAATCGTTTCTGAAAGAGCACTCTCATTTCTGGAGACTGAGAAAATATTTCCTGGCTGGACCCTCAGAAGTTGATCTGTTAAAAATTCAATGCAAAAACATATTTTCTGGGGCAAGAAGAGAGGAAATGGATATTAGAAGAAAGAGTAAGACAAATCGCAAAGTCTGTGTTTTCATATCTTCTTTCCCTATGTTCCTCTTAGCTTGATGCATCTCTTGTTTCTCATTTCACCAGAAACACAGTCCAACTCCTACTGTCACTGGAAAATTCCTACTGATGGAAATAAAAGTTGGATCTTTTATGTTAGATGGGATGGGAATCTCTGTAGTTATCAAGTTTGCCTCCTCCAGTGACCCACCAGGGTTTAGGGAACAGCTCCTAAAAGCACAAGGGTCATCGATCTACTTGGCTTCTTCCTTTAACTAGTCCCTTTCCAGATCCTCTGTGGTGTAGACGCCCAAATCTGCTGACCAGCCACACTGAACAAAACCAGTCGTACCCTGCATCAGGAGCAGATTAACAGATCTTTTGTGTTAGGAATAGTAGTAGATGGGCCAAAAGGCTTACAAACTTTGTATGTTTTCTGTGTTTTTAGGGACATCGTGTCTACACAAAAATACATAACTAAGGTTTCTTTTTCTTTTTAATCATTTATTCAGAAGATTAATTCTCTGCGAGTCAATGAAGCATGTATTTTCATAGCCCAGAGGGTATCCATAAGGCTGCAGAAACACTGAAATTAAAGTGTGAATGGTCAATGTCTCCCCTTTATTCACTGAGACCAACTTCAAGGCCCACAGCCTCCATTGAGTGTTTTCTGCCAAAAGGCTGAGATAAGAATGAACGGAAGGAGATAGGAATGAAAGGAAGGAGATAAGAAGGAAATGCTCACTAACAAGAGTAGTTTGCGAGTCTAAAGCCAGACTGAAAACATGATTTAATGAGCTGAGTAAAAAGACCATGGTTGCACAAGGAGCAGATCAACCTCAGGCAGAAAAGTCACAAAAGCAGAGGGAAAATGAGGTTATGAAATAAAGAAAGAGCACTTGGTTAATTTGTTTTCTGTAACTTCCATTCACCAAGTCATTACAACCTAATTTCTCAGCATTTAAAATTAAAGAAAGGGCAGGCTTACTGGCCATTTCAAGAGGTCTACCACAATTACGTAAAAGCAGATATTTAAACCATGGATTAAGTGGCTGGCAAAAACCAGTCTTTCCCAAGAACAAGCGGCATGGTAAGAAAAGATCCTCCTATGAAAAGCTGCTGGCAACTATGGCTCTGTCGATCACCTTAAGGATCTGTCAAAACAGACAAATACAGCTGAGGCAGGCCAACATTTCGGGGGGAGGGTGGTGGTGGTGTGCTTTTTTAAAATTTTTTTGTTTTTAAAGAACAAGCAGGTTGCAACCGAAGGCACCAGCTGCCTAATCTTGTTCATAGCTGTGCATTCAAGCCTCTAAAAAGCTGGTGTCCAAACAGCGTGGGTGGAAGAGCCAGCCAGACGGCGCTGTGTGCTCCCTGGTCTCCCATTACGCAGAGCAACTGGAGGCAGGAGGACCAGGGGAACCTGTTACGCAGGAGCCAGAGTTACAAAAGGACCTGTCCAGAGCAAAACATGCTGGAAATATGGAAACCATCCACGAGATCCACCAGAGCTGTTGCCGTCTCCAACGGGACATTATGGGTTAGTTGATGGGAGCAACCTGGCCCAGTGTCATGGCTGTGAGCTGGAGGTTGGACCAGAAACCTCTGGAGGTCCCTTCCCACCCAAGTTACCTTATGATCCCACAAATACCTGTTTGCAGACTACAAAGCAGAGAAGATAAGGTGCAGGTCCACGGGAATTTACCCCAATCTCTCTTTTCCTCCCTCCCCACCCCAGGTTAGGTTTTTGCCTTTGAGCTGGCTCACTGTGGGCTCCTGTGACAGAGCAAAAGGGAGAGGAAAGGCTGGGAGACCTTCATGGTGCTGACCCACACCAGCTCAAACCACCGTGGCAGTGCAGATACAGAGGGAAGTTCGGTTCCTGCTAAAAATTATAAGGAGGGACTATATTCCTGTAGTCAGACATCTGAAAATGGACCTGCACCTTCCTCAGTGAAAAGGAAGCAGAGATAAAAAAGGCAAGTTAGGGACAACACTGGTAAAGACTGACTCAAGCACTTTCCGTATCTACCCTACTAGGTCCCAGCAGATGGTTTCTCAACCCTGTTGTTCCCACGCTGTTCAGCACTATGCCTTGCCTTAACCATCTCATGTTTTTAGGGGTCAAAAAGGTGCCATTTACACACATGGTCTGACTTCAAAGCAAAATAGCTCCGTATCCATTCCAAGCACCAACTTTTGAAGGCCCATCATCCCCAGCTAGCACCAAATGCAGCCAATGACATTTCTGGAGCCATCAGGAGAGACAAGATGTCCCCGAGGAAGGTGGAGATTGTTGAAGCGGCTAGAGCAGAGCCAACAGAAAGAACGATGGTGCCGCAAGCAGAGGGGTGGCAGGTAAGCTGGGAAGGGACAGGCTGTTATCAACACTTCATCAGGCCGGTGTGATCCTGGCACTAAGCCACTGGTGGAAAGGAAGACAAGAGCTTGCATGCTGGTGCAATCTTTTAAGCAGAGAGATAGCATTGAGAAAAGGTCAGTCACAGATAAAGGTAAAAGCCACAATTGCTAAGTTCACAGAAAAAGAAATTCAAAAGGCAGCGAAAAGCCCTGAGGAATTCACTGCAACAGCTCAGTTTGTAAAGGAGGATTACAGTATCCCAATGCTGCAGTGCAGTCTAGGTAAGTCTGAGCTACCTTTAATCTAGGGACTTAAGTCACTTACTGCAGCAGCTCATCACAGGCTGCCTGAGCAGCAAGGGGAGTTAGCCACTGCTGAAAACCATAATTATTGCCAGAGTTGAAGAATGCAAACCATACCTGAGCTGGCTAGCTCAAAACTAGCTCAGATACGTTTATGTTCAGCTGCAACACGTGCAGGAAAAATCAAGGAGCCTAATGATGAAACAAAGCTTGGTCATCTTGGAAAAGTGCCGAGACTTAGGGTTTCAGGAAGGTAAAAGAAAACCCCACAAGATACCACTTCCCTCTCCACTCTCACTTTTCCAGGATGAGAGTAGGTCACATCCCCAGATGTCCTTCTGGGCGTTGCCACAGGGAGAAGAGAACCGGACAGTACTGACAAACGTGCTTCAGCAGAAAACACAGAGTTGCCTTGAGGTGCAAATCTCATCTTTTCTTACCACAATTAGGAACGAACAAGCCTGCAAGAAGTCATATACAGTACTAAAACCTATAGGTAACATCACACAAGAATCATTATTTTGGAGTTCAGTGAAAGAAACACCACATAGGCCACTACAGGCTCCAGTTCCCTTCTGCAACACTATGCAATCACTGCTGGTGTTCTCATGGCATATACCAAGAGTGCAAGACCACAGACTGGGACAGTATGACATGCCTACTCTTACATCTACGGACCCAGTGGGCCCTGCACTCATTTTCTTAGTGAACAACCAGAACAAATAAAGTAAGGATAGCCATTTATGAAGTATTGCGTGTCTATGGCTCCAGATTCAAGCCAAACACATATCTAAGTATCTGCGTTTGCAAACTCACCATAGCTCTACTAAAGCTTTCAAAGACTTATGCATGCAACTCATTCATCAAGCAGGCTGAGGGGTGCCACAACAAGTAATTACTACAGCCCAAGCGGTGAGAAAACAGGTAAAGCAAATCCAGGCAGGTTTTGAGCAAGAATTCTTTGCCTGGTTGCCTATTATTACCTCTCATTCACAAGTAACCTCGTATGTGAGTGTAATTATCTACGGGTTTGTACTGTGAGAGCACCTACGGACTTCAGCCCCGGGTCAGCGCTGCAGTGCCCAGCACAACACGGATCTGACAGAGCCACTGAGTTCTCTGCCCCAAAGCACTTGTGCTGTCAAACACAAGACAAGGAGCAATGTTTGGACCAAGCTTTCCAGCAGGTAGCCCTCAAAGGGCCAGCCATCCCTGTACATGGTTAGGCAGGCGGCTCCAGAAGTTACTACTGCGGGTGTCCTCGAAGCAAAGAGGAGAAGCGGAAAAGGTGCAGAGCGAGCACTGAGGTTCAGGGTAGCTGCCACAGATGACGAATTGTGAACTATGAGAAGGGAAGGTTTGATGAAGTCTGCAGCATGCTTCAGCTGCACAGGTATCTGCACACTGAGGTGTTAAATGCTGGGCTTGGTGAGATCAGTGGTTTTCAACTTGGGGTCTGCAGAACCCCAAGTGATCTCTGAACTCCTTTCCAAAAGGTCTACAGAAAGATAAAAGTGAAAAGTGGCACTTGTATCTGCTGTATTTCCGCTGGAAACTAAGCAATCTGCAAACTAAAGCAAGCTGAGGACCATTACACTACTGGGTTATTACTTACCGGCACAGGAGGCAACGTAAATGATTCAAAGCAATGGAAAATCCTCAGGAATTGAAAATTAGTGCACAAGTCACTGAGCAAAAGTGTTCACCAGCATGGAAACAAGAGAAAAATTGAAATAGCATGTCTCAGTTGTTCAACATTTTCCTAGCTAGTGGGGAAAAAAGTTCTGTCAAAATTATTTCCTTTTTGCCCCCATCACTCATCAAAAAAAATCAACTCTGAAGTCTAGCTCACTTTTCTTCCACCTCACAAGATGATTGGTGTCTAGTGGCTCCCAACAGACAGGGTATCTTTTGGCCTATCTCTCAGCACAAACATCAAAGAGATTGGAAAGACAGCACTGGGATTAATTTAAGTAACCACTGAAACCTGAAGCCTAACAACTATCTGAGCAGAAAAATTAAAAAGACTCGTGCGCTGGCACACAGATAAATCTGCTTTCCCTCTTTAAGATCAAATATGTCACTGAATAAGACTAGTTATTGACAGAGAAAAGCAGAACAATGATAGATGTAGTGATTCTGACACTAAAACATTTGACAGCCATACTGCACTTGAAAGGTAGCCAAGAAGCAAGTCCCTACAGACCTTCCAACAGCTATTCAGCACCAGCTTCACCGCGGAGCTCTAGCTGTACACCTCTGACAAAGATAAACTAACAATCAGAAAATACCTTGGAAACAAAACCAAAGAACTTGAATTAATAAGAAATCTATAAACTAAAGGCTACAAGCTGCTGCCATAAATCAAAAATGACAAGATGATAGCCACTAATTTCTGCCCAAGGAAAGAAACCAGAATGATTGTAGGTCAAGTTGCCTACTTTTTGTGACTTCATCTTTGTTGACAAAGTCTTAATTAAGACTTCCTCTTCATACTTTCCCTGAAGGCACCTACAGGCCCTGGATGAACTCTTCTGCTGTTTATTTTTCAGAGTACTGTACACATCAAAAATAAAAATGCAAAGAATACTAGTCCTGATTTTGCAGCCTTAATTCTCAAAGGGCTCCTGACTTAGACGGAGACAACCCACTCTGGGATTAACCAGGAAGAGACTCCTCTGGTGAACCTCTTAACAGTCAGGCAAATACAAGGACATACAACATGCCTATATTTAAAAATGTGAGTCCTCCCACTAAAGTCAGACTTAACTTGCTACGTGCACATGTGGGCACCTGCGTCTTGTCGAATCAAGACCATTCAAAGTAATGGGAAACCTCTGTACACACAGCACTTAAAGCTTTATATACACCCTCACACACACATCTATATGAAGGAACTCCAGCTGAAAATCGCCCTAAGCTTCTACTGTGGAATGCTTAAGCACACAAAATCTCTTTGAGAAATGCTGCAGTTTCACAGCCCTATGAGTCCTATGTTCTTCCGTCCCCACCTTGCAGGCACCTCCCAACCTGCTGAAAGATGATGATACCCTGTAGCTAGACCTCCTAAGAAAATGCATTAAGTACTATTAAAGTCTCCGCTTTCAGTAAAAACAGAGCAGACCTGACACCTATCAGACTTGCTTCCCTACCACATGAAGCACTACATCCAATATTATCTGTTCATATCACTAAAAACGTGGCTGACCCCTCTTCTCTTTTGGTCTCCCGCTCCTTCCAGATGTTCATATTCATACAGAAGGCTTCTCTACAAGGCTGATGCCTGGTCTGAAGATGCCTGTTTGACAAATATACTTGTTTCTAGAGCATCTAAGGTTGCAGAGACTGGAAGCTCTTATTTTCCTGCTCCCTGTTTACCCCTTCATGACTGTTCTTCTCCATAGCTTCTCACAAAACTAACGTTTTCCTCTTTAACTGCACAGGATTTTTCAATTAGTAACATGAGGAAGGTATTTCTTTTTAACCAAAAGGATAATTGCCACAAATTAGCAATGACAGCAGGTAAGCTCAGTGTCCTCAAAGCTTTTTTCAGCCCCACTTCAGAAACACTGGGTGAATGTGCCCCTTTAAAATCTCTTTTCTCAAACTAAACTAGGGAGAAAATTCCCACCCTTTTATTTATTTCTTAATAATCCCTCCTGCTAATAATGTCTACTATGTTAGAGACTGTCTTTGCTTTAAAATAGACCTTAAAATCCTGTTTTTCAACTGGTTAAACCACCTTGTGAACATGCGGATAATTAGGACATCCCTACAGCCCAGGCGAGTTGCTGACTTCTCACAGCTGGACCAGGGCCACACACAGCACGACACAAGGCACCCGAAAATCTCTGTTCAGGCTCATCTGGCTGTCCACAATTTGCTCCTCCTTTGACTTACACAGCCATGTAAACACCAAGTATGTGACAGTCCACCAGGACCTCCTTCCTCTACTCTCCTTCCCAGTGCTGTGGACATGTCACCCTCCGCTTTGGGCTCTCAAGATTGCCCGCACCAGCCTGGACCACCCCGCCGGACAGGGGCCATTTGCAAAGCCTCACCGGGAGGCTCCCGCTAGCAGGCAAGCCGGGCAGATGGAAATCTTCGCACGGATGCTGACCTACTTCTGGTTTCAGCAGCTAGAGCATCTTGACAGCACCCTCGGATTAACCAAGGTGTATGGGTTTCCCTGAGCGGAGACGGTGGAGACAAAGGAGGCCCTTCAGGGAAACCCGAAGAAAACACTCAGCTTGCTCTTAATGCCAGCTATTGTTATTTCATCTGTCAATGAAAACGGAACTTGTCTGGGCACTAACCGCGCAATACTCGCAAGCAGGAGAGCAAACATCTAACGCCGGTCTGCCGGAGCGGGAGGCAGGGGCAGAGTCCACTCCTACATGGGCTGTGGCGTGGCTCGAAGGCTCAAGGGCAGACTGAGCACTATTGGCAGCCAAATAACACACCGAGAACTCTGTGACTAAAACACCACCCCTAAGAAAAAAAAGGGAAAAAAACCCCAAACAACCAAACCCAAAACCCCATCCCCAAAACAAAAAAACCCCCACCGAACGTATAGAACTGCAGCATCACATGGAGCTTACAGGACTTTGGTTACCTCTCTAGAATTTGAACACAATAAATTAACAGGCAGTAATAAATCCCATTTATGTCGGGTTGATCTCTTTGGGAAGGGACATCAGTAATTAACTGTATGCACTGCTACTGGCACAGTTGCAGGGCTCTATAAGCTCATGGACCCAAGGATACCAGTAAGAGAAGGTAAGTAGGCATTATATATTTATTAGGCTATTAAGTCTTCCTCACAATGACCTGGAGAAAGGCTGATGCACCCAGAAACCTATCTACTTCTTCCATATTCTTTGCATATAGAAAGATATCTGTGGATATTATGACCAAAGTAGCATATATAACTAGAGTCTGAAAGAGTGAATATTAATTTGTCTTTCTTCTTAAGCTAAGAGTTTCACTAGTCCTTTTTTTAAAGGACAAAAAAAAATTTTTTTAAAAAGAAATACTCATTTTATAGCCCCACAATAACACCTAAGGCTCTGCTGCCAAATCTCAAACACGCTGGCAGCACCCAGCTTTTTCTAATGCTGATAATACATTGCAAGTTTTACAGCTCCAGTGTTAAACATGGTCCTTGCAGTCTCGCTCCTTCTTGAGAGCCTCTGAACACCCAGTGGGAGCATACGTTACTACACACATAACTTCAGGGCAGCAGATAAGCAGGAGTTACTGGAGCTGCAGTTACTGATGAGGATGGACACGGCGATGCACTGCCCCGCTACCAACGTGGGGACCAAGCCACTGCTCAGCCACAGTCCAGGTCTTCCCCTCCCAAAACACACCTTTCTTCCCCTTCTGCCGGTACCGGAGGGAGGAATCAGCCTCCCCCATGGCCAGCCTCGTCCTGCTGGCCACTGCGTTTTAGGCCATGTTATCGGGAAAGCCAATGGGACTGGTCATCTTCCAAAAGCCCTGCTCCGCTCTTTCGGTGGGATTCCCTGTACCAGCCCACATCCTCGCTCTCCCCCAAAGGCAAGCATGAGCTAGCATGTGTACCTTCTGAAGCACTAACAGCTAGCAAAAACCACTTTAAAACTAAAACTTCATGAAGGAAGCCAAACCATGCTCTTCAGATAGAAACATTTCTCACTGTCACAGTGTATAGATTTTGTAAAGAACCAAGTTTGGAGTCGTTTCCTAGAGTTTAAGTGAATTGGTTTGCCTTTCTAAAAGAGCAATCTTTGATACACCTGCGTATCCCTTTGTTAATCGTCTGATTATGGAATTCAAGGTTAAAATAATGAACTAAAAGGCTGCTGTATTTTACTCAGACTTTGGATGTTTTGGGGTCTCATCCCGTCCCCCACAGAAGAACAACGAAATCTCATACTGCATGGGTTAGAAGCATATCCAGCTCCACAAAGCACACTACAGACGTCATTATACTGTGCATATTTAAGTGCACAGTAAAGTAACTTTCTTTCATAAGAAAACCAAAAATAGGCTTAATAAGTGTCAACGGCAATATTACACCATTGCTTTTCTGCTACAGAAAAAAAAGCAACTAGAAGAACCATTATTCAGATTCCCTGGGTAGTTACCGACCTTTGAATGTGTGCTCTATTACTACTGTGGCTCAGAACAGGAGCCCGATTAAAAAAGGAGCCGTGAAGACCTGCTCAAATGTCAACAGGAAAGCACTTTGTTTCATCAAAATAAACATGTTTGTACAGTCTTAACATTCAGGTATTTCTCATCACAGGTCTCAGGTGAAACCCCAGGTCATAAACTGAGGGATCACATACACCGGACAGAAGAAAGCGTGTTTACATATTAGGTGAAGGGATTTTATTCCAAGGAGAACATAATATCCTTAAAAACCTGTCCAGATCTGGCCCACCCAGGGACTAGTTTCAATATTGGAAACTGGACACTGAAGTAACATTCCCATCAGTCAACATCACCAGAAACCAACCAAAACACTGATGCTTTTGTATTTAAAACAAAGTTTGGAGAGAGCTTGAATTTTCAGAACCCCATTAAGTTTCTGCTACTGCAGGAAACAGCTATTAAAAAGTTCCTCCCATCCTCTATGTTTCACGGCCACAGTTTCTGCAGGGGAAACCACCACCTGCTTGCAGCTTTTATTTTCTCCAAACACTTCAGCCTTTCCCTGGTGTCCTGGTTTCGGCTGGGACAGAGTTAATTGTCTTCCTAGTAGCTGGTACAGCGCTGTGTTTTGGGTTGAGGATGAGAAGAATGTGGATAACACCCTGATGTTTTCAGTTGCTGCTCAGTCGTGTTTAGACTCAGTCAAGGACTTTTCAGCTCCTCAGGCCCAGCCAGCAAGAAGGCTGGAGGGGCACAGGAAAGTTGGGAGGGGACACAGCCAGGACAGCTGGCCCAAAGTGGCCAAAGGGGTATTCCGTACCATGGGACATCGTGCCCAGTATAGAAACTGGGGCAGCTGGCCTGGAGGGGGATCGCTGCTCAGGGACAAAGTGGGCATCAGTTGTCGAGTGGTGAGCAATGCCATTGTGCATCACTTGGTTTGTGTGTTCCAGTCCTTGTGTTGGTGTTGTCACTCTATTGTTGTTAGTGTCAGTGTTAGTTTCTTCCTTTCCGTTCTATTAAACTTTTCTGATCTCAGCCCATGAGTTTTGCTTCTTCCCCCCCTCCCCAATTCTCTCCTCCATCCCAGTGGGTCGGGTGGGTGGTGCTGAGCTGCTGGCTGGGGTTAAACCCCGGCAAGGTGAGTGCTCAACCCACCCCTGCGCAACCCCCCTGCCCCGAGCCACGCTCCTGCGCCCTGGCCATGCGCAGGGAGGGTCGGCTGCGGCCCGGGGTGCTGGGACGGGTCCTGTGCTGCCCAGGGGACACCCGCAGTGGGGTATGCACAGCAGCGGATGCCTGCAGCGCGTGCAACACCGAGGCATTGCTTAAAGGAGGAAAAAAGCACACTTGGACTCTTTTTTTACTTCGTGGAAACTTTATAAACACTTGGAAGTAATCTACGCTTCTACATGACAAAATGGCTCCGAGGGCTGATGTCTGCAGGCCCTGCCAGGCTGCACGGGGCGAAGCCCGCGCTCCCGGCTGCGTTGCCCCAGCAGCGCTGGCAGCAGGGATTGTGCCCCACAGGCCTCCACCGGCACAGCCGAACACCCTACCACCGCTCCACCGCTGGTCCCCGGCGTTCGGCTGCGCGCATGGAGAAGGAAAAACCAGCACAGACCCACAAGTGACAAATGACTTTAAAAGGACACAATGAAATACATTTCCAATAAGCTGCTTCCCTCCATTGTTTACAACGTCAGACTTAAAACCCAACTCCCTCGGATTTCTTTCTTCCCACAGACCCCAGCTCTGTCCTCTGGGACAGTCACCCCAAGAGGGTGACGAAGCCGCCAAGGGCAGGCTCGGGCGCCAGTGCTGCTGGAGAGGCTCCCCAGCCGCCCTGGGCTGGTCGGGGCACGGCTCTCCCGCCTTCAGACTCGCAGCTCCGTCTTACCTGCTCTCTCAGCTACCCGATCAGAAAACCACGACGCGCTCTGTTTCGGTGCTGCTCACACCTCCCGGCCGCTCGCGGGAGGGTGCAGCAGAAAGGGCTCACTGTAGCTTTGAAAAGCCCTGAGATGCCGGTGTGTGTAATACAGTCTAGGTGGTGATATCACTTTTTTTTTTTTTTTTTTTAAAGCCACTTTTATGTGCCACTGTTCAAAGCAGGAGTACAGGAGCGAGCAGCTGGGGCACCACCAAAGCCCGAGGGAGCGGAAGCACCATTGACACGACACGTGTGTGTCCAGCGAACGCCAGAATCACATTCAGCAATAAAGCAGACAGGCGCCAGACGCACACGCAAGGCAAGCGTCAGGAGACGGCATGGGAAGGACCGCGGCAGCATCCCACCGGCAAACCCGCGCCAGGCAGGACACAAAGCGCGCCCAAGAGGATGCAGCACCCGGGAAGCAGCTAATGGGGATGGCTGTTTGGCCGCTGGTTTGGGAATGCTCCCAGCACCCAAGGAAAATAATTCAAAACAGGGAAGCCGCCTTTGGGCTCATGAGAGGAAGCAGGGAAGCTGCTCACTGCCTATTTACAGGTAAACGCTACGGCTCAGGAACTGAGCCCTGGTGCCAGCTGGAACCACAAATAAGCCTCTACTGTTAACAGGGGTACTAGGGGTGGTCCTGGCTAGGAGAAACCTTCCAGACCAAAGGGCATCATCTACACGGCTGCTGCTGAGGAAAAGAGACTGGACATCTCTTAGATTGGAAAGTAATGTAACAAGCAAAGAAAAAACTGGGTCCCTCTTGGAAAAAATGGTGGGCTTTGACCCATATTCATCGAGCTTCAGTTCCTCGCCACTTCTGTGCTGGCCCACCAGAATAACCCCGGGACAGAGACTTCTTGGTGGGCCTGTGGGAAGAGTATCCGGTGGGAGAGTAGCTCACGCAGGAGGAGGGAGGAGGGAGGAGGAGGAGGGAGGAGGAGGAAGAGGAACGCCTGCCACCTCCTTCTCCCAGCCGTGCTCTCGGAGGCTGCTGACCCGGCCGGCGCTGCCCAGAAAGCCAACGCGCAGGCAGGGGCCGCGGCCCCGCGCAGGCAAAGCCCCCTGGCACAGCCGCGTCGGCCGGCGCGGCTCCCCAGGGCAGGGGCATGCTGATGCCAGGGAGGAGGCGAAGAGCCGTCCTGCAGAGCTAAGCACGATGGTCCCCCCAATTCCTGTCCTGCCTGCCGTAGCACAAGCAGCATTTCCAGTAACATGCACGGCTCTCCTACACACTGAAAAAACACACTATAGCTTACTGAGCAAGGAAAACATAACATAAAGGAAGGAGCTTCTCACGGCAAGGGGGGGACCAACCCAAACTCCAGTCATTCTACCCTTGCATCCAAGCACAAGGGGAGTCAGCCCCTTGTGTCCTGGCTCCAATGTCTGTCCAAGGTCACCCTTGCCAAGGTGCATTTACCAAAAAGCGAGCAGGTAAATGGCCACTCCCGTCCCCCGCTGTCCCTTCCACAGCCCGTCGGTGCTCACCCAGCCCTGCAAATGCTGCCGGTCACCTGCAAGGGCACACACGAGCATCCCTCACAGCCTGCGCAGAGAGGAGTGGCGGAAGGACTGGGAACAGTTCAACACAAACATGTGGGTAGGGTCTTCTCCCCATCGTTACCTCCCTCTCTTCTAATTTCTCGAGCCACTTACGACAGCATGCTCCAAATTTATCGTCCGGTAAGATAGCTGCTCTCCAGGGGCACTGGAACTGGGAAAGTCTTAGCTGTGACACGTCCGTTTCACAAGCACAGGGAATCTCCTGGGTCCAGCTGGGCTGAGGTGGTTACAAAGTCTGGAAGAAGAAAACAAGCACGCTCTATGCAGCAGCGTAATCCATCGGTGATGGCAAAACCACAGCCAGAGCAAGCCCAGACCTCGGCACCGCCGTTTACAGAGTGCTCCCATTTACCCCGAGCACTGCAGCGAGGAGGCTCAGGAAGGGCAGAGCAGGCTGATTTACTCCGCCCTGCCGTACTACCACCCCAGCGAAGAGCATGCCCCACCTCTAGTCCTTACCTTTCCTTCTGCAAGGGTCTCCCTGCAGGAGGGACATTTCTCCTCCTCCGTCTTTTGAGATTCTTATTACCTCCACTGGACTCCCACCACCCCATAAATGCTGAGTTTGTGTTACATGCGCTTTTGGTTTATTATTTCATTTGTTGTCATAAACACGTACCTTTAGCCTCAGCTCTCATCACTTGGGATCCTGCCTTGTGGTGATGAAGAACTGTACATAAGGAAGTAGAAGAAAACAGAAAAAAAAAATAAATTAATGCAATAAGCAAGCTCAAACTCAGATCCACAAATCTAAAGAGAGGGCTGGGTAACAGTCAGGTCAGGGATGTATTTTTCAATATAACGAGAGAACTCACTGTCAACACTAACAGACAACATTTATCACTTACATGCAAACCTGCTCACACTTTTGGCAGAGGCTGGTGATCTTTAAAAGCGGGAAGCTGAAGCTTCTAGCAGCAGATGTTATTACAAATGAAATCTGCTGCCACAAAGCACAAGGCTTGCAATTCAAAGCCCTGCCCTCCCAGGCTAGCCCAAAGGCTTCGGTGCCCGAGCTATCACTCCGTCACACCGCACCTCTCTGCGGTGGAGCTACGCCTGCACATACGCTGTGTGTAGGACCGTCCGCTCTCTGGTCTCGCATCTCTGATCAGCTGCTGTGACCTAACCAGCCCTCCTCGTCTCTCCCATGATCCCATCTCTGCTCTTCGCAAAGCCTGAGAAGTAAGTACAACGCGTGCTACGCTGACGTAGATCCACACATGATAAAAGGAACCCACGGATACGTTTATTACTTCGCAGATTTACATTTAACTTATCAAGTCTGTATCTGGATTCACATTTTACACTTTGTGCTCTTTGTTTAGTTCCAGCATTTTAGCTGAGACCCATCTTCTGCCCACGAGTACGAGAGGCAAGAAAGGTCGGGGCTGGGGCTTCCGAGGTGATTCGCTCTCCCTCGGAGGGAGCACCCGAGGCAGCAGGGCTGCTCTTATTAACGTGCCAACTTCCCAGTGCCAGGCTTACTTGCTTGTTCTTCGGGAAGCTGTCTCAAAGAACTTTGTCCTAGAGGCCACCCTGCAAAGAGAACAGGAGAGGTTACTCCAGTTATCTGATCAGGCAATTTGCTAATTAGATCTCATCTGTGCCAGGGAAAAGAGCAGTAGCATTAGCAGACACTGAAGACAATCACCTTCTAACGATGTCTTTTCTGCTGAGGCAGCATCCCCGCTCCTCACGCTGCCAGCTCCATTCCCCTCCGCCTTCACACCACCCTGGCCAGGCAGCCCTTGCCTGCTTTTAGCTAGACTCCTTATTTCCGTGCTCTTCCGTATAAACCTACACACACTGGTTTATAAACCTGCACCCATCGCTTTTTTTGGCCTCTCCTTCAGTTTTTACGTGCTTTGCGTTTAGCTTCCAACTGTCCTCACAGAAAGAAAAGTTCTAACAAGTGATTCAGGAGCGCAAAGGCAAGGCCCGTTCCTGCCCTGCGGGTGCGGAGCCGAACCTCACAGCACCTCGGCTGGACTGAGGAGCGAGCGTGCAGGACCTGGACCAGCTGCACAGCGCGGCTTTATTGGGGGGGTCTCCGCCGCGAGCGGGGGCCAGCGCCGAGCGAACTCGGGAGCTCTCCCACGGCAGGCGCTTCCCCCAGGACCGCTGCCGGAGATCGACGCTCGCAGGCTGCGTGGCTTCCACGGCACAGAGGCACTTCAGTTCACGACAAGTTTTTTGGCGCCTCGAGTCACTACGGGCAGGGGGAGGCCGCGGGGGGTGGCCCCCGCACAGCCCCGGGCCGGGGCGCGGTGGCAGAGCACCAGGCGAGGGGCGTTGGCGCAGACTTGGGGTGCTGCCCTGCCCGGGCGGCGGGGAAAGGGAACGCGCACCTTTGCCGGATGCGCAGCAGCGGCGAGCTCCGCCGCAGCACCCAGGCTACAGCCTCCCCACCAACCGGTCCTGGCTGCTCGGCTGAGATCCGTGTATTTAGTCACCTTTTTTTCCTTTCTTTAATTCCCACTGAAGCCAGCAGGGTTTCTGTCTCATTAAACCCTGAAGGGAATCCGATGATGAAACTGAACTCCACCTAATTTCCTTAAGAGAGATCCAAGCTGGGTCTTATCCTTCCCTGAGAAGCCTCTCATTTGAGAGGCTTGCTCACAGCCAGGCAGGGATGAGCTCTCCAGCGTCACTGACACAGGGAACAGCAGAGAAGGTGACGGGACAAAGCTCAGCCCCCGGGGCTGTACGTGAGACGGTTCAGAGCTCTGTTTTTCCTGCGTGCGTTTGCCTTTGCTATGGCCACGCTCCCCTCCCAGGCCGTGCTCCCTGCACAGCTTTTCAAACCCACGCTTGCACCGCTGTCAAAGGGGACGTCCACGGGCTCCAGCCACTGCACGCCACCAGCGCTGGAAACCGACACGGTATTTTTCCTCCTCCTCTTCCAAGATTCCCGGTAGGTGACACCAGCTCCTACTCCTGCCGCCCGGGCTGACCTTGTCCCCCCCGCACGCTCCCCAAGCCCCCGGGCGCCAGCAGCTCCCTCGGGCCGAGCTGCCCGCCCCAGGTACTGCGGGCCCGCCGACGGCTGCTGACTTACACGGAGGAAGGCATCTCTTCTGCTGTTGTTCCTGCTATCAGATCTGGCCTCGGCTCCAGCCTCGGAGGGGCGGGAGTCCTGCACGGTGGGTCCGGAGGTCTCACAGGGGGACGCGTTATCACGGGCTTATCACTGTGGGATCGTGGCTTAGGGACACCGTCGTACTCGCCTGCAAGGTTGAAGATTACAAACACGGAGTACGAAGCTTTGGTAGGTGTTTATGAAGAGGCATTAAACAAGTTAGTGGGCTTAGTTCTGTCTGTCTGCCCCAACATCTTCTCTCTGACAGTGGCCAATAGCCACAATTTAGGGAAAGAGTCCCAGGAAAAGGCAGCTCCCATTCTGCCTGCCCCAACACAGCCTTCCTGGCGCTAGAAAGAGGGGCTGATGCTGGACCCTGTGATGACAAACTCGATATAGTTGCTGATTGCAAAGGTGATACGGCCTGGGAACAAGAAGTTTTCTTAAACAAAACCTGTGCAGTGCCGCTCTTCAAAAGCGAGAGGAATAGCACAAATTGGTGATCCCTGAAGTCCGGGGCCGCTGCTTCTCCGAGCTTTTATCTCGGACAGTGGCACTACCTGTCCTCTCCCCCAGCTTTCTGCTCTGCTCGCAGGAGTTCCTGCCTCGGCTGCTTTTCTTCCCCAAGATCCAGCCAGCCTCGTTACTCACTTAAGCCCTGAAGACTTCCAAGGCTTAAGCGAGTAAGGAGTAAGTGTCAGACTTTACCTGACACCCCTGGTGACCCCACACCTTCCCTCCAGGACAGCAATCCTTGTGACCTTCTCGTCTGGCCATTTATATGGCTCAAAACTGCCCCGAGGGCTGGGTTCCTGCCCTTCCGATTTAGACATTTCCACTGCTAGAGAGTCCTGTTTCTAATTAGAAATAAGTCAACGATGTTTTTCTGTTTGGTAAGACAATTAATTGCTGCAACTACTTAACCAAGGCTTTGTCAACCCCTTAGTCACTCAACCTTATTATACCCTGGTGTGCTAGCTCAAACACCAGTCCTTAACCAACTCTCTTCCATACATGCACTTGTAAATTCTGATCCTAATTTTTCTCCTTGGTTAAGCTGTATAACTGGAATTTCTCAGTAAAAGGCCTGTTTCCTAATCCTGCAGCCTATACTTCTTAGTTTCTCCAGTTTTTTAAAACTTATCCCCAAACTGTGCACATTAAAACCTCAATACAGCACTCTAGCACTGATGTGCAAGTATCAACACAGATGTAATGTCACTTTATTACTTCTTCGGTGTTCTTCTACACGGACGTTCAGGGATCAACACAGCCAGTTTTATTACGCTGTCGCTCCAGGACACGCTGTCAGCACACTATGTCTGATAATGCACAACTACAAAACTTGGAAGCACTAAACGCGGTTGATGTATAACCCAACTTTAAAAGCTCCCTTACTCTTCCAAAAGCAGACTTCCACCTACCATTTATGTGACAAATTTAAATTAAGCCAGTAGCATCAGCCAGCTGAATTTGATGTTTGTGCTACCCAGCCGGGCCTCTCTTCTTTCTCTCCATTGCACGCGGGAGTCATTTGTCAAGAACAGCCTGGTTTTTATTTTCTAAATACAGGGCTGTGAAGCTGCCTGGGTATGACAGCATCCGAAAAGCACTGGAAAGTGTGCAGGAAAAGCTGGCCAGTTGCAGAAAACAATACATCTTTTATTACGACCATCATCCTGAGTATTTTATAAAAAACTCAGCACCCAATACCCGCTGTTACAGCAACGTGTCCTGTCCTGCAAACGGCTCCCTGGCTTTGCAGGGGACAACGTCTACAGACACACAGATACACAAACGCCTGCCTGCCTGCCTTCCTCCACTGAAACGGACAATGCCAGCTCAGACCTAGCCCCAATCTAATTATTCCTACCGGTAATAAATTGCTGCATAAAGCTCATTAGAATACCAATAACAATCACTATTTATATTTAACACCAACGGACGCACTGTTGAAATAAGCGCTTCCAGTAAAGACTCAGTAAGCCGGGAGCTGCGTCACAGGGGCCCTGACAGATAAAACCATCAGAAATTAAAATCTGAAAGTGACTTTTGCCATTTTCCTTGTCTCTGCTGAGGAGAGCGCTGACAATCCAGAGTGCTTACGCCTGGTTAGACTGGGTACAAATTACTTCGAGTTTAATGGTCTTTATATCGCTGCTCAGGCCCAGATTTTATGAGCCCGCTGAGTTAGGTTCAGCTCGGCACGAGCAGAGGCTCAGCTCCTGCACGGAAAGCCTGCTTCACCCGACACCGCTGGCATCTGCCCGGCTCAGCAGGGAGGGGCGGCACCGGCACCACCGGCACCGGGCTCCGCAGGCTGCTCCGAAACCCGGCGGCAGCCGCGCGCCCGGTAAGCGCCAGACCGAACGTACCCGCTGTCTGAAATAAAACGGGACAACTCAGGAGGCCAAGGCCCGATCGAACCCCCGGGCTGCGGGCCCGTGCCCGCACCTGGAGCTGTCCTGGTCTCCCCCGCCCCTCCTGCTGGGCCACACCGAGAGGACTCAAGGCGAGCCGCCCACCACCCGCCCCGGCTGTCCCGGCGCAGGACGCGCAGCGGGGAGGGCTGGCTCGGGCGCCGCGAGCTTTCCCGGGGAGAAGGGCACTCCTCCCGCTCGCTTCGGCTGGGACCCCGGCTCCGGGCGCACGCTC
Source organism: Sagittarius serpentarius (assembly GCA_034782735.1). Classification (NCBI taxonomy): domain Eukaryota; kingdom Metazoa; phylum Chordata; class Aves; order Accipitriformes; family Sagittariidae; genus Sagittarius; species Sagittarius serpentarius. The sequence continues at coordinate 23,890,002 of JAVKLA010000039.1, read as the reverse complement.
ACCCTCTCTGCCGTAGATCCCCGGCCGGGGAGCCGGCCTCCTGGCCTGGAGCGTGGAGGTCCTCAGGGCAGGGCTGGCCACCACCCCGTTGGCAGCCTTGCCTGCCGGCTTCACTCCTCCGTCCTGCAGCCTGGCCGCCGGCTTGCCCACCTCCGCCTCGGCACGCGGGTCGGGCCGGCCCTCGGTGGGGGGACGCCCCGGCTCGTCCCCCCCCGGCCGGGGCGCGGGCAGGCGGCTGCGGTGCAGCGGCTTGGGGGCCTCCACGCCGCCGCTGCCGCTGCCGTTGGGGGTCTGGCCGTGGCGGTCTGCTGCGGAGCCAAAGGGAGAGACAGCCATGGGGTTAGGAAGCAGCGCGGAGGCGCGGTGGTCTCCGCCCCGCGGCAGCGCGGAGCTCTCCCCCAGAGCTGCACAGCTCCTGCGGCCCCGAGGGACAAGCGTGCTTGTGGTGGGGGACTGACAGACCCTCACCCTGCGCGAAGCGCGAACAGCGAGTGGCTCACGCCAATGCTGAGGAATAAAGAAAACTGAAACAATGCTGAATGTCACAGAAAATACTTAGGGGGTTCTTTTAAATTTCCAGTACTCTTGCTCACGAGAAGTTGCGTACCATGCCTTTAGCTCCCTCCCAAACCCATTCGTCTCATCCCTCTTGCTGTGCTAGAGACCCAGGCAGAGGATGCAGAAGCACAGCTACGAAACTCATTGCACCCTGCAGCCTTGGTGCAGCCAAACGCTAATGCTTCCGCTCCCAGTTCGGAGAAATGTTTAAACGCGAGGCCATCTCCAACCACGTGAGCAGTCTTGTGATTTTAAAGAGCAATTTGAAACAATCATGTTTTGCCAGTGCCAAAAAGTACCCTTGTAGTACTAAGCCTAAAACATCATCGAAGTTCTGAAAACTCTAACAGAGGAAAAGACTTCTCATCTCTTTGGTGATGATGTGATCTAGAGCACAGCTTGCAACGACAATTAAAGCAAATCGGGTGCAAAAAGAGAAACACGATTTTAAATTGATGTGCCCTTCGACAAGATAGTAAGGGCCTTACCATTTCCTTACAATCAAATTAATCGAACAGCAGAGCTGTCCTTGGCCTAGAAAATACTATCACTGGGTCCTGAAAAAGTGCTTCAGTGTTCGTGCTCTGGATGTAAAATCGCCAGCAGCCGAGCCAGCCCCGCAGACCCTCTCGGGACCAATGTGCTCTGGCGGGACAAGACTCCAGGAGCACGCAGCCGCCCCCAGCCCGGGCACGCTGGCTCCATCCCCAGCTCTGCCCCTCAGCTGTAGTTCCGTCACTTTGCATTTTTGCCTCTGAAGCTGCAAAACCTTTCCACGGGGCTTCTCGCGTGCAAGAACCAGTCTTAGTTTAGCTAACGGAGAACGCTGCAAGTTACAGAAAAAAGAAATCCCCGTGGAGTTTGAGTTGTGAGGTGATGCAACTTACGTGCCAGTATTTTTTTGCTTTCCTTTCTCACTGAGCGACAGACCTCACTGTCTGCCGTGTTTACGGCCTGGCAAGCGCAGTCCTGCTATTGCCACCTCCATTGCTGCTGGAAAGGTGTTAAAAGAGGCAGGAGGGGTGAGAGGCAGGTAAGGCATCAGCGAACGGCCGGACTGACCTCCACTTTCTTCCACAGAAGCACCGAAGAAGACGGGTCTTTCTCTCAGAGGGCGTTTGGAAATGGTGATGGGTTTGTGCCGCCGGGCAGCCACCCTGGGAGGAGGCACCGGGGGGGCAGCGGTGTCTTCCGGAGGGCCGGAGTAGATCTGTAAAGGCAGACACGTTTAGATGACCCTCCCGTCCCACCAGGGCGAGTAACATCCCCTGAGGCTCGCCTCGTTAACCTGGTGCCATGAAAAGGCACCGGCAGCAGAGCACGGAGTCGGGAGGCTGAGCCACGGCGGGAGCACAGACCCAGCGCCCGCACGGCGAGCGGCCGCCCGCCCGCCGCCGCTGCCGAGGGCTGCCCCGCTCCTCTCTGCTCTCCAGCGGGCGCGGAAGCCGGCTGTGGCCCGAGGCACCTCCGACTGACCCAGGAGGGCTGGAAAAGCCAGGGATGCTCCAAACCACCCCGACCAGCCGCGGCCCCACGAGAGCCTGGCAGGGCCCTCGCAGGCGCTTGCTCCAGCCCTGCGGCCCCAGCTCCTCCCGCCCCCACCGCCCCGGCCGCGCACCAGCCGCTCCCAAGGGTCGGCAGCGCCCGGCAAGGCCCTGGCTGCCGCGGCCAGAGAAGGACTGGTGCTGTCGGCTATGGTTCTACAGACGCGCCGCGCCGTGGGCTTTCCTACGGCCAGGCTGCCTGCTCTGCACCTCGCACAGCCACTGCAGCAACCGCAGTGCTAAACTAATGAACGCAGCAAAATCGCAAATACAGACAAAATGTGCAGAAGCAAGTTATCCTGGAGCAGATGAAGGAAGCTTCGAAGCTGACAGTTTCTGAGAAACACCACATTTTCCACACCAGTGATACAATTGTGATACAATCTACAGAAAGCACCTGAACAAACCACTGCACCGTTTTAGTTTTAACGCTAAAAACCCCTTCAGCTCTTGGCTTACAATGAAGTATGCAGCACAATGAAATTATCTTGGATGAAATACTGGCATAAACCCAATGCTGCTAAGGAGTTTTATCTCCTTTTCTCACTGGTCATATGGCACCTATTTGGTTGGGTTTAATTTAGAGGTTCTTATTTATGTCAGTGCTTCTTTTGAGAGCTGAGAAAGAATTAAGCTTCCGGGCAGCCTCTGGAAGGCGTGAAACACCACATTAAGGACCAAACCCAACTGCTCTTGTGCTTTTCCCAGCGACATTAACCGAATTTATATCAGGCTTTAAAGAGTGAGTTACTACAGCCGGGGTGGCGCGAGCTGCCGAGACCCGAGGCCGTGCTGCCCGTCCCGGTCCCTTCCTGGGACGCTCAAGCCCAGAGGACGAGAGCTGGTGCCAGACCCACCGACGAGCAGGGTCTCCGCTCCCTCGGTGCACGCTTTGTTATGGAAGAACAATTTTATTGTGTCACCTAGAAAAATTTTAAAACGAAGAAATTTAACATTCTGATTTGATTAATTATGCCATTTTTGTATTTCAAACCAAAAGCCTATTCTTTCTTCTCCCAGCCAAAGAGCAGTTCTGGGAAGTCAAGAAGGGGGATGAGAGAGAAAAACACGCCCCCACTCTAACCTTCTTGATCCCAAAGACCAGGTAGCGTGTACCACGGTGAGGGCGGGCACCGGCAGCTGGGCTCCCCACACCTCCCTAACCGGGGCGGCGCAGGGGCAAGGCCGGACCCGAACCGCACCCCGCCCGCTCTGCCCAGGCTTTCACTCAGCAGCCTCGGTATAAACGCCGCGTGCTGGTACTCCGGCTTTGGCCCTGACTTAGGTCTGCCCTACTCTGCACGAAGAGGGGAGGACCAACACATTCAGGGCAAAGACCCAGACGAGCTCCAAACCCCGATCCGGTCCTTGCAGCTGCTTTTCTTTCCCGATCCGGTGACACGGCGTGGCTGCTGATGCTTAATGCCAACAGGGGCTTTGCCCTTTGCAGGGGCAGCACGTTTTCTCCATTCCAGAATAGAAGCTCCCGTGCATTCCCCCTGCCTGGATTCAGAGGAATTTGCAGTGACATTAACAGCCCATGATATAAAAGCAGCAGCTCATGTATTATTAAAATAGCAAAGGATTACCTGCAGCAGGGCAATTGTTCAGAAACATCAACCTCATTCCTATACACTGACAAGAATCCAATATTGTTTTCTAAAGAAAAAGAAGTGTTAAGTTCCCCATGGATGCTTATACAAGTACCACAGAATGCTGTTTTCATGAGATGCTTTTCAACATCTGAAAACCATGCTAAAACCCATGGCAAACTACTCCTTTTCAGATGTGGGTGCAGCCTCTGCTTTGCTTCTGCCTTCTAAATGAAAATCCAAGTTAAACAACTTGAAGGTACAAGATATTTACAGACACTCATATTTAACCATGGGATTGAAATATAAGCTGTGGAAACAGTAATTTTCCACAAAGACTTCGTGAATAGTTATTTTGTCCTTAGAGTCTTCATACTGCACCATATAAACCGCATCGCGCTCCTCCTCCAGACTCATTTAAAGTGTTTGCTCATGTGTGAGCTGAAGACACTTTCAACTCTGACGCTGAACTTACAAGCTCAGTCTAATAAATGTTACTAACTCAACCTTATCGCTGAAGAAATTAAAAGCAAGCAAAGAGATGTCTGGCTTAATTAAAAATTTAATTCCAGCTCTTAGAGGTGGCAGTGTAAATCGTGTGTTGACTCAGCCTGCACCGCAGGCTGCACAAGAGGGGAGGACAGAGGTTCAGTTCTGGAGCAAGTGATGCGAGGATCCCAGCACACAAACGATTCACTGTTTTGCTGCAGGAGCTTATTAAAAGCGTTCGCAGAGACCTGCGAAGAAACTGGCACGTGATTTTCATGAGCTTTTTGCGGGGGTACTCAAAAGGCTCCCTGAGCTCTTTCACCCTGTTTCTCTGGTTTCAGTCCTCGGCCCCACAATCGACACCCACACCACCCATCTGGTCCCCGTTTGGTTGCTCCGACTCCACATCCACTTTTGCAAGAACCCTGCTCTTCCAGCTTCGTCCTCCTCTTCCTTTCCCAAAAAGGGAGCTCCCCTTCTGCATGTGTGCTGCCCTGTCTGCAGGGAGCGCTACCCCATTCTCCCGACAGCAAGCAACATCCTTTAAAGGATGGCTTCAAACCTTCCCCTCCTCTAAGACATCAGAGATTGTTTGGACACTTTGTAAAGTATTATGAAAAGCTGAAGGACCAAACTCACTCCTTCGAACCTAGCACCGTTATCAGGAAAGCAATCTGGTCCCTGGCGTGCCGATCTGAATGCAAACGCCGCTCAAGTTTTTAAATATCAACATACAGCTCTATCATCCTCCCGCCACCCTGAAAACCCTAAGCCATTATATCAGATATCACGAGGAGAAAGCGCCAGTAGAGAAGACAGTGCAATATTCTGCTTTCCATCGGGAGACAAAACGCCACACGACAAAAAGCTGTTGTCTACATGTGAATCTTCGGCACCCACCACAGCAGACTAATCCGGGCTGCGCATTTAGGCAATCCTCTTGGACAAAAACATTCAGCAAAGATCCTGCGAGAGCAAACGCTGCTGGAGCCCTCGCCCGGGCGCACAGCCCTGTGCGGGGTGCTGCCCCAGCGCACCGGGCACCGGCCGCCCGCTGAAGTCGTCTCCGACAGCTCCAGCCCAGGCAGCAGCTCCCCTCCCCAGCCTTGCCCACACCGCCCCTACACCTGGATCTGGGCAGATCGTATGCACAGCTCGATTATTTTCATCAGCCTTTCAATACGTGACCGCTTTGGGGTTTTGTCCACCTGTATTAATAGTTGTATAGTGTCTCATCTTGGACTGTGCCTGTTGAAACCTGTTACGCTCTGGCCTAGCTCCTCTCTTCAGCAAAGGGAAGTGTAAGGTCCTGTAATGTCCAGGCATAGAATAGGTTGTGTTTTTTGTTTGTTTGTTTGTTTCACGATAAAGATTTCTCTTATTTAAAAAGAAAAGCAAAAACCCTAGACTCGGGGTTTCCTTTAGAACTAGCTAAAGGCAACACTGAGGAACACACCTCCCACACTTTCTGTTTCCCCCTGAAGCATTTCAGAACGGGATATTACATAAAGAAACCCCAGCCCCTAAGAAGACACCAGAAAAAGGAGCCGGAGCTCTACATCACTGCCACAGCAACAGTTCGCACGAACGTGATGGAGCAGCCCGGAGCTGCGTGGAGGCAGCCCCGGGGCTGCCACCTGTACCTTCCCAAAGTGCTCGATGAGGATCTCGACCACTATGTTTTGGAACTTGATGTTCATCATCGCGGCCACGGTGTCCTCCTGCGCTCGCATGAGGGTAGGTCCAAATATCACCCCCATGTTAGATGGTGACATCAGGTTCTCTCGGCTGTGCTCACATACGCTGCGGAGAGGAAGGAAAGAAGGAATAGGTTTTGGTTTGGTTCGTGTTTTGGTTTTTTTTTTTTTTTTTTTTTCCCTCCAAGCAGATCTTATTCCAAGCAATGAAAAAGGATACAGTGAAAATCAGTCATTCAATTTTCTTCATTTGTTTCAGCAGAATTTGTTTCCCAACCCTACCAGAGATAAAACATATCTCTAGCTATGACACGCATGCTTGGCTAGGACAACCGTTTGGGAGAGCAACATGCTGACAGCATTTTTATTTGATCCCTTCCCGCTCCTCGTTCCTCTTTTAACCCTGCAATCAAAAGTCATCTGCGCAACACATACACAGAAGGAATCATTTAAATTGGAATATCCTATTTATCCAGAAGTGACTTTTGGCTTTAATTTTTCCTCTCTCTGAAGGAGCGAAGCACACTTTGGAGGATTTCAATAAACCTCTACACAGCGTCTCCCTTCCGAAAGAACCACCGTTCTCACAGGGCAGCGCGCGCTCTGTCCAGCAGCCTTCAAGCGCTGGAGGACGTGCAAGCCTGCCGAGCGGCACCAGTTGTTGCCTGGAGTACTAACCACCCAGGTGGGCACGACCCCTTTCCAGAAGCAGACCAGAGGAAAGAGACTCTGACACGTAATGAATTCTGGGTTTGCCCTGCAGCTCTGGCGTTAAAAGGGTTTTTGTCAGCACGAAGGGGAGAGGGAACAGCATTTAAGCGTAAACACTTTAAGGAATAAACACAGTGACCGCAAGTACAGCGTTAGCTTCATTGGACTGCACGCCAGACACGCTCAGCTCTGCCACTTACGCAGAAAGGTTTCTAAAACCCACACAAACATGTGCATGAAAGGCTGGAAGCGGCCGGCAGGCAGGATCCCCCAGCCAGCCCTCCTCGCCCAGAGAGGGGGCACGGCACCGGGGGCCAAGCGCTCGCCTTTGAGTGTCAGGGCGTGAGGATCCCGCATCAGCCCTGCTTGTTTCTGAAACAGTCCAGTTTTGAAAACGACTTCTCCAAAGGTCCAGAGCAAGCCCTGTCATACAAAAGCCATGGCTTCTGCATGCCCTGGTCCTTCCTGACCTGCACACAGATTGCTCCCTTGCTTCTGAGCTTCAGCACAGCTCGTCACAAGCCCCTCTCCCTGCTGTGCCTCCACCTTTCCCTGGGGCGGAGAGGGCAGAGCTTCCACACTGAGCCTTCGCATTTGGTGCGACAAGGAGGCAGGAAAATACCCATTTCCCAGTGCAGTGCTGGTGCCATTATCACCAAGTAACAGACTCTTTCAGTGGCTCCCTGGTGGAAGCGCACGGAAGCGGCACTGCTCAGTGCCACCAAGCACCCAACATGCCTGTATGAGAGCAGAGGCCGACACGCTCAAGCCTTCGTGCTGCTCTAAGGGCTCAGGACACTGAGTCCACAGAGCAGCACATAAAACCAAAGCATGCTTCATGTCCAGCCCACAGGCACAGGTCCTACAGCCGCTCCCAAACCCCAGACCCAACGTTCTTGTTAACTGGAGTGAGAGGTGACCATTTATAGCGCTGCTGTCAGAGGGTATTTTAATTTTAAAACTATTTCCTTCTTGGTACTTGTCAGAAAGGGGATGAAAGTGGCGATTAGAAAGAGCAGCATCACTTAACGCGGTGAGTAGCAAGGCTAGAAACACCGTTTGTGCTGTCCAAACGTAAATTCCTAGGGGGACTGTGGTGAACACAATTTTGCAAACCTGCCATAAAAACAGGCTTGTTCTGCTGACTCCATTATTCCCCTTACTTTGGCTTTGGATAAAAATGTCTGCTTACTTGACGAGGTGTTGTATGAGGAGCTCTAACATCTCTCTGTTCTTGTCAGGTAGTTTATAGACCAGCGCGTGAATGGCTCCCAGCCTGTAATCCAGGTTCTCGGATTCTGGGAAGAAGTAACACAAAGAAAAGTTTGTGCCCACCACTTTCAAAGTAAATACATAAGAGAAAGATAAAGCCAAAGAAAATCTGTGGGAGCTGTGCCTGCTGCAACGGAGGGCTGGCTGGCCAAACGCGGTGACGGGAAGCAGAAGGGAAGTGAGATTACACAGCAACAGGGTAATCATTGTGAGAAACAAAATGAAGTGGAAAGAGGGAGAAAGGAAGTTTGAAAGGGAGCTGAGGGTCACAACTCTGCCTATGAGCACGGCCAGGGACACAAGCTGGGCACGGCCGGGTGCTCCCCTTCGCACCCTCGCCCCGCACACCAGCACCCCTGGGGAACACACGGCCTCTCTGCTGGCTATCTCATCACCCCAGGCAGCTGTAACACTGAACCACACGGTGAAAGGTCCTGCAGGGGGAAAAAAAAAAAAAAAGAGTCCCTGACCCAAAAAGGTCACCCTTAGAAGCATAAATAATCAAGAAACAATAAAATACTCAGTGTGAAAAGAATAGGGTGGGATCTTGGTAGCTGGGAAGATTAATGGTGCAAATTTCTGAGGGAGGGTAGGGAAAGGATTATAATTTTGCACATACTGAGCCATCATTGGTTTAACCAGTTCTGAAACTAATAAATCTTGGGCTTGAGCACAATCAGTAGGCGGCGGAAAATTTTCGTTTCCAAGAAAGAACAAGTGCTATTAATTCCCTAGAGGTGCAAACTGAGGAGAGGCGGGCGCTCTCCTACCCTCTCGTTGACCTCAAGGAGGCACGCGGGTGTGAAGGATGCTTTAATCCAAAGTGTTTCTGAGTGTGCCACACATTTCCAAATGCCGGTACTCTCATGCTGAGGGACACGACCAGCTCCCTGTATCCCTCTAGTCTCCACGTCAGCATGCTGGCTCTCAACACGCCCCAAGGGTGCAGCCTGTTCAGAGCTATTACGGCTTATTTGAAACGGCCACACCGAGAGGACAGCCGAGGACCGGCCGGTTTAGCACAGGCAACGTCCTCGCAGTATACCCATGTTACTTGGCTAATCTCTGTTAACACTGGCTGTGGCTCAGTCCCAAGAGCTGCAGCAGAAAAATGTCTTTCATGTACTGGTAGACACTTCGGAGTCAACATCCCAAGACAAATTTCACGACCTAAAGGGAGAACCTATCTATCTGCGTGGCAACAGCACATCCCACTCCCTCACAGCTTTTAAAACAAATATAATAACAGTATCGAGAAACAATTCTTCCGGGACACTTGTGCTGATTTCAGGTTGGTTGACATCCCCTGGCTCTCCAGACCCTCTGCGAGCATGAAACCCTGTTAGAGGGAAGAGCACTGCAACAGCAAAGGCAAGAAGGGAAGAAACACCACCACCTCCCCTGCACAACTAAGCACTCAGAAGAGAGGGTCACTCCTCTTTCTACAGGGGGAAGCGGCCGGACACCCCAGTGTCGGGCTGCCAGAGCTCTGCCAAGTGATTTTGACGTACACTGGTTGGGGAGGGCAGGGCTAGGGACCACCGGCAGGGCAGCTGCGGGACTTACTGGCAGCCAGGACCAACTCTTTGTGGAGCTTGTACGTCATGACGGGTTCAGACAGGTTCCTGCAATAACCAGAAAGAAAACTGAGCTCTGGCAGGGCAGCACGACCCACTCGCGACTGATCTCAAAGGACCGACGGGCAAACCTGCTCGCCCTCCGGCACCACCGGTTCCTGGTAGCGTCTCCCCCCAGCCAGTATTATTTAAACGGCTTTCCCCATGGGATATGGGGCTTCTACAACAGGCATATTTCTCAAAAACTAAGACAAAATTTAAAAATCCATTCCTCTTCCCAAAGCCTCTGTCACTTCTTTGCCCTTTCCAACAGGCAGATGTTAACATCTGGCAGTTCACTGCGCTTTTCACATGGACCGGCCCCCCGAGCTCCTTTGCCCATTCGGGGCGGGTGGGACCTGCAGTGCTACCTGAGGTAAAACTTCAGAGAGCTGGTAATCGTCTTGATGTCCCAGTCGCCGCTTTGGAGATCCACGTCCCCTGGACATTTTGGATCTGGAGGAAGAACAAAATGCCTTTAAAATGAGGCCCATTTTGAGGCTGTCAATAAACAGCACGCTCTCAGGGAGGGTATCCTCTCGAGACAAACGAAGCTACAGCAGCACATGAAGAAAGCTGCTGATTCTCACGGCCGGGAAAAGCAGAACAACAGTACTAGCATCAGTATTTTGGAGAGGCTGAGGAGCAGTGCTAACTAGGGACAAAGGAAGAAGCAGAAAGTAACATTTAAGCAGCGGTGAAAAGCTAGCGAGGGCATATTCTCTACAGTTTGTTTTTTCCCAGCATAGCCAAGACTGGCAGAAATGGCACATTTCAACAGATCCAGGACAAGCTTTCTGATATCCAAAGTAATCTAAGTGTCCAGCTCCAATCCCTCCTTCGCAGCTACTCCCCTGAAGGCTGCTCTGGAAGCATTCCCTCTTGCTGCACGGAGAGGAGGGAGCCCAGAGGAGGGGTGGAAGTACACTTTGCTCCTGCCTGCCCTCCCCAAACAACCACATCACTTCTGTGGTCGATGAAGTAAAGGACATGGTTGGCGGTGGGGGGGAGCTGGACTAAAGAAATAAACTGCACGGTTTATTTTAAAAAAGAAACAGAACTAGAGGGGGAAAAAAAACCAACAAAAAAGCCAAAAAAAAAAAAATCTATCTTCGTACTGAAGTTCAGGACGAAATCCTTCTGCACCAGTTATTTCTGCGTTGCTGGACCTTCCATCGTGAGTTTATACACAGTGGGGTGGCAAGTGGTCAACCATACCAAAGCGTATAAATAAAATGAAAAGCCACTCACTGGTGGGGTTCAAAGGAGAAAACCAGAGCTACTCACAGGGAGGGTGAGAATCAAGAAGCAATAAAAATTTAGGGTAAGTAATTAGTCATCAGGCAAGCGTAACCGGAGAGCTGTCTGAAGTCGTGGCTCCGTGGGAACTGGGTACAGCTATCCGTCAGCACAAACCGGCCGTTTTAATAAACGGCAACATTAGTAAAAGCAATAGTAAACAATAGTAAAAAACAATAGTAAAAGCCTGTGAATACTACATTAATATCAGATGCCTGCGCAGGGAGCTGCTGTAAGCCCGAGGCACACAGGTATCACTGGAAACATACCTTCTGCCCCACGCTCCAGCCCCTCGGGCAGGGACGGCGAGACCGGGAGACCGACCCCGGGGGCTCGCAGCCTGCCCTGGCCCACGCGTGCCCCGGCGCAGGGGCACGACGGCCTCGGCCAGCTCCCAGCCTGGGAGCAAGGCTGCTGAGCCCCACGACCTGCTGCAGGGAGTTTAACCGTTTCTCGTACAAAGACTACCCACCAATTCACACGCTTCTATGGAACACAAGGTTCAGTGCGCAGAAAGGCTTACAGCAGAAACGCATACATTGACTTATTAACGTATACATTGCATACGGTGAGGTAACCCAGTCCTTCCAGGTGAAAACCTTAAACCAGGGTAACGGCCCCTCTGCAAAGGCCACCTTCCCAGTACAGCTCTCCGTGATACCCCGCCGAGGAAAAGGGTCCCCCGGAGCTCGTTCAGGTCTGGTTCTCACTTGCACTGCCCAAATCAGAAGGGGGACACAGGCTGTTGTCAAGGGAAAGGAGTCGTGATGGCCAGGTCAGCAATGATTCTTGCCATTGCTCGGCTGTCGGGTGATGCTGGCAAACCCACGCCACATGCGGCCGACCGCGTGGGCAGCCCCACCGGCCACGGCCCTCCGCTGCTGCCGTGGCTCAACCGGGAGCTGCCGTGACCCCGGGCTGGGAGCTGCCGGCCGCGCAGGCAGCGGAGGAGAGGGCGAGGGCTCATCTCTCCTTGGCCGACATCCCGCACCCCGGGCCTGCAGCGGGAACGTGTCCCCAGCACCTGACTCCAGAACGCCTGAATATTTTTAGCACACGATGGGAGGCAGCTTGTCCCCACTGCTCCAGGGTCACCGCCTCGCTTTACCTCGCTGCTGCTCACTTCACTTAAAATGCAGGTTGCACCACCACCAAAAAAAAATGCAGTTTTAAAGGGAGAGGCACTAGAGTGGGTTGCAGAAAAAAAGCCCAGAAAAGAAGGGGAAGATGTGCCTCGGAGGGGCCACAGGACCAAAACCCATGCTGGACATTTCTCACTGTGAAACCCGACCCTCTCTGTCCCTCTTAAACAACGCAAAACCAGGACAATCTAGTTGCACAGAATAATTAATTCTTACCAAAAAAGGCATTCAGCAACTTCTGCACCTGAATATTGCTGCCAACAGTCCGGTAGACGCCCTCCGTAGCAATCCCTAAGCAGGAGAAAGCCAAAGAGCGTTAGCCAAGGGGCTTCCCCAGCTGGGGGGACATCCAAAAGCCCCATCTCGTGGAACTCCTCTCCCAGCCATCAGGGTGCTGGCTCTGCCGAAACGCTTCTGCCCCAGGAACCACCCAGGCTCTGGGCCCCCGCGCCCCGAGCTGCCCCGCAGCAAGGGGCGGCTGCTGCTGCCGCTGCTGCCGCCGCCAGCACCCGGCTCCGCTGGCAGAAGGCAGGGGCCTGCGGGCGGGAGCTCCGCTCGCCCACGGCCACCAGCCCAGCCGGGATGCGCACCTTCTGCCGGGATCGTGCCACGGTCCGGCGAACACAGCCGGCGCGTGGAATATGTGCTCGAGCTGGCAAGCCCCACCTGCCTCAATACGCCATTTCTGGAAACAGTGCTGCTTTAATAGGAATTTGTTCAAATCGTCACAGAAGGCAAACACATTTTAGCAGATTCTTTGAAAATATCAGCCGTTGTTAGGAGAGACAGAACTGCTGTATTTGCCCGGCTGCGTGAGGAGGGTCTCACTACCCTGCTCCTCCCCGCTTCAGCAGGGCTTGGCCGGCCACATCCCCCAAAGGCTCTGGATATGAAACCAGCCACCCTTCCCTGCAGCAGCCGGGGGATCCAGCTGTTCCGGAGCGATTTATCGTCGTCCTGTAGCCGGTACAGGCTGGGCGTTTCGGGAAAGGCCAAGAGGGTGAGCTATCATCCATCAGCCTGCTGCTGTCCTGCTGCTTTTAACAAAATGGGTCTGAATAACCCTGCACCCCAGTTAACACCTGCCTGTCCCCCCAGTACAGAGAGACTTCCAGAGCTGTTCTCCTTCTGCCTGACAATGAGTTTTCTCAGAGCCAAAGACGAGGAACCGATGAATGAAAACAGCATAAAGGTGGAAATTCAATCCTAACTGAATTTGGTACGACGACATTCTGCACCACGCAGGATTTCTGCTCCTCTGGCATGTGTTCTTCAGTTAAAAGCCAAAGTCTCGTTTCACGGACTAACACCGCTACGCTGCAGAACATACAATATAATTCGAGGCCACGGGAAGCAACGCCAGGACGGTGGCACCGGCTGATGCCAGGGCAGGCACCCTACCTTTTGTTTCCACTGCGTTGATGCACTTCCGTACAAACTTGAAGCCGACCTCATTCAGCTCCACTGTTTCAAACACAAGGGAAGAAGGGTTAGCTGCCTGAGCACCAGCACACGGCTCCCCGGGGGGAACTACCGCGAAGGCCCCGTACCCCGACCCTGCTCGGCACACAAAGCTGCAGTGCCCCAGTGCACAGCCGGGTTCACACGTGCATCTGCATCGCGTACATCCCTCCATGAAAACACAGGCATTCTTTAAATCCCGAGAAGGAGTTATTAGTTCCGTATGTTCTCCCTTTTCCCTTGAGCCTATTTTGAGTTACAGCATTGCTCCCTACCCCCCCCCTTTCTGGCTTTAATAATAAAAGTGTAAATCAGAGTCCCGCCACATGTGAATCTGTGTCTGATAAGGAGTTGATTAATCATTTCCAGAGCACTGCAAAATCTGCAGCTAAAGCTCTTCCACAACATAGGATCATGTAATTTCTGCTTATCTACTTGACTAGATTAAAAAGCAAAAACAATACAGCTTGATATGCTGAGCAAAGCAGAACACAGGTGTTTGTTCCAGCCAATAAACCACAGACTATCTCTGTGCCTGTCTCGCAGGCACCATGAAGCAGGTAGAAAGTCAGGATTTTTTTTCTGTACACATATTTCAACTTCTGTATTCACACCACTACTTCTGCTACTTTTTCTGGGGTATGTGGAAGGATTGTCCAAGTTATAACGCAAAATATCTTTCTGTTCAGTGTAAACATTTATATTGAATTTCTCTTAAATGACCGTGCTGCTGTTGGTTTGGTTTTCTTTTGGTTGTTTGTGGGGTTTTGTTTTGTTTCGTTGTTTTTTTTTGTTTTTTTTTTTTTTTTGGGGGGGGTGGGGGCGTGCGTTATAGGTTTGGGGGGGGGCCGTGTTGGT
>JAVKLA010000039.1:23829360-23875753 GCA_034782735.1 Sagittarius serpentarius | reverse complement strand
CCCCCCCCCCCCCCCCCCCCCCCCCCCCCGCCCCCCCCCCAGTGGTGTTTTTTTTTTTTTAACTTAAAACAACACGCTGCTTGAAAAAACAGCCACAAGACACATCTGGACCAACTCCACTCACAGCACAGGCCGTGTTGGTGAATCCTATGAAACCACTGTATTTTCAGCAAGTTGTTTACAACGATTCTCTTTTCTGTGAGCAACAGTGACGAAAAGCTCAGAGGTATCTTAGCTCTAACACAGGAATGAGTAAAGGCACAGATCCACTCAGTACTCGGTACCGAGTGGCACAACACGACTCAAAGTCTTTCTAGCTCTAATGTATTAAAAATAGTGTATTTACTTTTGTGAAACACTGAGTCGCATTCTTTCCAGGCGTGTCATGCAAACACAGTCAAACAACAGGTTTCGTGCTTAGGCCTCTGATGATGCTACCTCTATGCTCATTAAAGTCAGCTAATTAAAGCGCTGATAAAAGTAAGCTCTGATATAGAATGCAAGTTTTCACCCAGCTGACGAGGCCCCAGCGCTTTCCACGGCAGCGCGCTCAGCCACTGCAGTAAGGGGCTGTAAACGGGGAAAGGCAAAGGGGCGGGGGGCTGCCCCGGGGCTGCGGGCGGGGAGCACCCCCTCGTGAAAGGGGAGACACGGGACAAGGCGGTGGGATGGGAGCTCCAGGGAACGAAACGGCACCTCTATTTTCCTATTATAATCTTTGCTAAGGGAAATGTCCTCAAAACCTCTCACTGACCTTTTTTTTCCCCCCTCTGTTATCCTGGGGTTCAGAGGCGCGAACCGAACTCCGCATCCTGCTAGTTCTGGCTAAATAAAAACTGCACACTGCAATCGATAACTTTTACCGTTTGCAGCTCATTCTTATCTGGCCTCAGTGTCAGACACCGTGATGAAAAGGAAAGAAGTTGCACTGCCACCACGGAGGGAATACGCAGCCTATTCAGCAGAAACTGAGGACGAGCGTATCTGCAAGGAAATACGCTGCCCGACCTCTGGACAGCTTCGACAGCTCAGAGGAACAGCAACAGCAGTGACTCACTTTCTTCCTGTTTCGTGATGGGACTGTGGTAGATCTGAAGAAGGGGAGGGAATGGAGGAGGAAGAAACAAAAACATAATGCAACGTGATTCATTACTTATTTTCAAAAGAAAATGCAGCACCCCATAAACCACCCAAAGCCAATCACAAACAGTAAGACAACGTCCCAAAGAAATGTCATTTTATAATTAAGCAAGGTACCATTATCTACACAATCAATGAGCTTTTGCTGACTTCCTAACATTTCACTGGAGCACCTATTTCTAGGAAAGGGGTCTCCTAAACACTGAACAGGAAACTTTGTCCTTTAGGTGCCCTGTAAAAACGGCAGCCGGACGGTCTGGCACACAGAGGTTGTGGGTTTTTTGTTTGTTTGCTCGCTTTTAAAAATTAAAGTGTCAAGACGTTCCTTCATCCCATACAAAAATAAATTTTGTATTTTTTTTATTAATAATAAACAGCGGGTGCCATTCTTGATAGAAAATCAAAAATCCTTTATACATAATAACACGTCACGTAAACCAAGCGAGCCCCAGGCATCGCCTAAGTGACTGGCTGCCCAGCACGAGCACGCTGACCCTCTCCACACTATCCCATGCCCCTTCTTGCTTCAAGGAGTAGGGGAAAAGTGCCCGTGTCCCACCTCCCTGCTCCCACATCCCACCCCCGCATCAGCAGCCACACGGCCCTGAGCAGGTCAGCAAGCGCCTCACCGCCAACCCTCTTCACCCAGCCCAGCGAGGGAAAGGCAGCTCTCCAAAGGCAAGGGGCGCCGCCAGAAACGGGTCTTCCCCCGCTACACCTCATGCTGCCCATTCAGGGGGCATTCGGTAAGACGCAGGGGTCTGTGCTTCGCTTAGGCTGAAGGACGGAAACGCCAGCAGGCACGGAAAGGGGGGCAAACGCTGGGGCAGGCTGGCTGCTCCCCTGGGCCGGACTTTCCCAACGCTGCTCAGAGCAGGGACAAACAAGAAAATCGTCTCCCGCAGACGGCAGAGCCGAGTTGCGAGCGACAGACACACGGAGCACTCCGGACGCAGCAAGGCCACAGTCCTCAGGCAGTCTGGCACAACTAGGGAACGTACTGGAGGCTTTAAAGGGGGAAACCAAAATCCCCCATTGCAAGCTGTGCCGCGGGCAGAACAGCATTAAGCCCCATTTCAGACGCGCAGCGGCTGAACCGACGCCTGAATTGCGGGTAAGCTGCAAAAAGGAGCTCGCCAGCGGCTGGGTCACTGCTCGTCCCCGGGGCCTGCCGGCAGAGGACACTGCGAGGCAGCGCATCCGCGCCCGGGCAGCAGCAACTCCAGCACCTACCGGCTCCTTCCCGTCCATGGCTTCCATCCACAGCCTCCGATTGGCTTCCGAGAGTGCCTGCAGCGTGATGGTCCCAGACCTGCGCAGAGTTCGCCCGGGGACAGGCAGGACAATGAAGCAAAAGTTGTTTTTAGTGAACAGCAAAGAGCGATTTCATCCAGGTTTGCAGGGTTTGGAGGCTACCCGAGTACTAAGCATCTCACCTTTCATTAGTTTCAATGTCAAAACAAAACCTTTTGTCTATAGAGTCAGTCTTTCTCCTTACGCAGGATTTCAGTGTCAAGTCTAAGGTGCCCTAGGAGAGAAAATGAAAGCCAAGGTTAAAGGAAAGAAGCGCAGGAGAAGATTTTGGGTTCCTCAGCACCCTTAGGCTGCAGCCCAGCACGGCGCTGCCCATCGAGCACCAGGCTCCCGCGGGTGCCCTGCCGATCCGATGGCGTTGGTACCAGGAGCGCAGAGGGTCCTTCCCACCATCAGCAAAGACGGAGATCAAAGGCTTTGCGAGCCGGGCTTCCTCTCCTCAGCCACAAAACGTTCTGGACTTCACGGCACTGCCCCACAAACAAGCGCTACCTACCTACCCACCTCAGCGACAAGCCATGTGGCTCCGCCGAGCAGGACCGCCGCTACACACCAACCTCGTGAGGCAGCCGCTCGGTCTCGGAGGCCAGGACCGTGCTTGTCTGTTATCTGACGCGGCTGGGCCCTGGTTTTTATCACGGCTGATCAGTACTACCAGTTATCCATAGCACTCACGGTCCAAACAGCTTTACGCAAAATACCTTGTAGAAAAGGAACATTAACCAGCCAAGTCTAGCGTAGGCGCACTCTGAAGAGAGGCCAGCACTGCGGGGGAGCTCCGGCCCTTTCGTTCACGCGCTGCACTCCGCAGCAGGGTCGATCTGTAACGCGACTGTGAGATCTCCGCGACTTTGGAGGAACTCTCCGGAGACACTCAGGAGACCTTACCACCAACCAGACCCTCGGGCTGAGCGTGCAAGCCTGGAACGCGTCCATCACCCCGACTGCCACTGCCGCTGCGCCTGCACGGCCTCTGACAGAAGCGGAGCAAGCCGATCCAGAACAGCCTGGCAGCAAGGACGGCCTCCCCCGAGATTACATCCGGCTTACACGCCGTGATGACAATCTCCTGGCTGTGGGGGGTGGTGGGGAGGGCGTGTGCGTGCGTGTGTGCACGTGCGTGTGTCTAAAATCGTGGCATTTGCAGTTGTGTGGCCAGCTGTGACCCGAAGGTGCAGCTTACCAGACCGCAAGAGTTTGGGAAGAGGACTAATTTACATTTTTACAAGCCCCTACCTGCATTAATTGGCCTTACTAGACATGTTTACAGCAGAAATGAAAATAGATCTCTCCAGTCAATAGTTTGGACATTTCTTTGCCAAGGTCTCTGCCAAGGGCTTCAAAAAAAAGAAAAACATTTTATGTTATTGCTGCAGCGCGCAGAGGGCTGCCAAAGAACAGACCATGAGATCAGGAACTGGAGAACAGCACGCCTGACTGGAAGTCCCCAGGGGATGTCACTCCATGGCAGAGGAGGGCGGGTGGACTCAGCTGGACGCACTTGCTGTACTCTCTCATCCACGCCTGCATCCTACCCCTCTCCTCTGTCACGCCGAGGAGCTGCAGGGAACTCCCAGACACGCTGGTAAAAACCAGAGCGCTTTGTGAACAAGCAGTTCCCCAAATCACTGCCTTGCTGCAGTTCAGAGCTGCCACCGCTGCCCTCTCCTCCTCTCCTAACACCAGTGCCACTCACACGTCACCAGTTCCGAGAACAGAAATCAAAATCACAAACCAGTGACTGTGCGAATGTGCAAAGGCAGAGAAATACTGCGTTTGAAAGCACTCATCTAGTAACTCCAGTAATTCACGCACTTGCGATCGCTGCCAGAGGGCTACGTGCAAACCGGGCTGGAGGTTCACCACCCATTTGCATGGATAAAGAGAAAAATTAGCTTGTCTACAAAGGCAGAAATTTCACACTCGACCAAACTCGCAAGTCACCACTGTCTGAATAATGCTGACGTTACACGAACCCGCGTCTCCGCTGCCAAACCCTGCAGGGCTTCAGCTCGTCTGGGAGAGAGGGAGGCGAGACTTCTCTTCACAGAGGTGCTTCTTCCAGGTCGCACCAAACCGCCGGCCTGGGCGGCCAGGCAGGGAGGGGACACGAAACCCACCCCTCCGCTCCGCGGCCAGGAGCCCTTCCACGGCTGCAGCCGCAGCCTTGGGACCAGCGCTGCCAGACGACTGCTCCCAGAGCGGGGCTGGCCTCTGCCGCCCCGGACGTGGCACCTGGACGGCTGTTTGCTCACAGAGAGAGATGACGTGGGCGGATTGAGGGCGAGACCTGATGGCTGGGTCAACGTTTGCAGGTACTCCTCCAAGAAACCAACTCACTTGCTTAGCTCCAGGCTTCTGGTCCATGGGCGTCATCCGTAAGGTTTTTGCCTCTTTTTCATACTGGCAGTAATATTTCACCCAGGAGATGCCCAGCGCCCCTGCAGAAACACACGGGAAGCTGGAGTCAGAGACGGCGCCGCAGTTGGACACAGCCGGCAAGGCACGGCTGGCGCTTCCCGCATGTCCGTGCTCCTCTGGGGACGGACACCGCCGGCCCCGTGGGGACACCCCCCTCGCCAGCGTCTCCACTGGCAAGAGCCAGGAGGAGCAGAAGCAGGAGCAGGAGGAGGAGGAGGAGGAGCGGAGCGCAGGCGGCAGCCGCCTCCAGCGCCCTCCCAAAACGCTGCTGGTGAAAGGGCGTTTGTGGGGCTCTGGTCGCAAGCCAAGCTGGCTTGGCCAAGTCCAGCCAAGACCTACGCTGGCAGGATCCTACGTGTCCTGAATGCTTGTTTCACACAGACACCACTATTTTTTCCTGTTGATGAAAACTTGGCAGTAAAGACAACAGCATCTTTAAAACACTCTAAAGTTCCTATTTATATCACACTAGATTTACTGTCGCTTTTCTTTGTTGTCTTACCTGAACCCCTTTGTATGAAATACTTTAACTGATATTTTTTCTGTAATTGTTTTTTTCAAGTTGAAGTGTCAGGAGGAACAACTCTCTTCATACTCGATTTATAGGGGAAACATAAAATAGAGGCAGCAAACAGTCACTGGCATGCAGGAACATGCAGTGTTTGTTTGTGGTCCAAAATTACTGTCTACGTGTTTTCTTTTAAGAGCAGGATAAACATACATCCAAATATACGTATAAATACATTTGTACGTATAATCCCAAAACTAACTGCTCACAAGTAAGGTGTCTGTAGACTCAGAGGCCACAGCTCTGCATACAGGCTTTTGTCCCCTGAGTGCTCATGCTTGTGTGGCCATGGAAAGCTATTTGCGAAAGACTGAATTTGGTTTGGTTTGATTTGATTCTGCACAGAATCACAACAAGTTTTGCTCTCAGCAGCTTAACTCTCATTGCTGGTTAACACTTCAGCTGAGCTCAGATGCCCTCAGAGACGCTGCGAGAGGGAAGCTGGGCAGGACACCAGATTCATTCTGATAAAACGCAGCCAAGGTGCAATCTGCCAGAGCTCCGGTCTCTCCAGCGCTACAAAGGAATAATAAATCTCATCTAATTTGAGCGCAGGACAAATTAGCTCCTTGCTTACACGGCTCATGTAACCCGGAGGAAGCTCTGTGCCACCACTGAGAAAGCTGGCAGCCAAAGTTGCCAGTGACGCCGCGGGCACCCGGGGCACTGGCAGGCGGTGACACCCCGGTGCAGCACAGCCCGCGGCGACGCGGCGGCTAAAGCTGGCCTGGCCATGGGAGCCGAGCGCAGCCCACGCAGCGGGGCTATGAGCAGGGCAGCAGCCCAGGCTCACGCCTTCTTTAACGCATTCAGGTGCGTATAAAAGCCATTACACTTCTCCTGAGTGTAGAGATAGCCCTCAATGGTCGGCTGCCCCGGTAGCTTGCAGGTTAGGGGGGCTTCCTTCATCCTCTTCTTCAGGTCTTCCAGCTCCTCCCGCGTGCTGGAAAAATGATTCCTTGTCTGTTGAGAGAAAACAAAAAGGAGCACATGTGAACATGAGCAAAGGGCGAGCTTCAGGTATCCCTGGTCAAATTTTAGGCGCTCTGCTAGAAACAAATTGGTCCCCAGTGTACAAAACGCAGAAGCCACTCCACAAATTCACATGAAAACTCCAGCTATAGGAACACTGGGCTCTTAAAGATGATCGAAGAGACAAGGTTCAATACACCATACATGGAAATGGCGCTGAGGAGTCACGACTGGGAGGGCACTTGTTCTTTCAATAAAAGAAACTTCGCAAGTTTTAAGGCTAGGTGGAGCAGAAGGAAGCACCCGAACGCCTTCTTCGCACCACTGTTTAGGTAACAGGTACGCTCTCCTACAAAACTAAGGCGTTGATTCCACAAAAAGATCATGCTACGCTGCCTGGCATGAAATAATTTTTAAAGAGTCACGTCAACACAGGGTACAAAATCAAGGCATTTTTATAGAACACTACTTAGACCAATTAATAAGCCAGCAGCAAACTCAGCTTGGCACAGATTTATGGCTGCTGTTCCACAGGAATGAGGGCCAGTCATGAAAGACTGACGATAAAAGAAACAGGACACAGATATTGTACCCCATGAGTATACTTAGCCAGCGGAGGAGCTTACCAAAGCATGCAGTAAGCCGATACCATTAAGATGAAGATTGGAGGCCTTTTTAGAAGATGTGTACAATTTCGATCTCATGAAATTGGAAGACATTCTCAGGCTTGTTTATGCACAAGGTTAAATGATACAATTGCAATAGCCCCTTCTAGGCAGAGAAAAACACTATAATAGCACCTGTAGACTCTCTTGTGCAGGAGAGGAGAAAATACACATGAACTGAGAAGGAAATAACTTTATCTGCACCTCCCACAATGCAAACACGGACAGTTTGTTTTGCATGGAAAAGCATTGCCACCAGAGGCGTTTAAATACAAACGAGAATAGAAGTCACATGCAAAAAATACTTCAGCTGGGCAGGAACTCACATTCTGCAGGCTGAGCTGAAGCTGCTGTTTGTAAGGGAGGAAATCCTGCGTGAGCTCAACTGTCAGGTTGTTGTAAGTAAAGAGGCTGTGGAGAAAAGCCAGCACCTGTAGAGGAGGGAAAAGACACAGATCAAACTTCTCTTCTATATTTCTAATCAGAGGAAAGACAGGAAGCGGGGTTTCAGAAATTACATATACAAATTTTTCTTTTTTTTTTTTTTCCCCTTACAATTTTGGAGCGATGCAAGTCTTAGTGTGACTTACTCACCACAATGTCCCTAAAGCCCAGGTCTACCACCCACACATCTGTCTTTATAAAACACACCCGAAATGAAAGACCCTGCTGGGAGAACAAGAGCAGCTCCGCAGATTGCTCGTCCACGAGACCTACACGATCCCACGCTCAACCGCATCCGGCACCAGGGCAGAGCCACCCACCCAGGGCAGGGTCCCTGCACACAGCCACGAGCTGGTCCCACTGCAGCCCGTGCCGCGACGGGCGAGCGGACCAGATAACAAGTCTCGCCCTCTGAAGACAGCCAACACTTACCAAACACAAGGTGTCCAAGATAATTCATAGCAAGACCTCTAGCTACCTACAGCGTCCAGCCTGTTCCTCGGGATCGACTTAACAGACATGAGAAACAAGTCTGCGGCCTCATGGTGCTCCAGCAAACACCCCTAAGGCTGTTAAGCTGCAGCAATCCAAGCGTGCAAGGTTAACTCCTGCTCCATCACAAGACTCCCCAGGACCGAATCCAACCTGGTAACTCATCCCTTCTTGTGACTGTCAGCAAGGCAGCCTATCTGAGCATCAAACAACAAGGCCTGAAGGAAAAGGAAGCTCCTACCGGTTCCACAATACTGAATTTCTTGCTTTCTTGCACTTCCTGGATCTGGTACACATACTCGAGGGAGGACTCAAAGAAATTGTGTCTCTCTTTGTCAACCTGAAGGTCGGCCTGGTAGAAAGAGGGAGAGGTGAAAAAAGAAAATACATCACATCTAGCTTGACAATATTTGCCTAGCATTTGTCTGTCAGCCCACAAATACTTCTGTCCTCGCTTAAGAAACAGCCTGCCAAAGGTGTCCCGCCCAGGTTTTGAACACTTCGCACAGAACCAGAAGACCGGAACATTGGCCATCCGTCTCAGGTCTGCCCTTTTCTGGCTCCCTTTCATTTGTGGATCCAGAACCTCACCCCATTCTGCAAGGGCAAGGCTTTCCCGAAGCATATTTGTTCTTTTAGCATAAGCTCCTTCTCCACCCGCAGCCCTGCACCGGTGAGGGCAAGGCCACTGTCTCGGTCCTCTTGCCTGACTCCAGCTGTGACCCGAAACCAGCAATTCCAGAGCTGCAGCACCAGGTAGGACAACGCGGCATGCCGTGCTACTACAGCTTACACAAATTTTGCCTTGCAAAGATGCTTTTAGGGTGATCTGACAACTGGTTTGACAGATTTGGTTTGATCCAGCTACTCTGATGCGGGCTGGAACAGCTGGGGCTTTCCCAAGAAATGTCGCAACATGTTTGGCGGCAGCAGCAGGAGCTGGAAGGGGCATCTCCCCTCCTCTGCTGGCCGCTCACCGCCACCCCTGCAAACCCCAGCAGCTAGGCAGGAAACTACGCTGGCAAAACCAGTAACAACTAGCCATTTTTCAGCCAGATCGGCTCCCCAAGCCAGGTGGAAGGGTGGCCAGTCCCCAGCTGTGCCAGTCAAACTGGTCACTGCCCTGTACTATAAGGGTGAGAACGAGCGATGACAATGCATAAAGCCACTGCTACGGTTCAAAATACTAAGGAGAACTATGATCTCAATTTCCCTGGTCTCGTCCAGAGAATCTCGGCTTTAGGCAGATTTAATTGCTTATCAGTTTCAGCTGGTTACTGAAAGGGATGATTTCCCCTGCTTTTTTAACATCCGGCATAGCTGGTGGTGTTGCTTCTGGACCCAACTCCAAAGAAAACTCCATACACACCTCCTGTAATTGGGATTCCTTCTTTTTGGAAGACAAATGCAAATGGCGATCCAGCATAGAATAAAACTTCTCACCATCCTTCTCAAACTTTTTCTTTCTTTCCTGTAGATGCAAGAGTTGAAGCAGAGCCAGTTATTGGCATTTTCCAGATAAGAACATGCAACAATGCCAAGATCTTTTGTGCAATTCGGTATTCCCATGGAAAAATTCTGGTCGACACGACAAGAACAGGAAGCCACTTACCATTTGCTCTGCTTTCACCGTCTGTTGCCTACACCGGGTTTAGTTACGCCTCAAGACCCAGGTCTGGCAATACTTTGTGGCACAGGCACTGGTAGAATTTTGTCACGTTAGCGTTGTGGCAAAAGCCTCACCGACGAGGTATTGTTCCCCCTCTCAATCTCTTCAATGTCAAGTAAACTCGAGACATCAAAAACCTATTCACCATGTGCTAATGGGCTGTTCACACAGTTCAGAAACAACTGGGCAAACACATTAATGTCAAAGACATGTCTGTGATAAGAAAAGA
The DNA here is from genome assembly GCA_034782735.1 of Sagittarius serpentarius. Lineage (NCBI taxonomy): Eukaryota > Metazoa > Chordata > Aves > Accipitriformes > Sagittariidae > Sagittarius > Sagittarius serpentarius. Next base: position 23,865,839 of record JAVKLA010000039.1, on the reverse strand, counting down.
TTTGTTAGGAGTTTGGCGATTTTCTGTTTTGAAGCTTTTATTGTGTGTTCTGAAAAGTATCAGAATGAAAGCAGGAGACTGGAAGGGGCGAGAACGTGGGAGGGAAGTCATCATCGTCTCTTTATTAGCAGTGGCGGAAAGAGATCACCAGCTTTGCAGTCCAAACTTGCACAAGTTTTACTGCATAGCGCCCAGCCCGAATACGGCCCAGGGGAACGCTGCCTCAAACGTAGCTGGTTTACAATGCACAGTGCGAAGACTTCACCTCTTGGAGGTCGCCTGCAGACGGTCTGGTCCTTACTGGCCTATTGTACATCTCAAACACGCCTACCACAGGCGTGCAAACACGAAGTGTGGACTGATTTGTTAAGAAAAAAAAAAAGACTTTGTGAAGGAACCACTATAACAAAGAGTTGTTTGCACTGGCAAACCTGAAAGGGTAAACGTCCAGAACAAGAGCAAAAAGAGACATTTAAGAACAAAACCCAGAGAGAACACAGGGAGGAGCTAAGCTCAGGACCAGGCTGTTTGCTTATGCCTTACAATGACTGTGAAACCACAGAGGACTGTGGCAATCAAGAAGCAACCACAAGTAGAAGCCAGGTTAACAAATACCCACATCAGATGGTAACTGAGCCATCAGTGATTGCTGAGAGGCAGTTAAATTGCTAAAATAAGGAAATTCCAGCCTGGCAGCAGCCTCAATGCCAGGTCCAAGCAGCTGAGAACTGTGTACACATACTACAGGGTGTGTGTAAGATGCCCAAATCCTTTGTCTAGCTTCTGAAAGCTCAAGAAAGTGGAAAGCAGAGTTAGGAAATCCCAGCCTCCTGTGGAATTACTGGTATCTTTCAACAATTATCTCCTAAAAGCCCTGAAATTCTGTTCTCTTGCCCCCATTCAGAAATTCATGAATAAGCAATGCCATTATGAAACAGAGTAGACGGACTCTGCCAGGCTGGGGGTTATTCATTATCTTCCTCATGAATTCAGCAGTGACCACAAAGTTCAAAGCTGCGTTTCCTAAATAAAGTCCTTTCTCTTTCTTTAGTCAGTTCTCCTGCCATGAAGTTTTGCTTCCCCATTCCACTTGCACGGACTGTTCAGTCTAACGGGATGTCCTACACAGCAGCATGCCTGGGGGCTCCCAAAACTGGTACTTCGGCTCAGCACGGTTAGCCCCCACCCAACCGCCTGCTTTCTTCTCAGCCCCTTGCTCATAGTGGCTGCTGCCGTATCGCCTCTGGAAGAAGAAAGGTTATTTTCTGGTGGGCACACAGAGGGAGACACTCGGAGGCTGTTTACGGGAGCACATGAAGCTTGCACAGCTCCCCACGTTACCCACGGTGGGCAGCATCCGTCCGAGAAGGGCAAAGGCCCTCCCGTTCAACAGCTAGGTCACATCTCCCGGCCAGAGCCACCTCAGCCTTTGCTGGAGGAGCAGCCGGCCACCAGCACCCAGGCTCGTGTCGGTGGAGACCAGCTCCTTAGAGGCACCTCAGACAAAGGGTGGGACAAGCGTAACTGCCAGCTGCCTTCCCACAAAAAGGGTTTCTCACCCCGCAAGCGAGCCCTGTTTCTCTAATATCCCTGCGCATTGCTATTGTGAAAGCCCGATTACTACGGAAAATGCAGAGGCACCAACTGGAATACCCCTGCTTGCATTTAGCTGCGTGGAGTAGGGCAGGCTTAGACCAGCAAACCTTTTTACTCCAGTAATTACACTTACTGCCCTACAGAGACCCTGTAATTACAAGACCCCTGAAGGGAACTGTATCTTCTGGTATCACCCTCCGCAACGCCAGGGATACTGTAACTCTGCGTTAGCAAATTCACGCCTCCGAATAAAAAGGGATCCATATCAAACCCAGAGGAGCAGAGAGTCCTCTGAGAGTGAAACCTCATTTAAGCAGCACTGCAGCTGCGGAGCCAATGCCAGGAAGGACTGTCAAAACAAAACACCGTCCTCGTGACTAACACCCCTGATAAGTAAATCCAAACCCAGGGAGGCAAAAGCGTTTGCGAAGCAGCAATTACCACGTCTGTAAGGTCACGCTACTGGATTGTCTGTCTGTGCCATTAGATGCCGCGTCTAACGCAGCCAGGAACCTAGGCTTGTTTTCATTTCTCTAACAAGGAGTCACCAAACCCCAAGGCCGCAGAAGTGCAGCGAAACGCAGCTGCACTGAGAGCACCGGCGGCCGATGCAGCGCTGCAGGTCTGCAGCTCACACCTCTCCTGCGCCGGCTCCTCGCATCTCAGAGAGGACGGCTAGGCCGGCAGCAGGTCCCGAAATCCCCCGGCGATGGAAAGCTAGCTCCGAATCCAACCTACAAGAGCCCAGCTATCCCCACGGAGGCGGCACGCAGAGGCGGCCCCTCAAACGCAGCAGGGCACGGTGCCAGCCCCGCTCCTTGGGGGACCCGCAGGCGAGCAGCTGAAGGCGCCGCAGGGGAAGGGCTGAAGCGCGCTCCCGTGCTCGAGGCGCCGCTCCAGGCGTCCCGTCCTGCCTCCCCACGCCGCGAGCGGCACACGTAGGGTGACTCAGCCGCCCCCACCCTGGCGGAGCGGCCACGAGGGACGGCAGCCACGCTCCCGCCCAGAGCGGGGACCAACCTCTCCCACCCTCCGCCATCGCTCTCAGGCTGGGCGGCTGCTCCTTTGCCCCGGGAGCTGCGGGAAAGGGCAGGGCGAGGGAGCAGGGAGCAGCTGCCCACCGCAGCCTGCTGCCGCCCCGGCCGGGCACGGCAGAGCCCGCGGGCAGGGAAGCGGGGCCGGGCAGGGCACGGGGACGCGCCTCTGGATGCGGCAGCCTGGGAGCGCACGGGTCCTGGCGAGATGAGCGTCTCGTCCCCCGGAGAGGTGACGTTGCTGTGGGTGGCCGTGGTGCCCGGGCAGACAGCCACAAGAACGCGAGCCTGCAGCCACAGGGAGACCGCGAACTGGGACCCACGCAGCAGCTCCGCCACCTGCTCGCATGGGCAGGGCCCCGTGGGAAGACGTGGCCCGCGCTGGGGCAGAGGGTCATCTCTGCAGCGGCAAAGATAGGTGAAAAGAAAGAAAAAGCTGGGGGCGGGCCGGGGGCAACGGAAGAGGTTTTTCTGCAGCAGGAGCTCAGAGGCCAGACAGCAACTCCTTCCGCAAATGCCTCCTCCTCCGCCAGCGGCCACGCGAGGGCAGGGGCACGCGGCCACGCCGGGGGCGCGGAACACTGAGCTCCCCCCGGGGGCGGAGGGGATTGGGAATGACGGCTGAGACGGACGCCAGTGCGGAGCATGGCTCAGTCCTGCAGGAGAACTGCTGCCGCGCGGGAAGGAGCACGGCACAGAACGGCGTCTTTGGCCACTAAAAGGGGGATTGCCAAGCATTTCCCACTCTGGCTAATCGACATATAACTGAAAAGCAGAAGGATGAACTACAAATCCCTCCCGATTGTCAAGCCAAGGCTTCTAACAGCTTGTTGGCTGCTGAACAGAGCAAGCCAAGACAAAAAACAACACAAAAAAACCACCCAGACTGAAGCACAATCTGGAAAGATGAGCACAAATTAGTTCCTCATGAATATTCAGCAAAGGACAGCATTACCTTCCTATTAAGATTTGCCAAGTCCAAGACGCCACCCAACTTCCATTTATTTGCTAACCAAGAGAAACAGCCGATTTCACCTGAATGCAGGCACAGCCGCACAGCAGTGAAGGAGGGTGCTCTTCGAAAGCTTCACTCTCTAAGCTTCAGCAGATGCTACTTTAACCAGAAATGAGGAGGAGTCCTCAAAAAAGCCCAGGCCACCCAGGCCAGCAGTCGATCCACCAGCAGCTTCGGCTAGCTCTGCGTGCGCGGGGTCCTGCCCTGCAACACCGGCTGCTGCTGCCGGCAGCGGGGCAAAGGCAGAGCCCCTCGGCAGCCGCTCAGTTCCACCTTGAGTAAGAGATGGAGCAGCCGAGGACTGGGGGGAGAGAGGGACAAACAGACTTGCCAAAACTCTCCCTTAACCATTAGCTGCTAATTAGGATCCTCTGGAATTCCCATCCTAGAGGAGGCAGAGTGAGGTGCAAGCGAGGAGCCCAGCTCATGTGGCTACTTCTCTTCTTCTTAAAGAAAAACGAAACGAAACGAAACGCATTTTGCCTGCCAGGAGCCTCTGAACACACCTGCAAGGGTTCAGCTGGAGGATCAGCACCCAGCAGGACATGGAGCCGGCCGCGAATGGGAGACGGGTGCGCTGCTGGCGCTGGGTGCTCCCGGGCTCCCCCCGCCTGCCCCTGCCCGCGCGTCCTCGTCCCTGCTGCCTCCTCAGAGCAAAGCTGCAATGTGGCTCTGAGCAGCGCCTGGGAAACACCGCAAGTGGAAAGCCTGTAAATATGAAATGAACCCTTTCTGCTGCATTTCCCACCCCAGCATGCCCCATTTTGATGAAGGCAACAATAACCTTGCTGAAATTGCGGCAGAGCCACGGCGCTTACGACATTGACGCCCAGTAACGAACACAAACAGTGATATGTTCACCATCACTCGATGAAGACAGCACTGAATAAATTCAAACCCCAAATCAGCCTGGGGAAATCGCAAGCTGTTGCTGGAGAGGAGGTGAAGGCGCGAGATGGGCGGCAGGTTCTGCTTCAGCTTGCTGCCTCATCTGGCAAACGGCAGAGGGAAGAAAGAGAAATGTGTTCATATGGAAAAAAATACTTCATGCCTGAGTTTAACTAATTTTTATGATGCATCAGCAGCTAATACAAAAAAAGCTAATTTCTAAAAAGTAAAATGCTGTTGAGGGGTGTAGAAAGAACATTTCTATAAAACCACACTCAGTTTAACCTGGTCTTTTTCCCTCACCCACTGCGTTCTCTCAAATGCTCCTTCGATCTGGCTCCCACAGAGATGAAAGCAAGTAGAACTTACTGTCCTCCCTTTCTTTTAAAATTATTATTAATGAAATATTAGTAACAATTAACTAAGTGCTTTTTAGGAATACATGTTATCTCCTTTGTAAGGACTTTTTGAAAAACACTACATTTATTCAGCATCCCAGAGCATAGTAAACATTCCTCCTGCAGCTTACAATGAGTCCAAACAAGTTTTTCCCCTCTGACTTTTTTGTTTTGCTTTGTGTTTTCTTTTTTTTTTTTAAAAAAAAAGAAAAAAAAAAAAGCTGTCTCCTTCCAAGTGGAATTGGAATGAAACTTTTTCTATTCAAATCCTCCTAAACTTAATGACTGCAGCAAGGCTCTTAACGGGAGTACGCCAACCCCAGACCAGAGCTCGCCCACAGCGTGTGAGCTGAAAGCCAAGGGCTTTGCTGGGAGGCTGCTGGCGGGAAGCGGGGGGAACAGGCACCATCCGTGTGCGCAGCCCCGGCGGCAGCACCCCGAGCTCAGCCCCAGCCCCGCCGCGGGGGTCTGCCCTGCCAGAGGGTGAGCAGGGGCTTTCCTCGGGCTGCTGCAGAGCTCACGCCTCGCTCCGCTGCACCGCTCTGGAGATCCAGAGGAAGGTGCGCGAAGCAATGCCGTGCTCATTTAGGGCTTCAGCCCACAACCAGTCCTACCGTCCTGCTTCGCGTTCCCGTTTGCAGCGAGCACATCCCGCTATAATTACCTCTCCTTCCCCTCCTAATCAAGAACTCCACCACCCCTCAACGCTACTCTGCTCGTTTTCAAACTTCATGGTCAGGCACGGCTTCACCAGGCACGCCTGGGACTCGGAGAGCTTCTGCCGAACAGACACGGCACGTGGCACAAAATCCACCGAGTCCATAGCCTGCGTGGACTGAGCACGCAGTCTAGCCTCCAGGAATGTCATCTAACGCGAAATGAAAGAAAAGACCACCCCACGGGCTCTCTCCCGTAAGCGATGCCTGCGCCTCCCCGGTACCGTCCGTGCCCTCCCAAGCGCTCGCAGCAGTCTGGATTACGCTGGTTTTGTGAGCTTTACACGCTCACCAAACCAGTGCTGCACCCCCCAGCCAGGGACTCCCACTGGCTCTTCAGCTTTTGAGCAGAGTAAGGTGCCAGGGCCAAGGCTAAGAAGGGGGTCAGCTCAGGGGATCCCAGATCCTCTGCTTTTATTCTTGATGTTTACAAATACAAACATTTACCGACAAGTCACGGGAAGAGCAAGGATCCCGCGGGTCTGCAGCTAGCAGGGGACGGTGGCTGGAGGGGGGCGGCTGCGGCGGGTCCTAGTGACACCCCGGGGGCTCCCCTGTGTGGGAGCACACCATCTGACTGAGGAGACTCCATTCATCCCCGGGAAAATGGGTTAATGCAGACTCAGATGTCTTAGTCAGACTGACTGGCTGCTCTCCAGCCAGAGTCATCACAAAGCCCCGATTCAAGGGCTCTTCCTATCTGGCTTCAGCATCTCGCAAAGAGAACAGAAAACATCTCACAGAAGGCGACTCTGCCAAAATATGGGAAACGAAGCAGAGGGCACAAATTCTCTGTGTCATGCCTCCGGTCTGCTCCACAGCCTGGCCCCGGCCTCTCTCCCCCTGGTGTAAATCAGGAAGGATCTACCCGGGTGATGCCTGTCACTGGAGGCACAGCAGAAACGGAGAGGGACCCCTCGCTGACAGAGCGCCATTGTGAGAAGTCCTCATTTGTATTTCACGCCTTCTGCTGAGCGGCGTGAATGACCCGGAGGGGCTCTGCGGGCTGGCAAGTGAAGGAAGGCTTTGTGCCCGAGGCGGTACCCAGAGGACGCAGCCCAGTGGGACCCGGGCCAGCGCAGGCTCCCGTCAGGAAAGCACCGGAGGGGAGGGCAAGGGTCCAGAGCGGGCTGGGGCTTGCTCTGAAACTCGCACCCGCTGAAGGCTGCAGGGCGGTGTCGGAGAAAGCGCTGCCTCCCCGCGCGTCCCCTGTCAGCGTGGGCATGCCTGCGAAGGCGGCAGGGTGCAGAGCCCTCCCCTGCAACCTCCTGCATGCGAGCGCTTCTGCTGAGCCGCGGCAGAGCCCTCTTCTCACCGAGGTGCCCCCGAAACCTTTGCAGTTCCGTCTTCCTTGTAAGAAACAAAAAACAAAGCCAAACCACAAAGACCTCCAAGCCACTTGCAACGAATCCCTAGCTCCGCCGCCTCTCGTAACTGCTTCTGAACAGCGTCCTGCCACGGTCACTGCCCGACACCTCCACCCCAGGGTACCCTGCCCCGAGGAAGGGCTGTAGGCTGCCAGGCGAATCCCTGGCAGCGCTCAGAGCCCCCCCGGTGCCGGGCTACGGCACCGACCGAGCCGAGACACGTGCCTGCTAGCCGGGCCCCGGCCAGCTCCGCGGCAGGAGGCAGGGAAGGCGACCACGGGCGAGAGGCAGCACAGCTCTCGGAGCAGAGCGCTCCGGGCTGTAGACAAAGTAATCCTTACACACCTTAAGGGCTACAGAGAAGAAAACAGCCTGAAGGACACTTTAATACTGTCACCTTAACATTTGCAGACCGCTGCCCTCTTGACTTAAGCGTTCCATAAACACAGAGGAGAAAATAAACTTGACCTTGTCCTGGTGACTTTTCTAAGTATGTGCTGGCCCTATCGTTAATGCAGGCGGATCAATCAGGAGGTTGCTGTCAGCCCTGGGCACGTCGATGCGCTCGTACCACGGAGTCCTGCTGCAAAGCCCACCAGCGAGGAGGCGAGGAGGCTTTCCCCCTGCGCCTGGCAGGGGAGCGCAGGCAGCTTCGCCAGCTCGAGACCGACAGCCGCCGCCGCCGCCGCCACGCTCACGCTGCTGCGGCTTCTCAGAGAGGTGTTCTACACACACAGTTGTGTGGGGGGGGGATTCTGAAGGGCAGGATGGCGATCAAGTATCTTTTCTCAAATCCTGTATTTATTAAATGTCAAAGACTCCAGATGGGCTGGGCCGAATCCAAGCCCCAAGTGCTCTCCAAAACATCTCCATTTCTGAGCTGGTTCAGAGCCAGCCCCATTTCAAGCTGCCGCCGAGTAACGTGGAACCTGGACTTCTTGATAGCAGACAAGGGAAAAATAATCTTTTCTGCTCAACATGTGCAGGATTTGCTTTTTATAGTTTGTTTCTTTAAGAGTTTGGTCCATCTGAAAGACTCATTAGATGCTTTATTTAAATATTTCGTAACAAAAGCCCTATGACTATAACCAAATTCTGACTGCCAGCCTCTGCTGCTCTCTCCCCCTCCAACACACACTTATCCAAAGAAAGTATTTTATTCTCAATAGCACTGAATGAACAAAGGGGAGAAGAGAGAAAGAAGCAAGGAGTATCTCCTGATCACCAGTTGAAACAAGCACTCCCTGCTCAGGATGGAGACAGTGCTGGAATTAGGCCAGAAGAGAACCCAAAGAATTCAGGAAAAGGTTTTGGAGCCTCTTATGATTGAAAAATCAGACTAGAAGTCACAGCACGGACTCTGTTGCACCAGCAGCCGAAAGCCAGCATTAAACAGGGAAGTTTCTGAAAGCATGAAGTCGAAACACAGTACAACAACTGTCTACTTTTTAAAAACAACAAAAAAAAAAAGGAGAAAAAAAACTGAATTCAAACATAGTAATAGAAATCAAATCTGTTTAAACTGAAAACAAACAAACAAGCAAGCCTTACCTTGGTGAACCCTATTTGCTCCTTCCGAAAGTTTTCCAAAGGTTTGATCAGCAAATCACTAGCGTTTTGTACCTACAGCACAAAGAAACAAACAGTTTAATTACAGGACACAGATTAATTTTCTCCTAAATAGAGGCTGAACAGGGCCAGAAGCCAAGAACTCTTAGATTTTAATGTCTCTGACTGCAAACTTGTCCTCTGTCCGTAGGTGAAGTCACTTAACCCGTCCGTACCCACTTTTCCCCATCTGTAATACACAGAAAACCCCAACCACGGCACACGAGGCTTCGGGGACGTCCTGTAGATGACAGCCGGGTTTCCCCCAGCCTGGCACCCTCCCTGCACGGCGAGCCCTTGCCCCCTGCCTGAAACACTGCGTTACTCCCATCCAACCCCAGGCACCAGCCTGCCGGAGCAGCAGCCCTCTGGGACACCGGTTCCCCCGCGGTCCCGTCTGGGCCCAGGCAGGCTTTGTTCCTGCCGGCCTCTCCAGCCTCAGCGTAAAGCTAGGGCGGACCCGCACAGGTCTGGGACCAGCCGCCTGGCTCGGCCCTGCGCTCTGCCGCTGGCACGCCGGAGCGAGCCCCCGGGGAAGCGCAGCACGCGTGGGCCCCATGCCACCGCCTGCGCACAGGCGGGACGATCCCGTCAGCGACGGCACCGGCCGCCCACCCCGTTTTAAGAGAACCCCTGTCCCGATCGGATGCGGGAAGGGCTGAGAGAACTGATGCTCAAAGTACGCCGGCTGCTGGGTGAGCCCTCCCTAGAGCAGCCCCAGGAGGCAAGGCTGTTTGTTTATCTCTCCGAGAAGCACAAACCAGAACCATATATATTTTCAAAGCACACGGGAGGCTGCTACTTACTTGTCAGCTCAGCTGGGTCCCTGCCTGCAGCGAGCTGCCCTGCCTGCTCTAACGGGAGGGAAGGGAGCAGAGAAGATGTGCTGCTGCAGCTGCTTCCCCTCTGCCACTGCTGCCAGCAGCTCGGCTCCGGACAACCCAGCTGGACTCCCTCCTGCCACCCAGGCACGCCGCTGCACTAGCCCTGCTTGCCCCGACAGCACCCGCTCCTGTCTTTAATGCAAAGCTGTGACGGGCAACATCCCCGAGGCAGGGACGCGCCGAGTCACTAGCATGTCCCGGTGAACGCAGCCGATGCTCACGCTGGTGAGCGCGCTGCCAGAAAGCGGCTGCCACAGTCCTGAAGACGAGCTGTTTTCCAACGCTAAACCACCCGTGGCAGCTCAGCAAGGCCGCGATGGGCAGGAGCCGCTTCTGAGAAGGCGCGATGAAGGCCCCCAGCTCAGGCGAGCAGAAGGCAGGGCTGGGGCTGGCTCCCTGCCATGGCTTTCTCATGGTCTGGCACTTCTCACCACAGACAGCACTGGGCTCGATGGCTCTAACAACACGGCTCTCAAATAAGTGATGGACATTCCTTTTCCCGAGATCCAGCCAGAAGAGGAATGACAGCAGGTTATCTGTCACAGCGAGAGAATAACAACAACAGCGAGAGAATAACAACAACAGTAAAGCTAGGGGAAAGGAAAGCCTGCTTGTATCTCTTCCCGTCCTGTCAGATGTCTGAAAGACGCTTTCCTGGGACATGCTGCTCTGCGCTCCCTCTCCACAAATCCACAGGCAAACTCATCCCAGTCCGTATCACTGGCTCCAGCTCCACCCTAGCACTGGGACACGACCTGCCGTCTCTTCTCGTCCCCACTTCTACTGCGACAGGCTCTCTCCTGAGCTCCAGCGAAGGGAGAAGCAAAGAGAAGGTGATACAACACTACACTGCCACAGCCCTTCCAGGTAATTTAAAGCTGATCAGCATGGTGAGAGTGTGAAACCTTGTGAGTCACCTACTGTAAAGGACTGATCCTACAAGTGGAGGGCAAAAAAAAGATTTAGAGAAGTTGGACAGCATCCCTAAAAGCATCCATGATCACTGAAATGTTCCCTTCCACCCACTTACCCACTGCCAAAGGAGCCATTGAACCTGGGATGTGATTAATAAAGAAATATCTTCCTGCTTTCCTCCAGACTCTTACTGATTTCTTCCCGTTCCCTGCCTGCCTGCAGACTCGCAGAGCTGACGGTGACGTCCCGCCGGCGCAGCCACCCCTGCGGCGCTGGCCCAGCCAGCAGCCTGGCACGAGCTCTCACCGCTGCACGAGGCAGAGGAAAGCAGAGCCAAGCAGCACATTCCTGGCATGCTGTAAAAGCTCTCTACTGAGCCTAACCTTCGTGTTTTTCCTGGAATTTGGAGCAAAACGGGAAGCCAACACTGGCTCTGGAGGAGCTCTGGAGAGGCAGAGGGCACAACGCAGCGGGAGACCGAAGGCAGCGCACCGCCCTGCGGGAGCTGTGCGGCAAGGGCAGGGGCACAGGGGGACCCGCCTGCTCGCACCCGGCAAAAACCAAGCTAAAAAATACAACTTGCTTCCTAATTCTTTAGCACTTTGTGTCACCACAAAACCAGCTTGTTACCAGCTCAGACACACCTGGCTCTGCAGAGCAGACCTGCTGCAGATTGCAGGGTCCTGGGGCTCCGTGACTGCCTGGCACGCGGGAGAGGTTTCGGACACCGTGTGGGAAAACCTCTCCCCCTCCCCGCCCAGCACCTTCCCTTTGCTGCTCAGGACCCACGGCGACGGCACCGTGGACCAGATGTGGTACAGAGCACAACGTTCCCAGTGGTCCCAGCTTCCCTCCGATGGGAAGCTTCACACCAAGGTAGGCGGTGCCGTTTGGCCGTGATTTAGCGTTTAAACATTGCGATGAGGCAGTAATTACCGGAGCATAGCTCAGATCATCTTACCATCATGGACCTCTCCAGCTCTACCTCGTGGAGCAGCTCTGCAAACTCCTTAAAGGACTCGGCTGTAAAGAAAAGAAGAGGCTGGTCAGCGGAGCCAGGATGTGGCACCGGAGCACGGGACACATGCCGGGGTACCCGAATCTGGCTGCACCCCCAGCATCGCTGTTGAAAGGCTTGCCAAAAACCAGAGAAGTGGTGGCCCCTTTTGGCAGAAACTGAGCGAGGCAAGGCCATTGGTAGAGGCTGGCCACGAGGAGTATTTATTTATGCACAGGCGAGGAGGGCCTCCTGCCCAGAGCAGCGAGGGAGATAACGCCCTGGGAAGGGACGATGACATGAATTAGCTGTCATTGGGAATTGCACTACAAAGCCGGTAAGGCAGGCGGCAGGGAAGGGGCAGCCGCCAGCACCAGGGACCGCAGCAGGATGGGCTCTGCCACAGCGGGGGGCTGCAGGCAGGACCGGGCTGCCTGTCCTGCCTGGACGGTTGCCGGCAGCACCAGAACGGGCCCGGCACCTCTGCCTGAGCCGGGAAGAGCTGCAGACGCTTTCCAGAGCCAAGGCAAGTCTGTAAAACGAAAACAGCCTGGAATGACAAAGATTACGTTCAGCTACAAGAAGCACAAAGTCCGCGTACCTACGAAGGAAAGGCAGCAGGTGTAGAAACGGTCACAGAGATCGACACCACTCCCCAAAATGTTAAAAATTAAACAAAAAGATCCCATCGATCAGCACTTTTCTTGGAGTCCAGCTGCAACAAAAATACGAAACCTTTCCTTTAACTGAAACAAGGTTTATTTAGTCTGGTGGAAAAAAGAGACCAGGTAGGAGTAGGTGACCATCTCCCCACACCGACGGGGTTATCACCAAGAGGGAACACTCAGCCCTTCTCTCTGCCCACCGAAGGAGAGCACGGGAAGGGGCTGAATTTGTAGCAGAGGAGAAGACCTCTCTCACCGGAGCAGCGCTCGCAGCGCTGAAAGGAGGACCACTGCAAAAGCCTCGGTTCCGCAGGAGGCTGTAAGGCAAGGCTGGGCAACCGCCTGCCTACGCACACAGCGTGGCTGTGCGCTGAACGCCTGCGGGGAATAAATCTGATTGTCCCCGTGTACCCGGGAGTTAGGTGGGAAAGGTTCCCACAGTGCCTCTCGTCACCGTCCAGCTGCCGGGAGCAGCACCGGGGACAGGTCTGGCGGCCTCGCGCTCCCCCTCCCTTTGCCGTATGTAACGCATAGAACGGCTTGCTTTGTAAAACCTACCGGAGTTCTGGTGCTTGCAGTTCGGACCGTGCACTCGCTGCGAAGCACGCGGAGACACCTGACCACTGCGGAGCAATTTAAAGACCGTCTGCGAACGAACCAAAGAACCTCAGAAGCACCTGGCTGACACCAGAGCTCTCGAGCAGGGCGGCATCCAGAGCTCCGGCATGCCTGCCTTGGCAGCGGCAACACACGAGGGAACAAATCGGGCGTATCGCGAGCAACAGCTCACCCCACAGATAAGGGAAGAGGATGCATCTGTGCTCTGTGTGCAAGCTGAGGGCCCTCTCCCGTCACCCACAGGGGGTACACCTTAGGGGAAGTACCTGCCTTTCTGCTAAAAACCAGCCGTAACGCTGCTGCACAGCCAGCGAGTACGAGCTTCCAGCGTTACAGGATTTGCTCTGCAGTTGCTGAGACAGACACAAAACAGAAAAACCACAGCCTCGTGACACAGTCCCTCAGCTGGCATCATCAAAACATAACCTTCTTGATGAGTCAGTAACTTCTGAGTTCTCTTCCAGAGCGAGGGCTTCAGAGCCCGGCACATGCAACGTCCTAATAGTTTATTACACTCGACCACAGGGCCAATGTGCTGACTTTTACTGTGGTCACTCAGGACGATGTGAAACCTGAAGCGCACACAGACACCGGGAGCCCGAGCCAGGACAGGAATTACTACGAGGAGAAAGGGAATCCAGCCCTGAACTTTCAGGGAAAAAGTCACTGCCTAAAATTCTCACTAGATGTTTTTTCTTCTTGCTCTACAGGAAGAGTCCAGGCACACATTTCCTGGCTGCAGTCGCAGAGTAACCCGCCGAATTCGTCCCTGCCACCACAAACACGTGGCTCAGGCTACACCCCGCTGCCAGCCCAGCAGCATCCAGGAGCACCGGGGTGGACCCCGCACCACTGGCCCGCGTCAGCACTTGAGAGCCCTTGCAGAGCGGAGCAGGGAGGCTGCCCGCAACCGCCGCCTGCCAGGCCACACCTGGGAGCTGCCGGGGAGCGATCCAGCTGGCCGCGGCCAGAAGCACGCCAGGAACGTCAGCTGCTAACAACAGAGGATTTCAGGTTCCCCTGCCTGGGAGGGAGGCACACGCCATCCGATTTCATTGCTCCGTTCATCTCTGAAGGAGCTGCTGATTCGGGTCCCACGCGGGTGACCGGTGGAAGGACCGCCGCCGCCGCGTAACGCGGGTGCGTCTGTAACTATCGGTGTCCCCGGGGGAACGTGCTGCTCACGACAGAGAACATCAACCCAGAGTCTGTGTCCCGACTCACACTTGCAGTGTTCAAAGCCACCACCTGACGTGCAGGGGTGTCAGCCTGCTGTCTGCCTACGCAAAAAGAAAGAAGTGCACCATCAGTTATATTTACAGATCAAACACATTCCCTGAAGCACGATAAGAAGTGCCTGTGAATGTTTTGATTCATTCCCATATCCTGCACATCAAATGAGCTCCTACGCTCCCACGCAGATCTCTGGCATCCTTGCAGGAGATGGAAGCTGCTACAGAGATGTCAACGCCCTGCTGCTGTTTCAGGAATAAGGGAGCCTCGCAAAGCGGCTCAGCCCCAGCAGGCATTGCAGGGTATGGTGTAGGAGGAGGAACACAGCACAGGCTTTTTCATAGGGGAAATCAGGGACCTCTTCTTGAAAAAGCAGGACAAATATTCCCCAACAAAAACAGAAGTAGGGAAAAGCGCTCTTCTCACCACGGAATGTTTTACGTTTGCCGTTTTACATTTGCTCTTCTTGCTCCCCTCCACCCACGATCCCGCCATTCAACCTCTGCCATTCCAGCAGTCTTCCTCACCCGCCGAGCACCGCGGCTCCGCCACGGCCGCTCACCGCAGCCCTGCCGCACCGGCTCACCGCCGGCGGGCTCGGCTCCCCTCCTGCCACCGGCGCGCGGAGAGGCAGCGCAGGGGCACGGGACCGCGGAGCGTTGTCCCTTCCAGCCGAGGCGAGGGACACCCCTTTCCCAGGGCGGCTGTTTGCTTCAGACACCTCGGCTCTCAGGAGGGGCATTTATAAGGCAATGTTTTCCCCTCCCTTACTCAGATGTGTTTGGAAATTCAGCACCTCTGTTGCCATTAGATTTGGAGGCTGACTCATTTCCAGAGGGTTTCACCTAAACACTTTCCATAAAGGAAATCAGATTTTGAAGGACAAGCTGCAATCTGCTTTAAATTGCTTTAAATAAAACAACCCGAACAACAGGCTTTACTTCCTTCCCCTTTCAGCGATGGCCAAGAAACCTGACATCAGCAATGTCACACTTGCAGCCGCTCTTCAACAACAGCCTGACAAAAGCTTTTTTTTCTTGTTCTTTTTTCCTCTGTTCAGCCCCCAGGAGCAGCCCGGCTAACGCCCTGTGCCCCCCGCCACGGGCAGCCCCATCCCCTCAGCCCAGGCAGGTGCCCCCGCCGGGTTTTGTCCCTTGCAGGGCTGAAGGATCTCCTGTCGTCCCTCCTGCCGGCTGCCACCCCCGCAGCACCCACACCCCTGCACTGGCCATCCAACAGCGCTAGCTAAGCCAAGAGCAGGATTCATTTGAGAAGCCCTGGCTTTAGGGCATTTAGGCCGTTGGGTTTAGCTGCCTGGGTGCAGCTGTCAGCTGTGGAACCTGCTCAGTTGCACCGGGCTGGCAGGGACGTCAAATGGCTTCAGGACTGCTAATCCTGAAACAGATGTGCGGGCAGCAGTACGACGCTCGTGCCACAGGCTCCCCTGCCGTGAAGGCAGAGACTGGCGATTATTTTCCATACGACAACACATCCAGCAATTCAGTTTTCCCAGCAGTTTGCAGCCCGGTCCCTTTTTCAAGGCAGCGCCGGCCAGCTTCGTTTTTGTAAGGAGGGCAAAGGCAGCTTTAGGAGCAGCGCCCACCTGGATCGGGAGACGTGGCCGATGCGCAGCGCCGTGCGTGCTCCCGCTCCAACCGCGGCACTGGGAAGTGGGACTTGCTGGGAGGCCAGCACTGTGCCACTGTCCTCCCCAGCGCCTGGCAGCGTGGAGCAGGGCTGGAGCCGTGGAAAACCTCGCAAATTATCCGCAGAATTGGGAATGTGAAACTCTACCCGTGAAAGTTCAGCTTTGTAAAATACGCTATGGAATAGCTGACTGGCATCTGAGGAACCTGGCTCCTGATGCTGTTTAAAAACCATCAGCGCAGGCTAATTCCTAGAGAAGGAGAGACCTTCTCAGTCACTGAAAGTTTGCATCAACGAGGAGAAAACTTACCAATATTAATCTCATCATCCGTTAGTGTGTCACCAATAAAGTCGAACTGAAAGGACTGCAAAGTCTGGGAGAACTTCTGTACTGCCGATGAGTAACCTGGAAAAGGACAGAGCAATAAGGCTGTGCATGTTTGCAATTGTTTTACAGAAGCGGCAAGTCTTAGACATTTAGCCTGAATGGAACAAAACTATAGCGAGGTGATTAGAAAAATCCATAGGTGTCATGAACTTAAGCACTTCAGAAAATGCTGCATTGTCAATGACCATTAGAGGCTGCAGCAAGCATTTATTTTGTTTTCTTTTTCTTTCTCAGTGTTGTTGAAAATGCTTCTGCGACATTAATGGATGCACCGAATCGTACAAACGGCCGACCAACAGCCTCATGTCCTGCTATGCACAGGAAGAGACACCGACCCATTTCCCCTGCAGGAAAACATGCAGCTTCAAATGCAGCGCTCATTGTGGCCACAGGACCATTTTCAGAGAAGTGGATCTCCCCGGTGCCACGCATGCACCGGCACAGCTCCGCGGAGCACGGAGGCTGTCCGACAGGCTTGTCACTGTTCGAAGTCGTTTTTTCACTATATGGGAGAAAGATCATCCGTAGAGTCAGAAAATAAATGTGGGGAAAAAAGATAGGACTCAAAAATAACTGCCCCTCTTTAGGGGGTCACAGACACAAACAGGCCCTAAGAGAAGTACGACAGTGCTGCAGTGGAGCGCACTGAGCCCGAGGGCTCAAGCCGCGCTCGTCAGAGCGTCTGCAGATGGCCCTGGGACCCGCTCCCGGCCTGCTGATGAAGAAACGTTCGGTCTTGAAGCACAGACGCTTCCTGATGGTGGTCGGTAGCTCAGCCCAAATTATTTTTGGACTTTCCAGATAAGTTTCTAGCCAAAAGGATCCTTTGTGTCTTCTCATCCTGTGCGGCTGCTTCACAGCTTCGTCAGCGGCTCCGTTGTTGTGAAGGCAAACGCCGACACCGGCAGCGGAGCTGCAGCCGGGACGGGGCAGGGACAGCGCAGCGGACCCCAACCCCAAAATCACCCGCCTAGTGACAGCCCCAGGTAACACTTCACCGCAGGAGAAACCAAGTCCTTCTCCCGCTGGCAGAGCACAAGAGGGAGATGCGGCGGATGCGACAGCCTCGCATCAACCACATCTTCCTGCGCGCAGCTACGCGCTGTTCGGGGGCGTTAGCCTGCCTCCGAGAGCCAATACCTGAGATACAAGCAGAAGGAGGCTGGACTTGCCTGACCTTAGGGAACGGGAACGTAGACAATAAAACAAAAGCAAAGCAATAATTTTATACTTTGATTTACGTTGCTACTTTCCCTGATTTTGGACTCCAGCTATAGGGACAGTCCGAGGCTGGATTCCTTTGTGGGGGTGCACCGGAGAGGGCACTTTCAGGAATTTGGAAAGCTGCAAGTGTGGAAGACGTGACAGCACAGATGTTAGCGTGCGGCCAGCTCACACACCCCTGCTTTGCCACACCAGGGGAAAGACTGCTGTAACAGAGCAACTCTGTGTACATGGGTGGGTTTTTTTATTTGCCTGTTTGGTTAAAAAAAAAGACAAGACATGCATAATCACTTTTGGCATCAGCTGTTAAAATCTGGGGGGAAATAACAGCCAAAAATGAGGCGCGAATTAGTGAGGAATTGTGTCTGCACAGTACAGGCTACCCCTGCATTTCTAGCCTGAAGAAAACGGTGATCTGGGTGTATTTTTGTTTGTTCTTTTCCACTGCAGACTCAGTGACAAAAGAACTTATCACCACGGTAGCAAACATGGTGTTTTCTGAAACACTGCTATGAAGGGGACAGAAAAATTGGAGGACACCGAACTGGACATCGGGAAAAGAAATCAAGTGGCCCACTTGGGATCCCAGCAGGTCCCCAGACCGCTCTGCTTCCCCCGGCCCTAGGCCAGGGGCACCCTGGGGCCCCCCGGCCCTCCCCAAGGTCCCTGAGCAACCACGGCACACGGGGACAGCCAGGTCCCCGGCCTGGGGAGGAGCGCGGCCTCGAAGCGCAGGCAGTCCCCGCTCTCCCCTCAAAAGCCTCGTTCAGCAGTTTCCTCCGACGGGTCAAACCTTTGCTCCTGAATGGGCAGATTCAGGCCTGAATGTCGCTATTTAACCACAGCTGCTGGGGGGCTGACAGCGCGTAAATGGGTGAGCTCCAGCACAGAATGATGTCATTGATTTGATGGAAAACCTCAGCAAATAATCCACTCTCAGTCCCCGCAGCTCTCATTTAGCTGTCGCTCAGGGGAATCCGTCCCTCTGCAAACGCTCGCCATCTTCCCCGGGCACTGCTGATGGCCCCCACCCAGCCCCTCCTCGCTCCTCATCTACGTTTGTTAGCGGGCGAACTTCAATCACTCCACTCCAACACGCATCCCGACCCAGCCGCCGGGTCCCTGAGCAGCCCTTCCGAAAGCCAGCGGCACCCGAGGTGGCTCACCGCATCCCACCCTCCCGCACCTCCGGCCAGCATCCCTCCGTCCCTTCCACGCGTGCCGGCGGGGGGAAGGCGACGAGGCACCGGCCAGCTCCGGCTGCGTGTGCCCCTGCGAGCCGGGAGCGCGCCCGCCCGCACAAATCCCACTCACAGCGCCTGGCGGGGACGGAGGGTTTGCATGTGCCGTTTTTCCGTCGCGTGTGTCAGCACGGCGTTTAACCCCGGCATCGGAGAAACGGTCCTTGGCGAGCTGCTTGCCTTTTGGTTTTTATAGAAACAGGGGGTAGGGCGATAGCAGAGAAGAGTTTGAAAAAGCCAAAGACAATATATCTTAACCAGAAAAAAAGAAACAGTATGGCTGATTTAAGTTACACGTTCCTTTCAAAACGTTGTCTGGCCCGAAAGTTTATTTGCCAATTGTACAGCCGAAGGAAGTCCAGGTGGACGTGCTATAAACCACATCTCACATTAACGGGGGGGGAGGGGGGGGGAAATAAATATGAGCGTCCCTTAATTAGTCCAGTGCTGTTTGGTTTTGCTTGGGATAAGGAGTTTTTTTTTCACTTTGGGGAACCATCCCCATCCTCACCTTCAGCAAAGTCGGGAGCAGGAAGCCCCGGCTGCAAGCAGTGACCGTGCACATTCGCCCCGACGTGCCACCCCGCTGCCCGGAGCTAACGGCGGCCGGAGGCGGACAGCCATCCCCGCTGTCCCACGCCGAGGTGACAGCCGCCGAGGACATCCCTGGGGCGGCGGGAGCAGCCGCCTGGCGCCGGGCGCAGACCCCACCATGAAAAACCAACTGTGGACGATGTAGGGTTAGGAAAGGAGAGGGCGAGCCGGAGGGAGAGCCAGTGCTGCGAACGCCTGGCGTGGCTCCTGAGGGGCGTTTAATGGAAACCAGACTCCTACAGACCAACGTGACTCATCCCCACACACGTACAGAGCCTTGGCTGAACACCGGCTTCTGACAAACCCCGTACACGCACGCAGGACGGACAGCAGCGGGTACCGCTATGGTGTTACGGCTGTAATAATGATGGGGTGTTTATTGGAAAATTAACATAGGGATGACCGGCAGCCGACCCCGCCGCAGCGGTGCCTGCTGGCACTGGCCGCCGAGGGAAGAGAAGATGCTCACGCCCGGGGGGGCTGTGTCCCTGCGGGGGCCGGCAGCCAGGACAGCACCAGGGCCCGATGCTGAGCATCGCCATGCGCTGCTCAGAGATGCTTGGTAAGAAGCCGCCCTTTCCCTCGGTGGCACCTGAAGGGCGGCGTGGGGACACCAGGGGATGCGGCAGGGCAGGGGGGGCCGGGGAGAAAGGGATGAGCCACGGCCGCAGGAAAGCGGCTCGACAGCAGGAAGGGGCCACCGTGGTCAGCAGCTGGAGCTGGGCAGGAAGAGATCAGCTGTGTGGAAAAACAGGGCTACATCTCCATGCTGGGAGAGACAAGCCCACGTTCTCCCTCGTTTTAACAGACACTCGAAATCCTTCCCCCGACCCGATACAAACACGTGGCTGCCAAACACCCCCGGCTCTGCACACCCGAAGCCTGGCAGGAGGGAGAGGGTGCGGGTGGGAGAGAGGCAGCTGCAGGGTCTGCCCTGCTCCCACAGCACCAGGAACGCGTGCGGAGAGCCGCTCCGTCGCTGCCGGACTAACGCTGCGCTTCCAAGCCAGGGACATCACTGCAAACAGCGTGCAAAGCCTCACCACCGCCTGGCAGCCCCGAAGGACCCTGCCTGCTCGTGGTACAGCTCAGCCCGTTTCCGTGGAAACACACCAAAATTAATTCGATCAAGAATCCTCTAGGACTCTTCCTTACAGCATTCAGTAAGCGATGCCAACTTTCACAACTTGCAGTCACAATAATTTACTCTTCTAGTAAAAATAAAGTCCCATCTCTGTACAGAACAACCCCAGCCAAGCTGTGCCTGGCAGGAGGGAGGGAAGGAGTGCCAGCTACAGCCGCACTAGTCTTAGGAGGTACACAGAGAACTTTCTGGTCGTATTTATGCACACATAAACACACCGCAGAGACTGCAGCCATTGAAGGATCTGCCCCACAGCCTGCTCGGCAAAGACCTAGTGGGGATTCTCATTTCAGCCTTTCAGAGACCACAGGTCACCGAAGACCACAAACAAAAAAATTTTGCTATCTTTGCAAAGCCGTGCGCCTCTGAAAAAGCATGGATTACAACCAGGAGCCCCAAACCAGGCTGTGGTTCTGCTTTTTCTCCCAGTGCTTAGATTTTAAAGTAGAAGGAAACCATCGCCGCAGGACAGACCCCGCGGGGGGACGCAGCCCCCGCGCACCATTCACGCTGCCACGGGGATGAGCGGAGGCGGCTGGAGAACGGGGCACGGCGGTGCCGCCCAAGGGTCTGCGATGCTCGAGGCGCCACGGATGCACATCTTTAATTAGCTTTGCACTCCTCCAAGTTTCTGTCCGTGTGACTGCAACGGTCATCTCTTGCCGAGAGGCAACCACGTCCCCGCGTACATGGAAAGAGAAGTGCCTGTGACAACCCACGGGTGACAGCTACAGGGACCACCAGAATCTCTGTGCACCAGAGAAGGAGGGCCGTGCTTGGACTGCCTCATCTAACACCACAGGGACACAACGTGACGTCAGGTGCAACAGAGACGCAGAGAGAAAGTAGCGTGATTTTGAGGACTAAACACTTTAAAAACCACCGAAAAACCTCCTACTGTGTAGAAGAGCAGTCGCAGAGCACGCACCTCACGCCTGCCAGGACCAGACTGCCAGTACCCTCACACAGGTTATTCATACCTAAACACCCCCTCGCTGACCCAGGCATATTACATCTGCTAGCTGTGCAGCAGTTGGCAAAGCCAGCACCACCTCTAGTTCTCGCCAGGAAAGGGCCAGGCGAGGCTCGCCGCTCCTCCGGGGCGCAGGGGCTGGATGGGCAGCGGGCTCCGCAGGTCTTTGGCTAACCCTCAGTCACACACTGCTCCCTGTGCATCGCACTGCAAATTAAGGAGAAAAAAATAAAATAAAATAAGAAAGCCCCACGCCTCGCCGCTATAGCCATCATCAGCCAGTGACACTTCTAGAGCAAATGCAGTCCCTAATTTAACCTGACTCCAACCAATGCAGTGAGGCGGGAACAGCTGAACAAGACGGGGCCACGGCGTCGCCGTTCCGTCCCGGGGAAGGGGACGGGACGCCCCTGCCCACATCGGAAGGCGAGAAGCAACCTTAACTGGTCTCCCTGCTTGTGCCAACGCACGGGCAGTTAGGGGAAGAGCAGCCAGCAGAGACCACCATGGGGGAACAAGTCACTCCTGAGCTTCTGCACCCACCCGACCGACAGACCGCAGCGTGCAGGTGCCACGCACAGAGCAGCTTCGCAACAGCTTCAACAATCCATAGGGAAACCCAACACGATTTTGAGCTAGGGCAATGCAAACAGACAGATCAAATGTAAGGAGGAGCTCTGTTTTTCTGCTTTGCTTTCTTATCCTCCAGCTTGAAAACAGAAATATCAAAACCAGCCAGACACTTTTTTTTCTTTCAAATAAACAAACAAAAGACAATAAAAGTTCATTCCGTACTTAAATAAGAGCATTTTAAGCCAAGGACAAATTTTAGGGTTAGGATCTGAACCCTGGAAATCCATTTTTTCCATGGAAATGTTGGAAGACCCTGACACACAGCAGCTGAGGATGCGCATAAACGTCTTCCCAATGCTTGGTCACTACGGAAAATTTTCTACTTCCCTGTGGAGAGCGGTGCAAGGGGACATGCAGAACACGAGAAAAACCATTTTTCCTCCAGCATGCAAAAGCGAGGGCTGTGATCCCTGAACGGAGAAGAATGTGGCCATTGTTACCAACTCCCACTGAAGAATTTCCCAGGGAGTTGCATCACGAAGGAGACCGAGTTCATCCACGCTGCCACCCCAGAGACGAGGCTCTGGATGCGGTACCCGACCCACTGCTTCCAGGGGATTCTCTGTTCTTGCAGCAAAGCTTTACAAGCTGACACACAAAGTGTTTGCCTAAGGGGCCGGATTCTGCTCCAAGCTGTTGTATTTACGCAGCGTGTACTAACCGCACGAAGTCCCACCAAAATACCTCAACTCTGAAATCAAGGAAGCTACCCTGACTGAGCCCAGATGCGCCATTAGGAACGTGAGTAATGAGTCCTGACTCACAGAACACTCCTAAATACTCTACAGCTGCTCAAACACAAAAACATGTTGATTTTTTCAGACAAGGGAAAGAAATAGTCTTCCGGTCCGCCTTCTAGGTAGTCCCAAATCTACACAAGCATCTTGCAAGGAAAACAGCACTCTTGTTACTCCAGAAACGGGAGATGCTTACCGTTAGGTAATTAAAAAATGGCCCAGCACAGCGTAGACAGTGCTCTGCATTAACCCACAGCAAGTTGTTCGCCAGGGCCCCTGAAGGCTTCCTGGGTGCTGTGGGGATTCAAAAATACTGACACATGTTACAGAGGCCATTTTTCACACACGGACATGGGGTTTCCGTTTGCCAGAAGTAGATGGCTAGCATGAACTTCTAAAAATAACTTGCTATATTTAGCTGTGCTTTACAAATCTCTTGCAAAGGAATCTACTGAATGTCTAATACTCCTGTTAAATATTTAGCTTTTCTAATCAGTCCTTTATTGACCGAGTCTTTTATGAACAGCATTTCGCTATCGCAGTCGATCTAGCACAGGCTCCAGGGAGAAGAGCGGGGCTGTGGTTCATGTACAAATATGTTTTTCAGTAACCCTCCCTACCTAGTGGCCTTTTGCTTTGCAAGCTGGTTATCTGCCCTCTGGACCATTACCTAAACTTACACGTCACCCTCCCACTTCTTCCCCCACCTAGTTTCTGTTTCCTGTCCTACACCTAATTTTTTATTCTCATAAATTCTCCTCCTTGCCCAGGCAACCTTGTGGTAAGTGCACAAACTTGCTAAACAGGCTTATTTTCTTTATTTGCTGGTTAACTAAAGAAAAAAAACAACCCCAAAAAACCAACCACCAAACAAAAAAGACCCAACAGAGCAATTCTTCACATTTATCATGCATTCCTTACGCTTGTCTTCTCTCCCTTATTGACTGACAGAAAGCGGCTATACTGTACCTGCCACACTTGGGACAAGCTGGCAAGCCTTATTACGCGGGATCAAAGATCAAAGAAGTGAAATGCACAGAGCAGCTTTTCTGGCTGCCACGAGCAGAAGGAGATCGTGGGTCTCCTCGCCAACAGCTCAGAAGTTAGGCAACGTATCAGCTCAAAAAAACCAACCACCAAAACAAAAAGCAAGCAAGGTGGGAAGGACAACAAAGTTTTGGGGTATATTGGTCTGTTCTGGAGAAAACTGGGAGCGAGCGATGCGGGTTACAGCTTCTGAGGAGAATGACGCACTCTTCCCCTACCTCTGATTAAGCGAGCACTGATTATCCAGTGTAACTTTTCTTCTCTAGACCTTCGCAGTGATAGACACCATTGATCAGGAAGACAAGCACGCAGCAAAGCCACATTTTAAAACAAAGACAAGGAGCATGCTGTTCTGCCAGTTACCCTCACTGGCTCGTACTGGTTTCCTGGAGAGTGGCACCTGAGGACATATTTTTAATGTTTTCATAAAGGACAGCGTACAGATTCTTTTTTTTTTATGATTTTTTTTTTTCTTCTGAAATACCAAGACAGCAATGATCTTAAGTTCCCGAGAAGCGCAGGACCCTTCGGCGCAGCCTCCTGCCCAGCCCGGCCGGGACAGCACGCACACACGGATACCCACGCTCTCCCCACGAACAGCAGCGTGACACAACTACCGCTGGCACCAGCACTTCACTTAATGCTCCTCATGATGAGCGAGAGGTAAAACTACCCTTTGAATGCCTGAACAATTGTCAAAGGACAGTTTTTCACCTCTGGCATTTTTCTGGCCTTTCAAACCGATCTCACAGCCCTGCAGAGCTGGAGGAGTTCCTTCAGCAGAACTGGAAAAAGGCATGAGGCAGAAAGTCCAGAACACGTGGATAACTGAAACAGAAGTTAAAAAAAGATTAGCAGCCTTAGAAATCAGCAAAAGTGTTGGAATGCGCATTAAGAAATACTACAACTATAATTTATCTCAATCGTATATGTCATGACATCCATCCAGTATGTCAGAGGGGAACTGACCAAGTTTTCTCCATTAATTTGAACCCCAGCTTTACAGACAAGTTGCCTTCAAGAAGGGCTCCCACCACGCCAGAAGAGCGACGGGGCTGGCAAACACCCCTCTGCCGGCAGCGCGGCTGCAGTCAGCCCATCTCATACGTTATTTCACCCCAAACTCCCACAACAGGAATTCCTTCGTTCGCAATTCGGCTCCCAACAAAGCCTGACCATTTGGGAAATTACTGGGTTCTGTATTCCAATTGAGTTAAGGTGATGCAGAGGATAACACATTTCACGAAGACCCCCTGACCACAGCACCCAAGGGTGCCACGAAGCGACGCCTGCCAGCAGCGTGCTCGGCGCCGCTCCAGGACAGGGGTGACGCAGACCGCCGTCGAGCTCTGCGCCTCGCTGATACAAAGGAGTGCCACGCAGCATGTTTCCGATGTAAGGCCCGGTTTAGTCACTCAGACGAGCGCCCGCAGGAATAGCTATTTTTTGAGCAAATGCTCAAAGGGTCGCAGATGCAAAGAAGATTCACCGAGGAGGAAACGCCGCCGCAGCCCTTTGGTCCACCGCGGACCAAAACCCGACCGCGGGGGCTGGCTGCCGCTACATCCGCGCGAGTTTCAGATCACCTCGTGTCTAAATCCAACCATCGCTGCAACAGCGAACTGCTCGGCCCTGCCCTGGAGCGTACTAAACCCGAGCGAATGAAGGAGAGCCTGCTGAGAGCCGTAGCGCGAGGGGAACGCTGCCCGGCTCCGCAGGCACCAGTGCCGCAGACGAAGGTGTGCTGGTGTTCCTGTGCTGGGGCAGTCAGCCGCTGCCAAACCCGTTACGGGAGGGCTCAGCGGGCCGCGGCCCGCGGGTGCTTTCCTTCCAACCTTCAAATACAGCGGCCGCCGACGGCCCGTCCGCTGCAGCGGAGCGCGCCGAGGCTGCCGACAGGCGCAGGGGTGGCGGTGCCAGGTGAGCCGTGGCTGCGGCAGCCGGGCGTCACTGCGGGGACCGGGGCTGCAATTCGAGCAGGCGGCCAGAGGGAAGTAGGGTGAGGTTAGCAGGTGGCTCTGTCTGCTGCACCTATTTATGTACCTGTTTATATCACCATCCCACGGAGGCCAGCTGCCTTTTCCAAGAGCCTTCCCGAATCCTAGGGACAGGGCTTAGGGATGTTGAATAAAGGACAGACTCTGAAAAATAAAAATAGAAAACACCACCACAAAAAAGCTGAGCCATGGAAAGCAAATGAATTTTCTCCTCTCTCGAGGGGAGCGAGCTGTCGAGGAGAGGCTGAGCAGCCCACCTCCCAGGGGCGTCAGGAGAGCCTCGTGCAAAGCGGCTGGTCGGCAAGGACAGGGCAGGGCTGCACAAATCCTTGCGGCGCTTCAGGCCACCCGGAGCTCCCGGCTCCGAGAGCAGCCGAGCAAGCTTTTGGCACGGCTGCTTTGGCGTAAGCGGCAGGAGAGGGTGTGCTCCAAGAGCCGCAGCTCCCTGCTGTACAAGCAGTACGAACACAGGGAAAACAAACACAAAAACAACAGACGCTTATCCGGGGCAGAGCATTAGCAATCCCCACAGAGATATCTTATGATCCGCAGAGCCATCAGATGCATCTCATTTCAGCTTTCCAGCAGCCACCCTTCCCAGGCAGGGGCAAGGCGAGCGAAAACCAAGCGCTTTCGCAGGCAGCTTCGGCGAGCGAGCGGAGCCAGCGGCTCGCTCGCCCAGCACGCGATGATTTCAGAGTTTCCTTCGATAAGGGTGCAGAGAGGGCCAGGCAGGAGGCCAGATGAGTCACACGCGGCACAAGGGGAAGACTCGCGAGCAGCTTACGAGCGATTCCGAGCTGTTCAGTGCGGGGAGGAACGCGCATCCCTCCTGCTCCAGGGCCGGGAGCCGCTGCCAGCACGGACACGGCCCGTCCCGCACCAGGCGGCGCCACTTGGGAGCCCCCCGGGGCACCTTCAACCCCACCAGCACCGGGACAGCCTGAACCCACCCGCCCTGTGGCACTCCGTTAGGTGGGCTTCGCCGAGAGCTACCCCACCTCTGGGCACCTCTGCAAGCCCCACATCCCACGAGGGCTGGGGGTGTCCGGCTCTGTGCCTCTGCCACGGAGGGTCCTCTGATGCCCTGCAGGTCCCCAGTTCATCATTTGATGGCACAGGAACAGGTCATGTCCCTCATTCTCCATTTTCACAGCTACAAGGTTTAGTAAGATTAATAAAGTTACTCTTGTTTTAAAAATATCTAGCCTCAGCACTTCATCATCACTCTTGGCTGGAGGAACAGAATTAAAAAAAAAAAACAAAAACGGAGAGAGAACAGACTGCAGAGCGCAACCTGAATTCTGGGCTTTACTTATATTTATAAACTTTTTCTCAGGCTATGCAGCTGCTCTTATCATCATTTGAACAACTCGTGACTGCACATTCACCTGCACGGAGAATTCGGTGACAAAAAAGGACACCAGCCACAAAGGCAGTGTTTGAACGCGCCCCAGAAAGAAAAAGCCAGCACGACGTGGGATTGCCGGTCCTGAAGGAGCGGCTCAGCCGACAGCAGCGAGGAGAGTCTGCAAGGCAAAACAAAAGCCAGTGCGGAAAAGTTCACCATCACCAAAACAAAAACGACAAGTTTCCAAAAGCTTTTTTCTTCATACGTATCAGAAACTCAAATAGAAGGTCTACATATCTGAAACATTTGTTTAAAGCTTAGTAAGACGAATAACGGCCACCCGCTGAATTTCACCAGCAGCGTCAAAGGAGCTTTCATTTTGGCATGTTCAGCATCTGTAAAACACCATTGCTTGTTCGCAGGAAAGAAGTTTGTCCTTTTTTTCCTATAAACCCCACCGTTCTTCAAACTGTGCAGAAACTCGGTACTTCTGATTGCCAGTGCTGAAGGGCAACGCTCCTGGCAGCGAAGGCACCGCTTTGGCAGCACGCAGCGCCGCAGCCCGGCATCCACGGCACGCTCTCACCCCTCTCCCCTCTTGGGGAACGGGCCATCCTGGCACTTCAGCTCCTCCTTGCAGCCCGGGTCCACAGCCGGGCAGCCAGAGATCAGTGCTAGGCAGGTACAACGTGGCACAGGGCCGAGGAGCAGCGCGGCCAGGACCGTGCCGCGGGGAGGTTTCCGGCTGCACGCCGCGGCACAGACGAGTGGGGCCACCGCTGCCGCTCCACGAAGCCGGGCTGGCACAGAGCAGGACAGAAGCCACCCATAAAAAGCTTGTGGGTGAATGCAGGATGCCACATCGGTAGTTACCAGTGTGCTACCAACAGAATTCATAAATAAAATATGCGAAAAATTTCTCACGAAAAAAGCCAGAAAAGCTGAGTCTCCGCACCGTGACTCAAGAGGAAACTCTCTGGTCAGCAGCAGTGCTGCTGCAAGCCCGTGGGCTGTCAGACACATTACAAAACACGGATAACACCCACATCCTCCCAGGGAAGGAGCCAGGAAAGGCAACAAAAGATGGATTAAAAGCTCTCTGCGTGTCTCACGCATGGCAGAAGAAACAATATACTTAAACACATGAAAACGACTTAACCTCTTGCCCTGGCCCTTTGTGCCGACGTAGGCGGGCAAGTTCTAGGGAAGCTTATTGGGGCGCTGACTGGGCTGGAAAAAGCCATCGCAAAAGGCTGCGCACTGGTTTGTTTTAAGTTGGACCAGGGCTGGTCCACAGCCCATTCACCAGCCCCTGCGCTGGCAGGGAGAGGGCTGGTGAGGGGCGGGAAGGGACCCCAGCCGTTATTCCTGTCCTGGGCTTCCCACCAGCAAACCAAGCCCTGGGCACCCCTCGTGCAGGCGACAAGGACACGGACGGAGCAGCTGTAATCAGCAGAAGCCAGCAGTTCCTGGGGAGGAGGCTGGGGTCCCCACCGACCCAGCTGGGAGGGCAGACCTGGCTCCCAGGGCCAGCGGCCGCGCGGTGGGGGGAGCGAGGCCGCCCGGGGACTCCCTGCGCCCACGGAGCCCAGCACCACGCAGCTCGCGCGGGAGCCACCACCGTGCAGCCAGGCCGCCCCCCCGCGCGTCGGCCACACGGCAAAGCCAACACGACGGCGCCGAGGTGCAGGACGAGCAAGTTGCTCCAACCCGGAGCAAAATCTAATAAACACACATCAACGAGCCCCGAAAGAAGGGGGAAGACAGGCCTCGCAACTGGAGTAGGCAGATACTGTGCGCGCTCCTCATTTTTCCTGCCTGCATCTGAAGATATGGCTTTGGCGGTTGGGGGGAGGGTTGGCTTTTTGGAAGCGTTTTTTGTTTTGGTTTTTGGTTTTTTTTTGAGGGGGGGGGTGCTATCGTTTTTTAGTTTCTGGTTAAAGCATGTCTGGTTTAGATCTGTACCAACTTGGGGCCCTAGATTCTATGCACAGTGCCTAGAGTGCAGGAAAACGAGCTGCTTCATCGTCTGCCGGCTGCAAAGGGGCTCCCCTCTTCCTACCTGTCCTGAGGACGCCCGCAGAGCGCGGACGCTCGCCAGGGAGAGCGGCTCCAGCGGCACGTGCGCTGAAATCCGCTGCGTTGACATACAGACGCAGAAACTTTTTTTGCAAGTCGAGCATCGCTTCGGAGCTGCTGCAAGGGACGGGGAATTTGAACTCCCACTCTCCTCAAAGTCAGAGACACAGGCCCATAGAGGAAAAAAAGGTGATGTGATTTTTTTTTTTTCAGTGGAAGGAATCGCATTTGATGGATATCATTGTGCACATCCTATTAGGTCAATGATGCCAGAGTACTTCCAGTATCGCTTCTGTAAATGGTATTGTGTGTTACCAGTACTGCAGAATATTGTGGTCTCTCCCACATACAGATATACACACACAAAGTTTATCTACTCAAGGCCTCCCAAGGTCCTTGTGTGAACAACTTCCAGGTATTCCTACTATCACCTTCGCCAGAAGATGGTGCAAACCACAGTCTGCAGCGCTGTAGCACAGTGATACTCAGGAGCACGCAGGTCTCCAAATCTTTAAGACGACATTTTCATCTATTACTGTATGCTTCTCTTTTGCAGACGATCCTGGTTCCTCGCCAAATTAGCATGTCCTCAATGTATTTAACTTACTGAGTGTAACTGGTTAAGGCCTAGGAGGTGTCTCGGTCTATACAACATCACCCTAAAGCAACTGATTGTTTTTCAGCTGGGTACAGGTCTGATGTCTCTTCAGACAAGCAGACCTGAGAAGTTAGGAGAAAGTTTTAAAAGTTATCAGTAGTAACTACTTGTGCTTCTGAGAATCTTCCTGTAAGAATCAGGGTAACGGTAGGAAAGCAGCGGCTGCAGCAACCAAGCAAGGAAGGAAGGAATTTGCTGCACGCTTCAGTGAGCGCCTGACCAGGCTGGAGCCCGTACTGGATGAAAGTTGGAGAAGACCAGCAAGGAGCGGACAAGTACAAGGAGAATACATTACTGCTCGAGGAGAGTGATGTATTTTCCAGCAAGTCATTTTTCCCCTGCTAAAGTCCAGAAACGCCTTAACACTAGCTGCTGTGGCGTAACGTGCTCCAGGAGAAAGGGGGAAGGTGTCCCTGC
Organism: Sagittarius serpentarius; assembly: GCA_034782735.1. Classification (NCBI taxonomy): domain Eukaryota; kingdom Metazoa; phylum Chordata; class Aves; order Accipitriformes; family Sagittariidae; genus Sagittarius; species Sagittarius serpentarius. The sequence goes on along the minus strand of JAVKLA010000039.1, from coordinate 23,835,775 downwards.
AGCAGTGAGCCATCCCCTTCTGAAGCGTCAGCCCAAGGCAGCTCCTCCCAGTGCCACCAGCACGGGTGGAAAACCAGGTCCGCAGTGAAACAAAAGACTTCAGTGACACTTCAGTGGGAAAGCGTCAGGGGACAACCAACAGATCTGTGTCTGTGTTTCTTCTCCGCGATGCTTCCACCTACGTCCTTCGCTTGGAAGGTGACCGACGAGGCAGCGAGGCTGGTACCCGGCTGAACTCAGCCCCGCTCCGGGCAGGAGCGTGCAGTCGCTTGCTCTGTCTGCGCCTCCGGGCTGAGGTTCCCCCTAGGCTGGGGTAACGACGAACGCCGTCTCCAAATGCAGGGACGGCAGACTGGCCGAGCTAATGAGGCCACCAAGACCTTGCTCAGCTGACTATACGCTGCCAAGCCAATTCTTTGTTCTGAGAGCCGTGCCTACTGATACAGGGTCTGATCCTGCATCCGTTCAAGTCAAGGCTCAGGTACTGACTGTTCCTGGGGTGCAGCATCAGGAGAGCACAAGGATACAACCGGAGGAGGAAGAAGAGGACAGACCAATTTTTAAGAAGTCAGATCCGTTCAGCAGCAGCTGCATTTCCAACCCAGGCACACGAGCAGCCTCTTCACGCTCGCCTAGCCAGTGGCATCAGAGAAACGGCTAATACGAGTCTTGTTTGGACTCCAGATTCCCCTGGTTATACTGGGCAGTTTAACGAGCAGCTTTCCGTGAGACAGAAGGCCTCTGTGCATCCACACGGATAATTTCTATGCACATCTTCATTAATGTGCCATATGCTGGCTCACAACTAAGATGCCTTTGTGGGACAGGATATTTTTAATGCCGGGAGCGCAGAGCTAATGTTTGCCTGGAGAGCTGCAGCCTTTCCTGCGCCAGCAGAAGGGCACACGTCGGACAGACTCGTTCCTCTTCCCCCTTTTCCAGAGAAGCTTTAGGTTTGTTCAGACATAAGCAAAATCCGGTATCTGGCTGTAACATACTGTAGTGACAGATTCAAGCCTTTGTCTCTACCGACTTTGTGTGAACCAGCATGTGGGGTTTCTGCAGGAACCGGGCAGACAAGCCACTCCAGGGCTGCTTTAATCTCACTAAAATAGTGTTCTGCCGACACTCTGCTTTCTACCCGCCGAAGCATTAAACCCTCAAGCACCACCTCCAACAACAGCGCAGAAGCTTGTCGAGAACAGGTCTGCCACACTGAGAACCACAGGGTCCCCTGAGCCGACAAGCGAGTCCCCACGCGCAGCGCAGCGGTACCGGACCTGCAGGGAAGAGGATGACGGCAGGACCTTCCCTGGGTCCCCCATTCAACCCCAGTCTCGGGGAAAAGCCCACCCAGTCCCTTTTGTTACAGGCTGCCGCGTGCTTTGCAGGCATAGACGCTTCTACACATGCCTTTATAATGTTATCCTTCTAGGATAAAGCACTTGCACTGCCTGGGGAGGCTGGTTAATTGACATGTGAAGTCAGAGGCAATCTGCAAAGTTTTATGCTGTATGCAGGAATCAAGTTCAAAACCACGTATGCAACATTTGCATGAGAACTCAAAGCTTTTCCAGCTTCAAAGGACAGTTTACACCATCGCAGGACTCGTATATTAATAAAAAGAGCCTGAACCTGACATTTCTCAAACTCCATTTGATATGTAATTGCGAGAGAAGATCAAAGACCGGGGGGAAATAGATGGTTTTGCATTACCACACACACAGCAGAGCGCAGCGAGCAGGAGAGATTCCAAAAAAACCAACGTATTGAGCCACAGAAAGAAAACGCTGCAAAGAAGCCATTCTTACAGCAACCGTGATGCTACCCAGCCACCTACTTCTGACATCCTTGCTTGTGGCCTCGAGCATGCAGCCTGCAACGAGTCTCGTCTGCGACGCCAGTGCTGGCCACCACCGCGCCGGGCTGCGAGCTCGGGGACGCAAACAAGCTGCTGCTGGGGCCGAATCCCCAGTGCCCACGCTGGGCCCTGGCCAGCCCGAGGGACGGACGCCAGCCCGGCACGCTCCGAGCGAGGCGGACCTTGCAGTTTCCGTGGGGGCCAGCGAAGAGTACCGAGCTCGGCTTTCGGGGGCGAGCGCAGCAGCCCCGGCCTACGGAGCACCCAGGGGCCGCGCCGCAGGTGAAGGTGCCGGCCAGCCACCCCAGCCCCGGGGAGGAAGGCTGGCCTCCCAGCCCCTCTCCCTCCCCGGCCAGGGACGGGCCGCGGCACTGCCAGCGCAACGTATGGGACCAGCATCGTCGCTTGACACTGCCAGCAACTCTGCGTACTCCTGGCACGAAAAAGAAGGGATGCAGCCAACTTTGCAACAAAAATAACTCACGTTTCTGTCTCAAAGTTAACTTATTTGCTATCATTGATTTTCACACCCAAGATTATTACAAATGAACAATATTTTTCTCTGCTTTAGTCAGTTTAATTTCTCATTTGGCACAACCTTATAATTAGTCACCTTACGGTGCCCCACACATAGTCAACTGTCGGGGGTTTGTCAGCCAGCAAGAGGAAAAAAACACACCTAAAGGCAGCAACTGTGTGACTGTAGTTGCACAAGGACCCACATCAGGACATGGGGAGCTGCACGGCACTCAGGAGGGGGTTTACCCGCAGTATTTTATTTATTTGAGCTGGTAACATGTCAGAGCCGGGAGGGTTTAAAGCACTGAAGAGCACCCCTCGTTTGGTTAACAGCCCCCCACTTCAGACAAAGCCCCAGAGCACTACCTGCTCCGCAGAAGGGGAAACCAAGGCATGCAGCAGACCACGGGGAGCCAAAGTTCCCTCTTGCTGCCTCCCTCCTCTGCAGAGCAGGACTACCACCACGAGCACACGCCTTCCTGTTTTCGTGGGCTGGGGTAGCTGGGGAGGGGCTTTCTGCAGCCCCCAGACAAGCCTCCTCCGACGCACGCACGTCCTTTGGAACAGCACAAGCCACGGCTGCTGCTGGAAGCTCTCCTTCAGCCCGCTCCCACCCCGAGCTACCCCGCGCAGGAGCTGCTCCTGGCTCTGCCCCACCGCAAACCCGGCAGAGGCAGGGCTTTCCAGGGATGGTTTCCAGTGCTGGCCCCCGAACAACTGCGCCGGGCGGAGTACTCCCTCCCGCTTCTCCCTGCGGAGGAGCGAGAGGCAGGGAAGCCCTGCTGCCTGGGAAAGCACTTACCCCGCGGCTCCAGCCGTGGTTCCAGCCTCTCCCTGGGATGGGGAAGGGAAGGGAACGGGAAGGGAAGTTCAGCTTTTCATTAGAAACGTGAAGGGAAGTCGGCAGACTCCTGCAGAGGAGCCGCAGCTCGGAAGCGGGCGGCTTTCTTCCCCAAGGCCCACATCCCCCGGCCGCGGGTCCCCGCTGCCCTTGTCTCCCCATCCGGGAGCTCAGGAGCGGCAGTTTCGGCTCGGTGGCTGGTGGGAGCAATGTTCCCGAGCTGTGTCGACAGACGGACTCCCTGGCAGGGACAACCCCCAGCAGATCTCCATGCCATGACATCTCCCATGGGAAGCGGTGGGACTCGCCTCCCCTCCTCTCCAGGATTAGCAGGTGGGCACCCACTAGCAGGGTCCCCCCAGTCCTTCACCCGTCTCCTGGAGAAAGTGCCAGGCGCCTGCACCACACGTGCGTGCCACACGTGGGAATCACTTAGGGAAGGCGATTAAACAACACTGCATCCAGATCAACAGGAATTCTCCTTTGAGGAAGGGCCTGGGTCACAGCGAGCCTTGAGACCGCTGGTATAAACACCAGTAAACAAGACTGGAGTAAAGACGTGGCTGCCTTAAAACTGCTCCCCACAGCACATCCCCGCCAGGTCACACTCGCAGTGATTCACTGCTCAGCATCACTGACAATCACCCCAGACTGGTTTAAAACTGGGAAACGGAAGGGAGTACGTGCATTTGTAAAACAAGCAACGCATTTAATTAAAACTGCGCACCTACCAGCTAGACGTACACCACTGGAAGCATTTAATATTACGCAGTTACAATTCCATGGTACCTTAATGACTTGTTTAAAAAACTTGCACTCAAGTTCACATATTAATTTGCTACAAATACAATTATGGTGAATTACTCTACCAGTAAAAGGGCTATAGAAAAGTCAAAAGAGAGCCAAAAATCTCCAAAGAGAAGTCACCAAAGTAGCACTTACTAGATGTTGGATGCCTGGCTTGTGCTGCTGACATAATAAAGCGATACCAAGTGGGTTTTTTTTCTTTTTTAACTTCCAGAGACTCTGCTAGAACACTCCTAATATTTTACTACCCAGCAGGTAGGCTGAGGCAACCTTAACTGGCCGGACACTTTCAACAAGAACACTGCCAGCAACCAAGAAAAGAGCAACATACATGCTCCTCATATCACGGATGACTCAAAACCAGCCGGCTCGCCCAGCACATGAACTGGAGGTCCTGCGGAACGCCATGTAAAGTCACACTCACTTCCCCCCTGCCCCCTATTACTTTGCAAATGGAAAATAAAGGAGAGCCTCAGATTTTTTAAGTCTGTATGGACTGTGTTTATGGCAGATCATGTAAAGCCCAGCAGACCCTATCTTTCTGCAATGGGGAACTGCACTTCTTTTCTTCGTAGCCTGAATGAGCATCGCTGCGCTTGCGTAATTCACGCGGATGCACGTGTTTGTATCCAGACGGACTGTGCTGCACCCGAGTCTTTTGTTTGGCAGTTTCCATCACCATGTCAGGCCGAAGAGCCTGCCAGCTGGAGACAGCAGGTGTTTGACGTTTCTACAAGTCCAAGCAAAACAGGGGATTGATTTGCTTTAAATCTTATGTTGGAGTTTATGCATTAATTAATCAGCAAACACTCAGACAATGTATTACTCAGTGCAGCAAGTCGCTGCCTTCGAACAGTTTGGCCAAACGTTTAACCAAGAGGGTGCCTCACCTGTTAAGAGGGGAAGGACAGGACCTCTGGACAGACAACAGACAGGCCCAATCAGAACAATCATTGTAATTAACCCTCCACCCTTGATGAAGAAATCTCACTCTCTCTCCCGGTGAGACTACCATCACCTTTGCTTCCCAGCTGCTGGGGGACAGATCCATCCCACAGCACTGCCAAGGGGCAGAAACGAATGGTCAGCCATCGCTGTCACCGACTGGGAAGCGGGATTTACCAACCATCGGCCCAAGGTGTTGAGGCAACGGGCAGCGAGTAGCCCCAAATTCCTATCCACAGTTCCATATGGACAGGATTCAGAGAGGAAGGCCTAGAATTTTTGTAAAGTTGTCTGTCAACTAAACAGGAGGGGGAAGCCCAAGCGGGTATCGGCCCCAGCACCCTCCCCAGCTGCCTGCTCTGCCAGGCCACCCCTCTGCCTGCTGGTTCAGCGGCATGCCTAAAAAAGAAAACAGCACAAAAGCACCCCCGCTGCAGCATTTCAGGCAAGCGATTTGGGGTTTCCTCAGTTCTGGGGGGTTAGCTGTGCTGTCTGGGTGTACTCAGTTTCCTCTTACTTCTTCCCTTCCTCCTTGGCCAGTCTCACTGGGACGGGTCTGCTGAGCCAGCAAAATCCCCTCACATCCCTACTCCAAGCGCTGCATTAGCATTTAGGAACATTAAAAAGGGAAACAGTCTTGACTGAAGCAACAAAGAAAAAGCAAAGTATTTACATTAACAAGCAGGCTTGTTAAAATCCCTTTGGGGTTTTTTTTGGGTTCTTTTTTTTTTTTGTCCTGGACTGAGCAGAGATTTGGGTTTTTTTCTGTTTTAGGGTCTTACAGCCCTGTGACGTCTGCTGTTTCACTCATACTAGCTTTTGTCTTCACTTTTTTCCAGATGGACAAACACAGGCTATTCCGGCCATGGCCTTGATAACAAGGAAGCTCTGAATTATTCTTAACAAAAGGGCAGCAGCTAAACCTATTGATACCAACTACAAACCAACCAGCTGGCAAGAAAAACAGGGTACGATCAGAGCCTGCCCCGCTGGCTTTTTTATTTGTCTTCACTTGGCCTGATGCAAGCACAGCACTTGTAGCTGCTGTGCTGTTGTACACTTTTGGCCGTATTTGAATGCACATTTATAAAAGCAGAGAAAACGTGAGAGACAACACAGAGAAAGCGTATCTACAGCTCTTGGAGGGAAAAAAAAAAAAATCTACGCAGACGGACAGGTCAGTAAAGCGTCAAACACGTAGGACTTTGTAGTTTCAGAGGACACGACCTGGTCCCGGTACTCTGATGGTCTCAGTCGGTACTTCTGAGCAAGCGATGGTCGCGAAGGAGACCCCCGTCCCGCCCAGGGCAGGGGGGCGCCGGCTGCGCCGCGGCATCACTCGGAGAGGCCCCATCCCCGGGCCACCGCCGGACCAAGCGGCACACCGCCAGCACCGGCGGCGAAGGGCAGGAGGCGGCCCCCGGCCCCTTCCCCCTCCCCCC
>JAVKLA010000039.1:23790256-23827625 GCA_034782735.1 Sagittarius serpentarius | reverse complement strand
GGCCCGCCCGGCCCCCGCCTTTGCCGGGCGGGAGAGGGCCCAGCGGCGCCGCCTGAGCGCGGGGGACGGTGAGAGGGGCCGTGGCCGCTCGGCCCGCTCTCGGCGGAGCAGGGGCAGGCCGCCGCTCAGGGACGGGGCGGGGAGAGGGGGGGGGAAGGCGGGAGCGGGGGGGCTGGGAGTCCGTGAGGCCGCCGGCTGGCACGGAGGACAGGGAGGGGGAGCTGTCGGCCTCCTGCCGCGCCCTCCCTGCTGCTTGCCGCCTGCCCTGCCTGCCCTGGAGTTTACTGTAAAACTGGTCGGGCTGTTCTCTGTTTGCTTCCATCTGTGGGAACTCGAGTGCTTTAACCTTCTGCTTGGGTGGAGGAAATCGGTTTGTTAACGCTGGGCGCTTAACAGCCCTCGGCTTTGTGCTAGGGCTATAGATGCTTGTACAGTTTCCCGTGAGTTGTTTCCCCATGGAGACCATGAAGGACAGGGTGCTCTGGTGCCTTGGGGCGGCTGTACAGCTGTCAGGCGTTACGTTACTTAAAACAACCAGAGAAGCTTTTTAGTTTTTTTAGTTGTTGCTGTCTAAATAAAAAGCAGAAAGCAGGTTATTGGGAGTTGCTGAAAAAAAACAGAAGTGCTTTGCTTATGCATATTTGCTCACCTCTTTAGACTGTGAGCTGTTTAAATCAAGCAGGCAATGGCTGGGCTCTGCTGTTGACCGCGTTATTAAGTGTTGCATCTTTTGAATTCTGAGCAGCTGCTTCCATCCTAAACCTAGCTGAAAAAATCTGAAGTGAGTACGAGCTGGTTTGTATTTTTTTCTTTCTAAAGCTTTTAAAAAAACATCTAGTTTGCAGGTCTCGCAGATGTGTCGATATCTGAAGATATTCCAGTGGAAGGGGAGATTACTGTTCCTGTCGGATCTCGCTCTCCTGATGAAGACTACTCCACGCTGGATGAGCCTGTTAGGGATACTATTGTGAGTCTGTGCTTCTGTCTATGGTAAATGATGTGTTTTGCCCGTATCTTTGGCAGACTGCTTGACTTGTACTTCATCGTAAGTGTGGTGGTTTTTTTAGAACTAGCTATATAAAATGAATTCTCATGGGTCAAAAAATACCTGAATTGTGGCCCCAAAGTTCCTCTGTGATCTTAAAATCTTTACAGGAGTAAAGGCCTCAGATGAACCTTGGAAGAAAACTGTCCCGGCTAATAGGATTTTTCATTAATTCTCTTTTTCTAGAGGAGCAAACAAGTTGTTGTTTTTAATTGGATGTTGCTAAAGGATAAAACGCTGTGGTTGTTAAGGAATGTAGAAAAAGTAGGCGTTGTTTGTTGCAGAGGATGCTACAGAAATTTCTGGGTTGAATCCTATCTTAATTTACCATCGATACTCCTTTGCTTTTATCTTGCTGCTTTGAGTTGTGAACTGTAATTTTTATGAAGGGATGAATTAAAGTGTTGTTTGTTTCAGATGAGAGATCTGAAGGCTGTTGGGAAGAAATTTGTCCATGTCATGTATCCGAAGAAGAGTAGCGCGCTCCTCAGAGACTGTACGTACAAGATGATTTTCAAAATCTTGAAAGGATGTTTTCCTGACAGAATTTGCCTACCTGGGAAAAGGAGTTGTTCAGTGGAACAGGGATTCAAAAATACCTATTCTGTGTCCTTTTTGTTGTTGTAGAATGCTGAATAGCAAACTTGAGAAATCAGAGTGTTACCAAAGCTCATTAAAAGTGGAACATGTGCTGGAATATGTACAGCAGGTAGCTTTAGCAGCTGGCAGGCTTTGAATAGATTATATTATAGAATATGGCATATGAGAGGCTAAATAAGAGAATTACAAGGAAGTATAATATGCAAAATGATACGGTGGGAGTTGGAAGAGAGTGCTTCATTACTCTTGGGAAACTGAAACTGAACGTCATTCTGTGATAATTATGATTTTATTTTTCCCTTTACCTGCAGGGGATCTTTGGGGCCCTTTGGTGCTTTGTGTCTCGCTTGCACTGTAAGTACTTACAGTGGGTAGATTTGGGATTCTATAGTCTTTTACACTGGAGAAACGAGAAATTAAAATTTTCTGACTACATCTGTTGAGATAAAGTTCATCTGATCCTTCTCTGGTCTTCTGCAAACACTCCCTGTTTAGAGTTTTGTATAAACTGTTTTTGACAATTGAAGCCCATTAGGACCTCCCGTCCTTAAACTTAGGGTTTAAGGGTGAGCTCTTCCTAGTCCCCTGTCTTAAGAATGATTTTATGGAGAGGTATCCCAATTCACGTTGTCCTTGATTCTAATGTGTTTGGCTGACTTTCACCCTAACTTGCAGGCCAAAACCTTTGTCTAAGAGCCGCAGTGTATGTGCTACAGATCCTGAAGAAGTGGTGGGAAAAGAGAGGCTGTTGTAGTAGTTCATAGATGGGAGATGATGGTGGCTCCCCGGGGTTTCTGGTGCTCCACTGGAGCATACGTGTGCAGATCTGTCTGGGACAGGATGGAAACGTTAGTCAGATCTATCAGCTAATTGAGGCACACTATGTACTCAGTGTACAGAAATGATTTGGTAAAATGTTGCAAAGCTTTAGCAGAAGTAGAGGGTGTGATTTAAATATTCAAATCGATGCATGCTCACTTTTCCAGGCTTTGTGTTGCTTGTGTCCTATAGTTACTACAAGCTTTTCTTAAGGCTTTTGTGTTTTATCATGCACTACACTGCCTGCTTTGAAAGATTACCAAACTTTTGCTACTTTAATTTTTGTCTTTTAGCCTGTTGTCTATGGTTTTGTTCTCTCTATGCTTACACAGTCCTCAAAACAAGTAAACTGAAATGCCCTCAATTAGGCCACGACCATTTTTCTTTCCTATACAAAATTGAGGATCCTACTAAAAATAAGAAAGGCTGCAGACCAATCATTTTTCATCTGCTAACTGGGGATCAATGTTTCGGGCTTCTATTCTGTCATCTACTCCCAAGTCGACGAAAACTCCATCATCGATTGCAAATGACCCCTGTTATCTGTTACCTACAACAGGATGCTTCAGGGTGGATCCGCAGATAGTAAAGACGATGGAGGGCCCCAGTTTGCTGAGGTCTTTGTCATCATCTGGTTTGGTGCAGTTGTCATCACACTAAACTCAAAGCTTCTTGGAGGAACTATGTGAGTGCTGGTTTATATAGTAGCAGTTAAAATGCTCCCGTGCGTGGATTTTCTGCAGTGCTTTGGTTTGACTACTTTTTTCCCATTTCTGTCTCTCCTTTCCAGATCCTTTTTTCAGAGCCTGTGCGTTCTGGGTTACTGTGTCCTGCCCCTGACAGTAGCGATGCTGGTGTGCAGGCTGGTACTGCTGGCAGGTTCTGGGACTGTCAGCTTCATTATACGTCTTATAGTAGTAGTAGCTATGTTTGGTTGGTCAACGTTAGGTGAGTACCTTTTTGCATTATAACGCTGTTGTGCGCACTGAGTAGCACGATGCTTAAGGAGGTAGATCTGCGTGCATTCTGTTGAGTAAAGCCAGTGGATATTGTAGATTCAGGTGTTTCTTAGGCTGCTGAAGTATTATAGAAACAGCTCTTCCAGTCCTTGTGTTGGCAGAGATTCTGCCTATGCTCCTGTTGATTTTCATGGTCGTATGCAAATTGCCTTCGGCAGAAGGATGGCCATTTAATATTAAACCCCTTGTGAGACTACTGGGTATTTTATTTTGTGATCTATGTTATAAATGCTGCTAGAAAATGCTGATTTCATGGAGATGCATCGGCATTATTTCTCCTGTTCTCAATCTGTAAGTCTGACTCTTGTTTACAGAATGTTAATCAGCATTTATCTTTCTATATGATAAAGTTTTAATTGGTGATTATAGACCATTGGTATTGAGCAGTGGATTACTCTGTTTTCTCTTTCAACATAATTGTAATGCAGATCCTAATTCAAAATTGTTAACATCTGCAGTGCATCTTAGACTTTTAGTTTTACGCTGCTCACATTTCAAGTATTTTTCTTTTTCACCAGCGTCTACAGCTTTCCTGGCAGACAGTCAGCCTCCAAACCGCAAAGCTCTGGTTGTGTACCCCATCTTCCTCTTCTACTTTGTTATCAGCTGGATGATTCTCACCTTTACACCTCAGTGATACCCGATCAGAAGAGACTGTGTAATACGGACTGGAGTTTTTTCATGAATGCTGCAGTAAATCATTGGCTTTATCTCTTTCTAATTTATATATAGATAGATATTGTGAAAAGGCAGGTTATGGGATAAAGCCAGAGAAGTGCAAAAATTGGTCGTTTGTGTGTCCCTCTTTTTGAAAGATAGAGGTCCAGCTGCTGAGGGTTTTTTTTATTTAGCTCTGCTCTTTAGTTGTGTTGAATAAAAAATGCCCACTGTGACAATGATTATTCTGCCTAAGGAATACAGCAGGAGATCCCAGAATTTCAAGACGCTGAGTAGATGAAGATGAAGTTATAGGATCGCACGACTTGGCAGAATTCTTGCTTGTGCTTGGATTCTCACTGAAGATGAATATGCCTTATGAAATAATAGAACTTCATTGCTGTTCTGTGTTGGGTAGAGAAGAAATGTGTTTGACTCCTTTTTCATTCACTTACAGAGTGGTGAAATGTATATAAAGTGCATCATAGGACTGTGAGCTTTCACTCTGAAACTAGATTTCAGCAAAAAACAAGTTGGGTCCATTTTGCCGTTAATTGGAGCTGGGCAGAAGGGAACTGCCTTTGCTCATATTCATGTATCGTGTATTTGTTTCATCCCTTTGTGTGTCAAGGAAGAGTGTTTCAGCCAAATGCCTTCAACACCATAGTTACACTGACTAATCCGTGAATCTCATGAGAGGGAGTGTGTTTACACTGGATAGTTAACAAATCTTTTCATGTGACCGTAGATTAGGGAGTTACAAGTCCTGGAGAAACAGTCAAAACTGGTTTGCAACAGGGACTTAGCTATTACTCTGCATACTGAGAATGGAAAATTGTCTGGAGAGTACCAAGTAAAGTGTGTGTGCATACATACATGTTTTTAAAAAAAAAAAAAAAGTTTGCGTGAAGTAAGTTGAGGTTTTGATACTCGAGATGCTTGGGTGCTAACATACTGCACCAGGACTTACGTCCGAAAGTTTTAAAATGGGTTGGAAGAAGGAAACTAAAGCATGATGAAGGTGATGGCTGCTATGAAGTAGGATTTGAATTCCAGTCTTAACTGCTTGCATGTGACTTTTCATTTGGTTGTTTACATGGACAGCATTTCAACGTAAATGTGTAGAAATTTGCATATTGTTTCTTTGTACTTACCATGAAATGTGAGATACTTTTCTATAGGTTTGGGTTTTTTGTTTGTTTGGGGGTTTTTTGCTTAATACTTTTTGTAAAAGGGGAGGAGACTTTCTTCTCCAGTTCCCTGTAGGTGCACCTATGTATCTTGCCTGGAGAACCATACACAGGTGTACAAGTGTGTCATTTATATTCCAGCGTAGGGATTGAGACCTGGAGAATTGCTTTTTGAAAACTGTACAGAAGTAATTTATGTTGTCCATTATTTTCAGTAAGCAATCCAGGGGGAGAGCTTTGAAACATCTGGGGGTGAAAAAGCTGCTGTTAAAATGTCACTTTTCCTGAAAATGAGCATCGTATTTCCTTTTTCCTGTAGTAATGCAGATAGACCTGAAATTTATGTGCGCGGGTCCTGCTGAGGTGTAAATATGCCTAATTTATATTTATATATAAAAGTGCAGTTTCTGATCTTAACACTGTAAGTATTTGATAGTTGGGATGGAAATTTCTAAATGTGCAGATTAAAAGTACAGTTTTGCATTTCTGTGAGTGTGGAGAAGAGGGAAGGAAAAAACAGTTGCTCTCGGCAGGGACCCAGCTTTGCTGCAGAACGGTCGTTATGGGCGAGTATGCGTGAAGCTGACGGCTGTTCTTGCTGCCTGCCTTACACCTCCGTCCCTGGCTGTTCTAAGGTGCTGCAAGAGGAGCTGTAGTGTTTCATAGACATGGGTATAAAATGGAAATGGGGAACTTCTAAGCTTCCATTAAATTATTACTAGTACGGAATGTGTTTTTTTCTTTTAAGTGCGCAGTTTCCCATTCATTTAAACGTTAGTTGAGCTTTATGAAGCTGAAAAGAAATACTCAAGGGAAGTAGATAGTAATGCTGTTGATGGCTACAGTGGGATTCTTTGAGCCAAATCTTTCCTGCTACAGCACAAGAATTTAACCATGCTTTTAAGGAAATGCTTGGAATTCTCTCTCTGTAGCGTCTTGTGACTTGAGCTGATATTGTATCTGAATGATAATTGGAGTAACGTTTAATTGATCCAGTGTCTTCTGGAAAAGAAGGGAAATAATTTTTAAAAGGTATTAAAATCCCAGCTTTTTCTTTTGCTTGTTTTTGGCTTGGGTGTAAGTCTCGTGATGGTTTGTTCTGTATCGTTGCTCTTGGCTTATACAAGAGAGAAGAAAATTATTTTTGTATTAACTAGATTTACTTTTCAACTGGTCATTGAAGTTTTTAGTCAAGAAGTGTTTTTAATCTGAAAGAATAGGCAGAAGTATGCTGGTTATATGGTGAAGGTGTGATTTTTTTTTTTTGTTTGTTTGTTTGTTTTTTGACTCAACGGCAATCCTTTTTTAGTATGGAAGCCATCATCTTCTAAAGCTGTAAAATCTTTAAGTGGGTTTATATCACTAAAGATGTAACTTGCCCTAAGGTTTTAGCTGGCAGGATGCAAGTAGGAAACTAGATTTTCTGCATTTTCATGCCTCCAGTTGAATAAAGTTACATGTCTTATGTACGGTGGTTTTTTTAATTGTTGTTTCCTCTGGCAGAGTAGAGGACATGAATGTCCTCGGCCAGGAATTCTAGTTGCTGTAGCTCGTTGCCTGATTCGCCTCACTTCTCTCGACTTTGTCGTTGAGATGTGCTTGATGCCAATACGCTTAAAAGCACACAGTATATCTTGTCAAAAATAATTTCCCCCCTACAATGTTATAATTGGCTCTGGGAGAGCTTCACTAATAGTGGCTTGGCCTTTCAACTTGAAGATGATGATCTATTAAAAAATGTAGCCCTTTTTATAAGTAGAATATAATTGCTTGGAAAGGCAGAGAGAGAGAGCGATGAGCGCCAGTGGAAATAAGCGTCTGATTGATTGAAGATGAACTGTCTTATGTGACTTCAAAAAATGAAGCAGCCAAAACTGGAATTTGTTCCTCAGCCAAACTTTGATGTTCTGTTGTCACCACTTTTATTGAATCGGCTTGCCCCTCAGCAAACAGGTGGTTCCCAAAGCGAACTAGATATGGGCACATTAAAGCACGATGGAAAAAATTTCAGGTTTAGGCAAGTGAAATACCTTGAGCTTATTTGATACTCGCAGACTGCCCAGAATTCATGTTGATGATAGTTCTTTAAAATGATGGTATTACAGGAGAGCGGTGAGAGTGCCTCTTCATGGAATGGTACTTCATCTCGTTCAGCCAGTTACAGAACACATTCCTCCAAAGATGCATGCAGGTAAGCAATCCTTATAACCACAACATGTATTTTTAATTTTTTATGAAAATGTATGTTGTAACTCAATTGTCATGCTTTCCAAGGGGAAAAAAGTCTCTTCCTTCTTGTTTAAAGCTGGCTGAGGGAAGGATAGCAAGGAGAAAAGCAGATGTCTTGCCTTTAATGAAGTGTTTTAACTTTTCTGTAGAGAAAGTGGATGATTTTTTGATGCATTTTCTTTCCTACTAAGATTTTTTTAATACTGTTTATCAGCCGAAGTTGTTGTATGTGTTTGAATCTGAATTTAATTTTGCTCTATTTAATACCAATGAAAAGAAAAAGAATTTATTTGTTTCAACTTTAAAATGTATAAATTAAAACACACTGAAAGGCATGTGGGCAATCTTAGGTGTGGTTTAAAAGTACTGCGCAGGCTGTGGTTCTGGTTAATGGTAAGGAATGGCCTGTCCCACAGGAGCTCCCCGGGCCTGGCTGCGGGGCAGGGAGGCAGCACCTTTGGCTGGCAGAGCCTCTCCTAAAGCACGGAGGCACTCCAAAGGGATCCTGCCAATACTTGGACAAACGGAGGCATTTTGTACAGCCTGGAACGCTTTTAAACACTTCACCTGTGTGCCTGTGCATCAGTGAGTTAACAGATGTCGGCAGAAGCGCCAGGGTGGGGTATAAATCCTTTTCCCTCTGCTAGAACGTCGCTGCTATTACAGATACATGCATTTTGATGTTCTTCTGTCCTAGCCAGGTGTGCTAGGGCTCTCTTGGAGCGAGGAGCAGAGCGAACATTTAGTCTGCCTATGCTGGGCCGTTCGTTGTCCTGCGCTGGGCTGTGCTGTAGGGAACCACCACGTCTGCGTTCTGGGAGGGAAAAAAACCCCTGAAGTTCTTGTTACAGGTCCATGAGAGAGATGCCCAAGGGCTAGTAACGCATGCTCAGGTTCTGCAAGGACAAGACACCGAAGGGGAGCTGCCTGTCAGCAGCAGAAGCAGGACAGAAGGGTGGAAGCCTCCGCAAGTCCCTGCCCAGTGCTTCTCCCTAGCCCGACACCGAGCGCTCAGTACCCCAGAGCAGGACACGTCGGGCACGCGTGCCAGGACCCGTGGAAGCTGAGCCATGACGTCAGTTTGCTCATGCTTAAAGCTTGCCTGCACTCCTGTCTGGTCCCAGGCCCTGCTGAGGCGAACGAACAGCTGTGCTGCTTACCCTGAAATCGGTGTTCATGCAGGCAGCCCCTCTCCCTCGTTGCCTGCAGCTTCAGGGGAGGAAGGTCTTGGTAATCCCCTAATTAACACAAGTCTGCCGAAGCGGCGCTTACTGGGACTCGGTGTGTCGTGATTAAAATACGAGGGGACCAAATAAGGCATGGGTAAAGAGGGAGCAGAAACTTGGTAGGAAGGTGGCTTAATAAATGGACGGCAATTAAAAACGCATCACTGACTGGTACTGGAATTGGAGGCAATCACCTGAAGCACATCCGTGCCCTTGCACTCTGCCATGGGGTGACAGCGGGGACTCTCTGGCAGCAGCCTGGCACCTTGGCTGAGGAGCCTTCTCTTGAAGGAGGTGGCAGCCGGGACATGGCTAACGGTGCTCCAGGGCCCTCAGTTGCTGGGCTGGAGAAGGCCAGAATGTTCCAGTGGTCACAAGAGGGCGGCGCGACCTTGCAGTCCCCCAGAGCTTGGCTTTTTCTCCCTTTTTCTCCCGTTGGCTTTTTCTGTTCCATTGGAGGAGAGCTGGGATGTGGCTGCCTGTTCTGTCGTGTCCGGTTCAGGGAGGACAAGGGTTTGCCGGCGGCCTCGGGAGGCGAGTTCTGAGCTTCCAGCCTCGGCCGTCACCAGCGTGGGAAGAGGCTCGTACTGTTGTGCCTGACCTGCTCATGCTGTAGGGTCTCTGCCTTTTCTGTGAAGTGTATGCAGCTTTGAGCAAGAAGATTACTTTCATTCAACAAGGGACATTTTAAAAAAAATGCCTATGTACTATGGCAGTGGGGAAATGATTAAGCATGTCTTTTTTTTCCTCTGCAAGATGATAATGATCAAGATACAAATTAGAGTCAGTTCACTTAGAATTGTGCATAGGAAATCATTAAGACCTTCTGGATTGTTTCCATCTATTAGTCAATTAATGTGTTTATGCCCTGAAGTTTACCATCCTCTTATGCTTCTGCATATCATGGAGCAATTGCTCAATGCAATTTCTTTTACCCTTGCCCAATATATTGGTGGGTGGAAAACTGAGCAGATTTTAAGGTTTTGTACAGTCAGAGTGAGGGGTTATTAGAGGCTTAACATTTTAAAATTGGTCTTGTGTGAGTGCATAGCAAATTTTAAGGTAGTCTGGCTTTTGGAGTGATGCTGATATAATCCAAGTAGCTCGCCTTGCACACTAGTGAGAGATGTTCTTAGGGGTCTCAAAAGTGTCAAAAAACTTGACCTTTTTGCAGAAGCAGTGTCTTGCAGTCTTATTTAGCTTTGCTCTTGGAAGGAAAATTGTTGCACCTGAAAGAACTGGTCTGAGACCACCCTGGTTTGTCAGCAGCTCGCACGTTGTCCGTTGCTGACGCTTACTGAGCAGGTGGGTTGTTGCCTCCTCCTCCTTGATGGTCTGCGTGAACTTGCCTGTCATTGGTGCAAGGGGGAGGACACTTACACTCTTCTTTTTGCTAACTTAAACACCAGTGCAGCCTGACTAGTAATGAGGGACTAAAAATAGTAAGACTTTGCTGGTGGCTACAGTGACGTGTTTTCTGTGGGTTTTGGGTTTATTTTCTGGTAAGTGTGTGTATCATTAATGTTGGTCGAAATTAACTTTTTTTGCAAAGTTACTGTAGACAAAATGACTTCACTCTTAATGTAATCTTCAAGAATTTCCAGTAATTTAAAGCTGGAAACTCCCATTTGTTAATCAGACTCTTCTGAATACACCTCTTCAGTCGAACAGATAATCTGAAATGTTGCCCTCCATCTCCCGTGTTCCCTTCTCCAGCCCTCCAGCTGGGAGGGAGCCACCTTCGCTTTCTCACGCCCAAAGGTCCTTGGCGTAAGAGGGACCTGCCCTCCTCCTGCGCTGCGGGCATACGGGTGCACTGTGCACCTTCCTCCTCGCACGCAAACCGCAGCAGAGGGGGAAACTGAGGCAACCCAAACCCCCTCGGCCCTGGACCGCCCTGCTTGGCCAGGGAAGGGGGAGCCCACCTGCAGAGGAAGAGGTGGAGACCCCAGCTCTGCTGCAGAGAAGGGGGGACCCTCCACGAGTGAAAGGCGCTTGATGCGGCCGGGCTGAGCAGGGCTGAAACAGCCCTCCTCCCTCAGCTTGGCAGCCGCGACTGGGTGGTGGTGCCCGGGCAGTGCCGGCTGGCAAGTGAAGTCCCTTAGCAGCAGCTCTGGGGTACCTTCTGTGCCCCCAGAAGCTGGAGGCTGCAGTTTTACAAACACACTGTTTAGGATTTTGTTTCTTTGTTTTGTTGTGGGTTTTTTTTCCCCTTCCAACCAGTGTGTCCAAATTCATGGCCCAGAAATGAAGGGTGGTGGGTTTTGTTCTGTTTTCTTCCCCAGGGAGACAAGCTCTTGCTCTCAGACGGAGCCAGCTCAGAACCTGGGCAAAGTCGAAGGGCTGCACTCTGAACCCTCCCATGGGAAAGCAGCGGGGCCGGGATCCCCGGGCTCTCCGCGCTGCCGGGAGTGGGCACGGCTGAAATCCCCTCTCGGAGATGCTGGTGCTGGGGGCCTCTGCTTTGTGTGTGCCCGGGGGCAGGGTCGTGGCGGCGGAGGGGAGCTGCGGCCCGCTTGCAGGCAGGCAGGAGCGTGGCTTTGTCCGTGGCAGCTGCTGGTGCAGACAGCTCTGCGGATGCTCTCCAGGAGAGTGGGTCTGGCCACTGGTCCTCCCGCACCCTGCGGGGAACCAGTGCTAGAAATGCAACTCTTCTGCTCAAAAGAAGGTGTTCCTGGATGCAACTCGGTGGTTAGTAATTACACTTTATTTGGATACAGCTTGAATTTAGCATTTTTTTTCCCCCCCAAAGCTAATCTTTTAAAGCTAATATTCTGCGTGCTGGATTGTACGTTAGGGCAAATGAATGGTGCAGGTAATAGTCGAAGGAAGGACTTTCCCAGTAAAATCAGGGAAAAATTCATACAGTGAAGTTGACTGCTGGCACAGCGAACCTGTCGTTCCTGACCTTTGGCTTTCCTGACAGGTGGCTGATGAAATGGCTGCAGAGGCTGGAAGTCAAGCCAGAGACTGCTAAATCTTCGCATCATTCATACTCAGCCCAGAGGCAAGGCTGTGCGCCCGGAGTGTGCGTGAAGAGGTTTTGCTCTTTGGGGTGCTCGCTTGCCCCCCGGAGTGCGGCGGGGCGAGCCTTTCTGCAGGCAGCAAGGGGAGCCGGCCGGGGCACGTCGTGCCGAGCAAAGCAGGTATCTCGGCGGAGACGTCGGAGCTGACACGGCTGAAGGCGCGGTGTGGCAGGGAGCTCATCCACACGGGGCTGCCGGTGTTGACAGACGTAAGGGTCGTTGCCTTGCTCTGCTGTCACCTTGTCCCGGGGGGCAATGCCCGTGCTGCGCGGGAGCTTGGCGTGCGCGTGGCAGGGGACGGGTCCCTGCGAGACAGGAGTAAGGAAACCCTTGTTTCCAAGGTCTGCTCTAGATTTTATTCTCGATCCTAGTGAGACTAAGAAGCTACAGAAAATGCACTTGCCGATCCGGGAAGGGTAGCTTTGTCATTTCCACCTTGGTTATTTTCCTTGAACCTTGCCGCCCTCTGCCTGCGTTTCAGAGTTCAAAGCCGTTCGCTCGAACAGGAAAGCAAACAGGGACGGTTTTGTTCAGTGTCTTACAGCCTCCCTGTGCCTGGCGCCTCGGCACATCTGGCTTCCTAAGCCTTCTGTGCCTGATAAGCTGCTGTTTGTGCTGTAGACTGAAGGCAGGGAGCTGAATATCAATAAGAGCCTTAGGGACAGTGAGGCAGATGCGGGCGGGCAGCAGCCGGGCAGACTGCGGCCACCCTGATGCTGCAGTCTCGCTGCAGTGTTGGCGGCGGAGGGGGACGAGCTCTCCCAGCGCTGCCACCATGCCCATGCCCAGGCTGGAGGAGACGGAGCGATGGCCATCTGTCCCGGCTGAACCCCTGCACGTGCAGAAGGCATGGCCCCAGCTCCTCCCCGGAGGCCTGAGACAGCATCTCCTGCACTGCACTGGCTTGAAACAAACCTTCAGACAGCCCCCGGGGTGAAACATGTTTCAACGAGACCCCTGCAAACCCCATCTTTTCCCCCAGTGCTGCATTGCTGGCAGTGTGGAGAGCTTAACAAGAAACACAAGCTCCCTCTAAAAGGGTAAAAGGAGCTCTCTATTTTAAGAGAGAAAGGAAGAATAGAAAACCAAGGTGGGGAAAGGCTGAGCAGCAGTCCCAGTGCAATTGTGCAGGTAACCTCTTTTGCAGGAGGTGTGTTAGTGGCCAACGCACAGGGAACTGCTACAGAATGGACAGCTAATTGCTGTTGTTCCAACGTGTACAAGGTGTTCTAAAGCACCTGTTGACCTGACTGAAAGTTAGGCTAGCTGAGCTTTACAGCGGGCTGCAGCCTCAGAAAGAAGTGGTGCAGAGTCTGCGTGCTCCAGTGAGTAAAGCATGGACATACCTGGAGTAAGGACCGTTACATCCCTTTCTTATTGAATGGAATGAAAAGGAACATGAGGAAAGGCAAAATAAATGTTGTCATCTGGGTGGTTCTTGCTAAGAAGATATGTTTTTGCATTGCCAGTTTTCCCTGCATTGAGCGGTGGTGCGTTGAGCGGTGGTTTCTGTCCACGGACAATGGAGGCAGGGAGTGCTGAACACCGAGCAAAGCCACCTCTGCCTCCAGGCCAGCAGGATGAGCTTCTGGCCTGGCACTCTTCAGTTGATGAGGAAGGTGTCTACGGTTTCTTCTGTCCGAGGAGCATCGAGTGCAGTCCCGAGGATGAGCCTGACTATGCATCGATAGACAATGACTCCTCGCCCTCCCTGGGTGGATCTTTCCCCAGGAGGACCTGGGGGCACCATCCAGGGTTTATCAGCTTCACAGAGGATCGTGCAGGGCACGGAGGGGATGCTCCAAGCAAGAGTAAATGTTTCGGCAGTGGTGAAGTGTTGGCCTTCGATGAACTTTCTCAGACAAAGCATGGGCATGTGCTCGAGCAGAGTGAAGCACATCCAGCGCAGCAGCTGAAGGTGCTCCAGGCAGACCTGGGGAGAGGCCACGACATCCCATACTGGGAGGAAGATGAGGATAATGCCTTCTCTATGTCTCCTGGGGAAATGAAGACATGGCCTGGCTGGCTGGTAAGTCTATCTGTCTTTCAGGCATATTCACAACCGCAATTGAGGCACTTCAGAGCGCGGTGACTGTGGGTGCCCCATTACCTGCACCCCATTACCTGCACCCTTGAGGCACCTGGCTGGTCTTGAGGCTGGGATGCTCCTGGCAAATGTCGAGTGTCTTTGTCTTCTCTATGCCCTTAACTCCTGCTTCAGGCCAGTGAAGTGCAGTTTAAATCCAGTGCATGAAGCTGACTTTGTACCCTTTAAGAGTCTTATGCCCTGCAGGGTTTCTCCCCAAATAGGAACCAAATTCCTGCTTGCCCTGGGGCTGTGGTCGAGGGGAGCAGGGAGTCCATCGAGGGACTGAGGGCAAAATGGGTCCCCGAGGGCCTGCAGGAAAGGCTGTTGGGACAAGCAGCTCTGGCCTGGGAAATCTGTGCCGGCTGGTTTCCTCCACGTTTGGGTCTGGTCACTCGTGGGCTTTGCTCAAGGCTTCTGCTGTGGCCGTGGACCAGCAGGCTCCTGGGTGGGCTTCCTCGCCTGTTGTATTTGTGTTCCTCGTGCATCGTTTCTGTCTGTTGGGGTCCCAATAAGATCTCTGTCCTCCGCTTTTAAGTCCCTGTGTTTACAAGAAACTCATACAAACATAATTACCCTCGAGGCCTCTGGCTCCCTGCTAAATTTGGTTGCAAAGGGCTGACGGGCTCGGGAGCCCTCAGAGCAGCGCAGCTGTGCCTGCACACGGGGGCACATGGAGCCATCGGACAAGCCTTGTCCCTGCGGCCGTTCCCCAAGCACAAAGCAAGTGGCAGGCCAAGGGGCTCCAGCCCGCTCCAGCCCGGCTGCTCCTGGTCCCGCTGCACGCCAGGCTGGGCCTTCTGGTTTGCTTTCCCATGCAAAACAACTCTTGTTTCGTTTCTCTTGCAACTGGAGCTACATGAAGCTGCTGGAGTGGGTGCTGACCTTAGGACTGCTCTGCCGTTGCTGAGGCGGCTGCTGGCGTGCTGTCCAGTTTTCCTGCCCAGCCCTCAGCCCTGTTTCACCTTTGCTCCTGCACAGGTTCATTGTCAGGCAGGAGCACGTCCTCCTCTGGTGTGGTTCTGGTAAGAGGTGTCTGCTCCTGCCCCAAGTCGAGCGGTTAGAGCCAGGGCCAGGCAGTTAGGATAGCCGCTGTAGCGGCTGCACATCCTGCCTCGACCCTCCCTTGCGTATGGACTGGAGTTAATTTTCCCTGGTTTTCCGAAGGAGGCTACCTGTCTGCTGCTCTGCCCTGTCTTGGGTCTGCTGTATCGGGCACAGGGATCAGCGTGGCACTCGGTTGTTTTGTTGGCACAGATATGGCGGCTTTTGTATGAGCCACCCTTAGACTGACTAAACCAACTCCAGAAAAGCAATTTCCAAAACCAGGCTGAGCCTCTCTAGCACCTGGCATTTTTTCCTGCCATTGAAATAAGTATATGTGTGTGTGTTTGTATGTGTACATATATACATGCCCTGCTTACGTTCTTTGCTTCAGCAAGACAGATACTGCAAAGGTTAATGTACAGGGTAACGAGATTTAAAATTAACAGATCCCTACCTAGAGCTGGTTCTCCACCTGCTGACAGGTGCCAGGCTGTGGTCCCGTGCACAGTCCCACGGGTCCCTACAAGCCACTTAAGCCCACACAGGCTGAAGCCTAACATATTATCAGCCACTGTTGCCTTCCTGACGGCATTTCCTGGCTCAGACCTTGTACCTTGTGCTCGAAGCATCCGGGTTGCGCTCAGTAAGGTACCTGGAGTGTCACCAGTGCTCTGGCCGGATCATGCTCATTCCTGCGAGCTCTGGTGCATCCAGATTGCATGGAACTGTCCGCCCTCTCCCTGCAAACCCCAAACGCCTGGACCAAGCTAAGAAGCCAAGAGCACGTGTCTTGACTTCCCCCAAACGTGTTTTGGAGCCGGCCGTCGTTCCCCGCCGTGTGCTGGCACCGTGCAGCAGTTGGTGGCTGCGTTTGGAGTGGAAGGTGGGCTGGGCGCAGGCTGGGCAGCTGGCATCCCAGGCTGGGGTGTCCTCCTGCCTGCTCACGCCGAGGGCAGCCGGCTCGCCGGGGGGGCTCGGAGGGGGGACAGTGGGCTGCCGTCGGCGTGGCTGCGAAGGGCTGGTAGGGATCCGGGATGCTCTCCAGCTGGTCCGCCTGCAGCGCATCCAGCCCCGTGCAGGCGGGCGGCTCTTTGAAGCTCCCCCCGCCCCGGAGGAGGGAGTGGGGAACGAGGCGGCTGGGCTCGGCTACACAAGTGTTTTCTTGTTATCCCCAGGCAGATGTTGAACTGCCGCCTTACCGGAGCTGGCAGGGCTCTGTGGGCCAGGGCTTACACAGGGCTCCCCACTGGGAGCGGGACGGTCGCCTCCTGACAAAGTCTGTCTGGAGCAGCGGTCCGTACTCCCTGGTAGGACAGGGATGCTTGCTTGGCTTTTTCCCCATGCAACCCAGGAGATGGGAAATCCCTTCCTTGGACCGTGCCCCGTGCTTGACTTCCCGGCAGGTGCTGTTCCTGCCCGGGGGTGGCTCTGCCCGTTGCAGTTTGCTCAGTGTGAAGGAAGGAGAGGAGCTGCTGCTGGGCTCCTCTGTGCTTCTCCCACCGTTGCCGATGCTGCCCGATGCAAGGCAGGAGTCTGTGATGAGCTCACTGGTTTCTACAAGAAAAAGGCAGGGCTTAAATTTCAGAGCTCAGCAAGAACTGCTGGCTTTCACTTGGATTGTGTTTTCTGGTTCTTTTCAAGGCTTATTCTGACATTTTGTGTTGCTGTCTCAGGATCATAAACAGATGGTGCAATTATTTATGCCATGCACTTATTTAAAACCTGCCTCTCCCTATAATTCAGTCCTCCTTTAGCAAAACAAAGGTGGCTGAGAGCTGGGGTGGGGTTGCTGCCTCTTTCTTTCTCAGGGCTTCCGAATTTTTCACAGCAGCAGCGACAGAAGCCCAAGACAGCGCAGCCCTGCACTCGGCACGGGGACAGCCTGGTCGGGCACCCAGCCCGCGTCCAAGATGCGTCCTGGGGAAACGGGCGCTGGGACAGGGACCAGAGCGAGTGCGGAGATGGGGCAGAGGCTGCTGGCTCCTCAGGCTCAAGGCGTCTGTAATGTGGAAAGGAAAGGTGCTTTTGTTCTGGCTTGGTGCTTTGTTAAGGCCTTTGTAACCTGACCGTGAAAGTTTGGGCTTGGATGTTTCCAAGCAGGTGGGTTTGAACCCAAGAAACAAGTCCATGTTGCTGTGGCCCCTGGAGCCCGCTCCCTGGCCGGCAGAAAGGCGGGCGGCCGTGCAGGCTGCGGGGCTCAGTGCTTTCTGTCCGAACCAGCGTGGCCAGCTCAGTCTCTGAGCACTCAGGACAGAGATCCTGCTCATTTAGTCTTCTCTTCCTTTGCTTTTCCCCTTCTACCTCTTGATTCGCTTTGGAGCCGGGAACCAGAGCACATCGCTCCGGCTCAGCCCTTTGGCGGGGGGCCGAGGGCAGGACTGGCAGCCCCTGCGGCCGCGGGGGACCGGGGGAAGAAAAGAATTTGCTGTCAAATAATAATGCTTTTGTGTCTTGTGAGGGTTTGTGTAAAGGGTTTTCTGAAGCTGCCTCTGCGTTTTCTTGGCGTCCCCAAAGAAGGTTAGCAGCAGCGTGCGTGGCTCCCATCCAGCCCTGGAAATACCCCTGGGGCTGTGGTGCCCGTGGGCATGGGATGGGCACTGGCTGTCCCCGAGCAAGAAGCGTGTCTCCTTATTTGTGCGGTCGATGGCCTAAAGAAAGGGCATCATTGTGGCAGCGATTTTGACTGAAAGGGTGCTAAGAGAAGCTGTGCCTGATGCTGGTTTGTTGTTTGGGGTTTTTTTGTTTTGCTTTTTTTTTTAAAATGTCTTCTGTGATGCTGCTGAATGGGAAGAGCACCGTGCCTTCAGTGTGCTGCTGCCTGCTCTGCGCTTGCCGGACCCGGCTCCCTCTGTCCTGAGCCCCCTCTTAGCTTTGGTGTGTTCTGCGTGTCGGGGCGCCTGCAAGACCAGCCTAGCTCTGGCGGGGTTTGACTGCAGCCACAGCAGCAAACCGGGGCTCCTGAGGATGACCTGGAAGCGTCTCTTGGCCGCTGGGCTTTGCACCGTGGTCCTCTGCACCTTAGCAAGGAGACTTGCTTGGCCAGGCAGTGGGTCGGGCACGGCCCTTGGCTCGTGGCGGCAATCCTCCGGAGACCCCACAGTGCTGGAGCGTGACAGCAGAGCCCAGTAAGCCAAACTGGGCACGGGCTGGCTTGCAGAAACCTTTAGGTCCTGTCACCTTCGTACTCCCACCTGCTCTGGGGATGCACACCCTGATGCTTGGAGCCATCAGGGAATTTGATTTCTGGCACCGCGCTCTGCACGAGAAGCTGTGCTGGACAGACAGGGTTTGCCTCTGAACTCGGGTGTGGAAAACTTAGTACATGAATGGTCCAACCCTGCGCGAGTGAGAGGAGGCTGTATATGAATTCGTCATGCGGGGTTAAACTTGCAAAGACCTGCCCTCGCTTGCAGGGAGCAGAGCATTGCACCTGACGGAGATTCCTCCGTCTTGTTCATTAATCCCAAACCTCGTCCAGAATTAGGGCTTGTGATCTTCCCCAGACAACAGCTGTCGCTAGAACTATGCACAAAAATATACAAGTAGGTCAAATGTAGTTTATTAAATGGCATTTAATTGTGCAAGCCTGAAAGACAGATGTGTGTCTGTTGCCTGTGATTATTTTTCTTTAGCTGCTGCGGGTGTTGGCTGCCGGAGGCAGGTAGCCGGGCACTGGCAGGAGCGTGTCCTTCGCACCCAGCCAGCTGCCGGCTCTGCGTGTGTGTGCGCTGGTGCCCCGCGGGTGATGCCAGCCCTCCCGGTGCTGCTCTCGGGCAGCCCTGCCGCAGGGCAGGGTTTGGCTTTGGCAGGAGGGGGATTAATCTGCTTTTTCTGCCCTGTGGCTGCTGCTCTGGGCGCGGGCAGGAGAGGCTGGCTGCGAAGGGGAAGGGCTCCCAGGCAGCCCCCTGCTAAACCAGCTCCGTTTCTGGGCCTGAGCTCGTGCGGAGAGCGCGGGCGCTTGGCACCGTCCCTCTCCATCCAGCCGCCGGGACAGAGTCGGGCCGTGCCCCGACACTCGGGCTTGTCCTCTGGCTGTTAATAGCACAGCCCTTTGCTTTCCTATACATTTGCCACAGGAGCCTCCCTGCTCTTGCTAATAATAAGAGATGCTCGCAATTCCTTGTGCTGGTCTGGCGCCTGCTTTTGGGGGCAGAGGATTAACGTCCCAGCCAGGCTCTAGCAGCCCAGTAATATTCCCATGGGACGGGAAAGCTGCCTGCGAGCGTTCTGCTTGCGCCACTCTTTTATGCATGAAAATGCAGCCTGTATTATATTTCTCTTTCTCTCCAGGGTGCCTATATGAAAACTATGGCATAGCAGGGGGTTTCTGCTGGGGTTCTCTCTAGCATGGGAATCTTTGTAGACTCTTCCCGGACACTTACTCTTAGGTGCTTGAATATAAATAGACTTAAAATTGGTTAGGTATACAGGTCTCAAAAAAAGCCATTTTCCTTCTGTATCACTTGGGTCTATTTGTAATTTGTGTAACTTGTCTATAGTATCTCAAAAACATTACCGTATCAGTCATGCACTTTTAAATGCATTTAAATAGCACGCTTCCCCCACGCTGAGGACAAGGCTGGGGCACTGGAAGACTGTGAATTTAAAGCAGCCGGCCTCAAATACAGCCAGAGCGAGGGGTGTGTGGTGAGGCGTGACCTGAGCTTGTGTGCTGAGCCCATAGATTTGGAAATGATAATGTAAAGGCTGAGACCAAGTGTCCCCTACGGCTGGTAGCTACCGCGGGTGGATGAAGAAGGAGGAGTGGGAGGAAGGATGGAGCTGGGTGTCCGGATCCTCCGCGATGCCCCGGCTCGGTGTGTTCCCAGTGGTCGCCCACGGCGGCTGCGGTCCCCCGCCGGGGCTGCCGCCGGCCCAGCGCCTGTGCTGCCCACGGGTTATTTCTGCTTCACCCGCCGGGGTCTGGGAGGTTGTTTTTTGCCGGTGGTGTCGCTGCCCTTACCCCCAGCCCTGGGAGTGCGGAGGTGGGGGGTCCTGCCGAGCCCCAGGCCTGCAGAGGGAGGGCACCCCGCGTTTGGGGAGAGCCAGGACACTTGTTAACAAGGCTAACGTTTTTATGTTAATAGAATTTAATGGTGCAAACCTGTAGTTGAAGTCTTCAAGCTTTCTGGCTGACAGCTGCAGGCTTATAGATCCGTAGAAGACTCAGCGAATCGGGGCAGGAGCACCCCCCAGCTTGTGCAACAGAAATTCCACAAAAACGTCTTTGACTAATTTCTTCAGTGATGGCATCTCTTGTGTAGTGAAATTGGGGAGTTTTGCGAGTCTGTGAGGACTAGTCATCTGAAAAGTTTATTTGGCTTTTGTGTATATACTAAATAAATCAGTATTTGTAAATACATTCACTGGTATTTACAAAGCAGACTGTCCTTTGTGGGGAAATGCACAGATTCAGCCTTTGCAAGGAATTTTGAGGGGACTGGGGAGGGCGGGGGGGCTTCTTGCAGCCGTGGATAAGGCAAGAGGCCCTCGGCTCCTCTCAGGGAGTCCAGCGTGCTTCTGGGTTAAGGAAGAACGCAAGCGGTGCTGGAGGGTGAAGCGTCAGCAGGATGCGAGTGCTACAAGCGCTGGGAGAAGGCGACGTCCTGCTCCTCTCTCTCAGCCTTCAAGAAGGGACTTGCCAAGGGGACGCTCGTGGGACCCGCTGGCTGCTCTGTTGCTGTGGGATGGGGGATTTATGCCTTTGGCCCCAGAAGGGTTACAGGGGTGCTGCCCTGCTCACCAGAGCGTTTCCTTTTGCCGCAGGAGCTGGCGCGTGGGGATTAAGTAGCTGCCTAACCGTCCGTCAGAGAAGGGAGGCTTTCCTGCGGTGCTGGGTCTCCGGTGCAGCCTGCGGCAGCGCGCGGCGTCCCGGCAGCCGAGCGCCCGCCCGCGTCCTCCCTCGTAGGCAGCACCCATCCCCAGCACCTCCTGCCCGTGCCCCGGGACGCCGCTTACACCTTCCGGCAGGAGCCGCGGCCGAGCACGCTGCGGCCGCCTGCCGCTGGTGCTGGCTTGCTGACGGGGTGGGAAACCTCCCCAAAGGCACCGGCACGGTGTGCGGGGGCAGGAGCGGACCCGGGCGTGTGCCCCCACTGCCCGGCCCGCTGCTTGCCCTGCTCCAGCCCCGGCACGGGGCGCGCAGTGCACGGGCAGTGGCTGCACAACGAGGAATGGACTAGTTTGCCAGGTGAGCGGCACGTGCCCCGCAGGCAAAGGCCGGGCATTTCCCCTTGTCCTGGCCACAGCACCAGCCCAGGCAGCACAGTCGTAGCTTGTCTGTCGCGCCTCAAAGTAGAAGCAGCAACTGCCCTGCTGGAAATAACTTTCCTTTATCGTTAAATGGGCTCTTTGTTTGCATGCGTGCATGTGTCAAGGCTGATCACGCTGGATGGTGATCTTTCGTAATCGAGCCTGCGTTGGCCAAAACTGTTCCCTTACTGATCACCATCCCACAGCATCCCTCCTGGTGCTGCGTGACCTCTTCCAGGGCGGTGCTCTCTGGCAAGCGGGGCTGACCCGTTCCCCAGGGCAGATGGGCTGCGGCCACCGCCAGCGGGACGTTTGGCAACGTCTGGTTGAGCAGCAAAGGCCAGAAGCCTCCTTATGAATGACAAAACTGGGTACCTGGTCCAAGAGATGACATGCCTTCTGTTTGAACGGTTTGTTTTCAGAATCAAAACCAAAGAGTTTAGACTCTCATCTGTTAAAAAAAAAATCCAGATCTTAACAGTCTTCTCACGTTCCCGAATGCACTGTTGGAGGCTGGAGCGTGCATGTTGGGATTATTTTTAATGACGCACTTTTTAAGGGAAAAGCAGTGGTGGCAGGTGGGCGGGGAGCTCGCCACCTCACCGCTGGCATGGGGCGGCCGTGGGACAGCGAGAAGCTGGGGAATGTCTTCTGCTGCTCTTCAACATTCACGTATCTCAGTAGGCTTCTTGTGGTCCAGCCGCTGTGGTGCCTGGTGCCTCTTCAACAGCAGGGCACCAGCAGACACTGTTGGCCTCTCGGCTGGAGCCCAGCGCCGAGGTCCGTGCTGGGGATGGCATCGCAGCCCGAGCCCCAGCCGTGGGGTTGCCGTGTGCTGGTGCGGGGGGGCTGGTCCAGCGCAGGAGGGGTTCAGCCCTGTCCTTGGAAAGGCACGGTCTCTGCAGCCTCCCTGGTGACGCTTCCCCTGGGCAGCAGGTTTTACGTCTTCTCCACCCCTTCTTCTCTCGCCACCCGCGTGGTGTCGCAGCCCCTGCCCGGCGCTGCCAGCCCTGCCCCGTCAGCACCCGCCCAGCAATTCAGCGTTATTAAAAGAAAAGGGTTACTGTTCCCGCTATGCTAATAGGGCAAATGCCTGCTCTGCAGTAGCTGCTCCCTTCCTGACCTCGGGGAAATGCCTGCACACAGCAGCAAGTGGAAAATCACTGCGTGCTAATGGCTCACTGGGGCTGCTCGCTGGCGAGGCGCAGCTTGCCCCCCGCTCACACCTCTTCAGGCGCCCCGTGTTTTTCAGCAGAAGTGGGGTCAGCCCTCGGGAGCGGTACCAGCGGCGACGGCGGCTTCTCTTGCCGGCAAGGACGTTGCCTGGCAGGCTGCTGGCCTGTAGCTGTTACGAATACTGTGCCTGGGTGCTGTTGAGCAACAGCCGTGACAGCAATAGCTCATCAATGGGACAGGAATAGCTGCTGGCCGCAGGCATGTTCGGAGGCGACACGGGATCCTCTGGGTGATGATCTGTTGTGAGAAGGGGCTGTACCTGTCCTCCAAAATACTGGCCCCGTCCCATGACTTACGGAGAAAGCAAGATGTTTGCTGCAGTGCAGGGTCTGGTTTCTGAGCATCCCGGTGTCCGTCCCAGCTCTGGGCATCTGCCCTGTGGGAAACTCTTCATAAGCCTGTACGGTGTGGAGTTGTCCCTAGAATCAACCTTTTAAAATTAACTCGAGTTCAAAATGGGCTCTTACGTAAGTCTGAAGGTCATAGTGATATATATATATATACAGAGAGAGAGAGAGAAAGAATTAATACGAATTGCTTTTGTGTTTCCTGTAGATGTCTGTGGAGCAGATACATTAGAAATGTTGGGAAGAGACAAACGCAGCAGTGGAGCCTGTGTCCTGGCACCACTTGGCAGAAACACCCACTTTGGTGCGTGCAGGCTTCAGCCACTTCGCGGGGCATCCAGTCCCCAGGACCTATTCTTACCGGGGATGGTATCCTGGTATGCTGAAGAAGGATCCTAGATTTAAAATTACTTGAATGCTTTTGGGATGACTGGATAGGAAGGAAGAAGCTACGCAAGTATGCAGAAGCCTCTGTGGTTTGTCTCCCAGGCCCTGGGAAGGAGACAGCTTTCTTCTATTTGCACTAACTTGGTTTTTTTTTTTTTTTGCTTTTGGAGGAAGTGGGAGAAGGACTTAATGCTGCCAGAGCAAGCAGTGAAGCGAGGCGCCGGCAGGGTGGTTTCTCTGGCAGCGCCTTTCTGGTGGGCTGGTGTGGTTATGGTTAAAGCTGCGGGGCTGCCCCGCCCCCCGCAAGGACTTTCCTGGTTTTGGCAGGACAGAGCCATCTCCGTCGGTCTGTCACGATTACCTTGCAGATGTCTGTTTGCTGCCTGATGCGCTGCCGGTGCTAGCTGGAACGGGCAGTTGCCCGTCCTCCCGCCGAGGCAGAGCACGGTGCTGACGGGCGAACCGCTGGTGGGACGAGAAGCCCGGCAGTGCCACCGTCCCGGCAGGGACGGTCCCTCCTGTGAAAGCTGCCTTCAGCCCCAGCCCTGGCAGAGATGGAAAGGAAGGAGTGTGTCTCCCGTACCGAAACCACACCGAGGGCAGGAGCTCTGGGTACCCGCCGGCCCATGCACACGCCTGTGCCCCTGCCAGCTTCCCGGTCTGGCAGGGCATTCTGCAGGCAGCGAGCCCTGCTCTTAGAGCCCGGGTTTCCACGGCCAGCTCTGCCCGCGCACCCCGGCCCTGTCCTGCTCCGAGGGGAAAGCCCGTAAGAAGCGTTGAGAAGTTTCCCCAGGCTGCCCGGAGCGACGATGGCCGGGAACGCCTTTTGCAGGATCCCACGGTGGCGATGCCCTTCAGCAGCTCTGCCGCAGGGGCGGGTCCCCTGGGAGCTTCCGTGCTACAGCACCGGCACCCAGTGAGCTCGATGGGGACGTCTGGAAACGGGCACTAGTCCTGGCTGCCTTTGTCCACCGCGGGGAAGTATTTGTAAGTCCTCTGAATAAAAACTATGGCCCTTGAGGCAGTGGTGAGCGAGTTACGGAGGGTGGCTGACTCTCAGGGAGCAGCGTCTGGCTTCAACTCCTATGTGCACCCTCCCACGGGTAGAATCCTTGCTCGGAAAGGTGACCCTGGGCAAGTGTCCCAGAGAGGTGAGACTGTCTTCCCAGCCCTGGCTGTTTAAAGGAGGAGAAGAGAGCCCGACGCACAAAACTTATGCTGTGCCTCGGTGCCCCCAGCCCTGCTGCGCTGGCCCAGTAATGCAGGGGACGCGGCGGAGGAGCTGTGGCCGGTGCCAAGCCCGGGAGTGGTGCCAAAATGCCGCAGAGGAATGATCGAGGGGGAGATGGAAGGAGGCAGCTGGAACCGGCGCCGGGACTGACGCCGCCGGGGCCGTGGCGGTGTCATGCTGGTGTCATGCTGGTGCTGCTGGGGCAGTTCTGCAAATCCGGGGGGCGGCCTGGGTGTGGGTCAGGTCTGCGGGATGCTACGGGTGCCCGATGCCATCTTTGCCAGGCGAGTGCAGCTTCTCCAGCTCTGCTGCGTCACGGTCTTCTGTGCTCCCGTCCTTGCCTTCTCCCCCCTCTCCTGCTTCCCAGGAGCTGTGACCGCTGTCTCTGCTTCACCGCAGAGAGCACCAGCACGCTGGCACCGATCCCGCTGTAAGGGAGGTCGGGGATCTGAGCAGGCCCCTTCGGCTCAGCGGTGGTGGTGGCTGTGGCCGGGGGGAGCTGCCGCACACCTTGGGATGTCCTGCGCTTGCACGGCCACCGACCTGGGTCCTGCCAACCGTGGCCTGCTGGTGCTTTGCTCGCTCCTCTGTTCCGCTCTCTGATGGTCTGCCCCTCCGCCAGCGCCTCGCGGCTGTCTCGGTGCCCCCCGCACGCACACAGCCAGGCAGGCCCAAGGGCACTGGTGACAGGCAGGGAAAAGCAGTGAAGGTAACCCCAGGACAGGCAGGAGCGGTCTGCCGAGGCACTGGTCCTGCTTAGGGGGGCCCCAGCGCCACGTCCTCGTCCGCCTTCGCTGACATTTGGCAGCGGGCTCAGCTGCCGCACGCACCAACTGCTGGGGTATCGCGCTACAAACGGCCCCTCGTCCTGGGGCAGAGCCACCGCGCTCCTGCGCGCCAGCGCGTGCTACCCGCCGGCTGCGAGCGTGCACGGGCCCCGGGCTGTGCGTGGGCAGGATTGTGCCCCCGGGGGGACGCCTGGGGCGGGCGGTGGGCAGGAGCGGTGCCACGGGCTCGCTGGGCATCCACCAAGTGTCCTGCGGCAGCGTGGCTCGGCCGGGGTCTCACTGCTGATCAACTTGCTGTTGCTTATTCTGAAATAATCTTGTAAATCACCAGCTGCTGGGGTTTTCTTACGTGCCTGCAAGAAGGCTTCTCGCCTGGGGGCCTGTGCACCGCGTGGCTTGCACAAAAGCTTGTGGCATTGCCTTTTATTGTGGGCCTTCTTGTGAACAAATGCTAAGCTCGCACAAATGTTAGCGGAAGGAAGGTAAGGAGCTGTGAATGGAGTCGGAGTGAATGGCTAGGCCACATCTGATGACGGGGGGTGTTTTTTCCCCCGTGTTTTTTCTCCCGGCTGGGGTCACACCTGCAGGCTTGCCGAGCGGTGCCCGCTGCCCTGCGCAGAGGCTGGCTGCCCGCCGTGCCCGCGGTGAACGTGGCCACACCGGTGTGTGCGGAGGCTGCGGGGGCAACAACGTGACCCCACGGGCATGGCTTGTCCCTCGGAGGGGACGGCGGCGGGAGCCCTCTCGAGTGCGTCTGCGACTGCTGCTGGTGAGCTGGAGCAGGGGTTGGAGTGAAAACCTAAACCGTCTGGGGTTTGGGTTTCCAGCGTCCTACATGTGCCTTTGACAGCGAGACTCCCGTTTCTTCTGCTCTGGGGGTGTTTCTTTTCCCCCGCTCCTTCCCGCAGCCTGGGAACTGGAGCGCTGCTCGGTGCGTTCGAGGCAGGAAGGAAAGCCTGGAGCTGTTTAAAACTCACTGTCTTCAGGGAATTTCAATCGCCGTCCAAGCCTGTTTGCAACCAACTGAATAACGGTGCAGGGTTTGAATCGCCGGCCCGCCTCCGCAGGCAGCGCTGCCTCCTCCCTCCCTGCCTGCCTGCCTGCCTGCGCCGAGCTCCTGCCCGCACTGGGGCTCTGCCCAGCTCGGTGTGCCGCAGGCAGCGGCCATGGGGGTACTGGGGTGGGCTCTCCCCAGGGCCGGGGGCAGCGCCGTGGTCTAGGGGGGCTCCGTGCCTGCCCCCCTGCCCGGCCCATCATGCCATTGCTGGATTTTTTCTGGGCTTGCTTCAAAAGAGCCAAGGTAAGGAACTGTCTATTTAAATGGTGTCCGTCTTTCGACACCCCTCCTCGTTTCAGGAGAAGCTGCCGGAAGGGACGGTGGGGGAGGCGTCTCTAGCGGGGCTGAGGTTTGCTCAGGGTGCCTGACGTCTGCTCCAGAGGGATGTCAT
This sequence comes from Sagittarius serpentarius, assembly GCA_034782735.1. Taxonomy (NCBI): domain Eukaryota; kingdom Metazoa; phylum Chordata; class Aves; order Accipitriformes; family Sagittariidae; genus Sagittarius; species Sagittarius serpentarius. Next base: position 23,800,992 of record JAVKLA010000039.1, on the reverse strand, counting down.
GCCCGCGCCCCGCGTGCACGTGAAAGGTTAATTTTGGATGGGCCGCGCGCGGGTGTGTGCCCTGTGCTCGCCCGCTACCCGTCAGCGATGGTCCCCGCGTCCCGGAGCCAGCAGCCCCGAGGGCAGGCAGGGTGCTGTGCCCGGCCGAACGCAGGCAAGCGTGCATGTCTGGATGCAGCCCCGGTGGGTTGTAATGCAGTCGCCGGTGGGCTCTGGGGGTGCGCACGCACGCTGCCAGCCCCCAGACGGGGTCTGCACACGCCGCGCCGCGTCCTGCCATGCACGGCTGGGGTGGTGCAGCCGGTGGCTGGGCTGGGGGCACCCCTGAAAACCGGGGCTCGCCTGGAGGCTCGGGTCGCTCCCGGCACGGCAGCAGGACTGCGTCTGGCTTTGCCGACCTGGAGGGACGGGGCGGCTGCGAGCGGGATGACAAAGGAACAGCGAGACCGGAGGCCCTGGGTTTTTAATTTCCTGCAGCAGTGGTTCTCATGGCATCTGGTATTTTTCATTTGGGTTTTATTCCTCATCTGTCGCCTTAATAATGCGCAACTCTGTCTCTCTCTCTGACTGCCCGTTTGTTGTGTTGGATTTATTGTATCAAAGCCTGTGCAGTGCAGTAGTAGGTGTGCCGGGGAGATTTTGGAGGTATTGTTAGTATGGATTTCAGGAGCTTCAGATTGGAAAAAGCGGTAAAAACCCTTTCCAACCAGTGCACGCTGTGTCAAGCGAGCGGATCTGCCGTGGTGAAATGGATGTGGAATGCACGCTGTTCCCCCGGGGTTTCAATGCAAAGCTTAAAATAGTTGAGTCTAAAAATGACATTTGTGAAATTCATTAATAATATTAGTAGCTGTCTTGTCCCTGCTGTCTCCAGAGAGCTTAGCAAGTCCTTGCTAACCTTCCTTGTCCCTGTGAGCTGCGCGTTGTCGTTGCCATCACGCTCACGGTGACAGGGAGACAGCGACCGGGTCCTGCATCCCCCCCTTGCAGAGCTGCTGCTCCCAGTGGGCTCCAGCCTGGCCCGCGCTGGGCTCCCCGCTGCCCGTGGACTTCAGCGAAGGTGAAAGCAACCAGCAGACCGCTGATAACCTCGGGCCCGACGAAGGGTCCGGCGGCCCTGCTGGGGTGGCTGGCGGGGAGGAGGCGGCGAGCTGCTGGGAGCCGTGGGATGGCTCCTGCCCTCGCTCTCCCCGGGCCCCCCGGCTCCAGCTGCTCCTCTGGCTGCGGCCCCGGGCAGCGCGCAGGGCTTCTCCCCACCCCGACACATTCCCGGCCCCCCTCCCTGTCTGAGGATACTTCCCCACCTGAGCCCTCCCGTTTTACAAATTAAGCGGATATTTCTATCTCCTTCTTGCTTAGAAAACGCTTTTGCAGGATGCCTGGAGCAGTGTGGGGACCGAGCGCCGGCTGAAGTCACTCTCAGGTCTGGGAGTACATTTGTCTTTCGGTTCTGGGGCTCCTCCCTGCCACTGACACCCCCGGGCTCTGAGGTGTCACGGCCAGGGACCTGCGCGGGGGCCTGCGATAAGGGAAACTCCAGGCAATTGGAGGCTCCAGAAGACGTTTGATTATTTGCCGCGAGGTAGGTGGCCTTCACACTCAGAAGGGATGGGCTCTGCCCAAGGAGGACAAGGGTGAGAGTCCCTTGGCTCGCCACCTCCAGCTACCTGCCATGGGGAAAAAGAAAATCTGTTTCAGTAGGGATAAGCGGAGTGGTGCTTCCCTCGGAGCAGGGGCCTGGCAGTGAGGGATGGGGCACTCTGCCTGGATGGGAGCTTCCCCGATGCTCAGAGGCGAGGGCCAAAAAGATGTTTCTGCATTTTGTGCTTCCTCGTAAGCTGACCCCGTGAGGCTCTTGTTGAACTTGGCATCGCAAAACCCCAGAGCGGCGATAATGGTCTCCCTGCTAGATGTTAGAGCTGCCTTCTTCCCGAGTTCAGGAGTGGTCGTGTTCTTTGCGTAGTTTTCTTTGGTGGTTTTAAGCTTCCTGTTGCTCTGCTTGCAGCAACACAAGGTATTCTGGTGGACGCTTCGTTTCTCTCTCCCCCTTCCATCAGCAGACTGCCGTTCCCATATTTCCACTTCAGTTCCACGGCAGCCACCCTTCACCAGCAAACAAGACCTGGCTGATCCCCACCTGGGTCCCACAAGCGCTGGACAAGTCCCCGTGGAGTGCGAGGCTTTGGGAGAGGGGCAGCCGGGGAGCAGCTCTGCCCAGCCGGAGCCGAGAGCCGCTCCCAGGGCCGAGCGGCTGGGTGGGCTTTGGGGGAAGCCGAAGGGACGGAGGACACTACCCACCTGGTTTCCCTCGGCGAGCACCGGTGGCCTCGCATGGGGCTGAGGCTTCTGCTTCAGCCTGGTTTCCCGTTTTCCTCCCCGTGCCGGTGTTGCTCAGCTACTCAACATGAACAGCGGAGGAATTTCTTGAAGGGGAAGAAATGCGCAGGGCTCTGTCCATGGGATTAAAGCTTTTGAGGTTAAATGAGGTGGAGCTGTGGCTGGTGGGAGTTTTCATGGGAAAAAGAAGGTGTTAGAGCCAGGACACAATGGCAGGGGAGAGGAGGCTCCCCAAAGCTGCCTTAGGACAAGGACTGGCTTTCCCTGCCCTTGCTATGGCCTGGGAGAACAGCCCTACCTCATCGCCCACCAGACCTTGCCCCGCTCCGTGGGCAATCGACCGCACGTGCCGGCTGCAAGGCTGGTGTTTGCAGAGCTTGTGATAACAGACATGATAGGGGTCCCGGTGATCATCTCCCTATCTGATATTTTCAGCTCTGGTGCTCTCCAGTTGCCCACGCGCTGCCAGATCGGGGCTCGGGCGTCTGCACAGGCTCTCCCTGAGGAGGACAGAGCCGCGCACGCAGCAGGAGCAGCGGCTCCCTGCACTTCTCTCCCGTGGGAACAGATTCAGCAATGCCAAACGAGCCGGAGGAGGCCGGTGACCCCCCCGCTTCAAACACAGGCACGCTGTGGGGTTGCAGCGATAACCCTGGCCCCGCCGATGGGCACCTCTCGGGTAAGCGCTGCCGTGAGAAGCCCCGCAGCGGGGAGATGGTTAAGCCCATCTCCCCCTGGGTCATCCCCAGCCCCGCCGCCCCGGCAGGAAGAGGGGTCCCGGGTGGCCCGTGGGAAAGGCCGGCTCAGCAGCGTGCTGCATTCCTGCAGCGATCCCCGCTGCCCTGCCGGCACCTCTGGCCTCGCTCGGCGGGGCTGCGGCTGCGCTGGTGGGGGCTCGCCTGCGCCCGGAGCAGGGTCTGGGGAGGGCCCTGGGCTCTGCGCTCACCTCGGGACCTGAGCAGCACCAGGACCCTCCTGCTCCTCCACCTCCATGCGAGTCGCCGTTGTCTCCCACGTGCTGGCAAGGCTCTGCCATCTGTAAATCCCATTTCCCTTGGCTTTGTCCCCACAGAAGTCTGGCCCCAGGTGAGGGGCAGCCCCTGTGTGTGGCGCTGGTGGCCCCTTGCCCACCCTGGGTGCTGCGCCCCTGGAGAGGCTTGGGGAGCGAGAGCCCAGCCTGCCTTCAGCTTTTCTGGTTTGGGGTTTTTTTTTTTTTTCCTTTCTTTATTGGCTTTCTGTGCCTGCAGACACCATTGTATGTTCCGCTCCCAGACCTGCTAATGCGATCAAAATGCGGACATCTCCGTTGCCATCTGTGCAGCCGCACAGGTACCAGGGGATGTGTTCGGGGAGGACCCCAGCCCGGTGCTTCCTCTGCTGGAGCGAGGGTCAGCCCCACCGAGGCTTCCCCAGTGCTGTCCAGAGCCAGACCCAGCTCCAGCACGGGAGCGGACCCGGGCGCGATACACGGCGCGTGGTGGGTGGGCGGCTCACGGGTGTCGCCTGCGGTGCGGAGCAGAGCACAGCACTGCAGTCTGCACGCTCGGAGGAAGAGACCGCGTCCTCCCAACCTCTGTTTTGACCCCTTGCTCTGGTTCTGACAGCCCTTGCCTGCCTACCTGTCCCCTCTCTGGCAATTTTGCAGTGTCCGTCTCAAGCTGCGGGGCAGAAAGGTCCGTCTCGCCAGCCCTCCCTCTCTGCCCCGCTCCCTTGCCCACCCGAGGGATGCGCAGCCCCTGGTCCTGGCTGCTGCTGGCTTCTCCGATGGCTTGCAGCAGGCAGGGAGCCACGGTGGTGGGCGCGTGCTGGGCACACCGCGTTTGCCCGGTGCTCTGGGCTGTGTTTGGCACTGGTGTTTTAAAGCCAAGTGGGGCTGATGCCCCTGGGACAAGCCTTTGCTAGAGCTCCGCTTGCCCTCGGAGCCGGAGCAGGCACTGCTGATCCCAGCGCCTCTCCTGGCAGAGAGGAGGCTGGAGTGGGAACCGAGCCCAGAAGCGAGTGGTAGGAGCCCATGAATGTGAAAATCAGAAAGATAACAAAATGATTTCTGTTCTTTTTCTCTTTCTTTTCACAGTGTTTCACATTGCTAGAAGATAAAAAAGATGCAGGTAAGCTGCGACAATGTTTTTTGGGGCAGGAATGCTCTCGCTATGGGGTGGGCAGGGGTTATGAGAAGAAGAGGACCGTCCCCTTGCTGGGCTTCGGGTTTCTTCTGCCAGCAGTATGATTTTCCCCCAAAACTGTTATTTCTCAAAGGGGCAGCAAAGGCAACCGATGTGAGGGAGTGCCAGCCAGGGCACCCGCCGAGCCCCAGCAGGGCAGGAGGGACCCCCCCACGATGTGCCCAGCCCCTCCGTCGCCCTATCCTTTCCCCAGCCTGGCTGCAGCCGCGGCTTGGCTGTACGTTGCAGTCATCACCAGTTAGCGGTGTGAAATCCCGGCCGCTGTGTGCGTGCAGCAGTCCTGCAGAGAGGCGCGAGCCCCCTCGCCGCCGCGCACGCGCTGCCGTAGCTGTGCCGACACGGTGAGCCATTTGCCCAGCCCAGCCCGGCAGCGGCTCTGCTCCTTTCTGTTTCCTTTTCAATTCCTCTCTTCTTTGTGGTGAACAACTTCATGCTCCGCAGATATGCTCCTTAGGAGCTCCAGGGCCTGGAAACTGCCGTGCCGTAGGAAGGAGGGTCTCCCCCAGCTTGGAGACCCCTCAGGTTTACATGATCGAGATGTCTCGCCAGTGACAGCTGGGCAGGAGGGAATCGCGGTGCAGCTCTGGGCTGATCTGTGGTTATTGTGCACATGTCCGTGGGCTGCTTCTGCCCTAACCCTCCCTCTGCAAAGGCGGGGGGAGAGAGGCTGGGGGTCGGGGCCACCCTGCGGCGGGGGGCTCACGGGTGCTGGGGAGGCCGGAGGCTGGCAGGGGTCTGTGGGAGGAGGAGGAGGAGAAGGTGTGCGGGGTCCGCGGTGGGGACAGGGTTTGCGGGCTCCCGGACGGGGCACAGCCAGCTGCTCGTTTTAAGAACACTGCCGGGCCCTGCTGCCAAACTTGTCTGAAACGGCATTGCCGGTCCTGGCTGCTGCTTTGCGGGCCGCAAAGAAATGCTCTGGATCTCGCTTTGTCCTCGTGTTCCACCCCAGAGAAACAGCCCCGCTGCCAAGCGTGGCCCAGCTCGTGGGCAAGAGGGGTAGAGGTCCTGCATTTTATAATTTCACTGGTTGGTGTAATGGAGGCTCTTTGCTCAGCGACACCTCCAGAAGTAAACACGGCCCCGGTCCTACGGTCAGCTCGCGGTCACCAGCCCTCAGCAGCTCTGGAAGCACGCCTCTGCCCCGTGTCGGCCGCTCTGCTTTCGGCGCAGAGCTCCAGGCAGGTCCCACAGAGGACGGCTCTCGGCAGCGAAGGCGGGTAGGAGCGGTGCTGCCCACGCCGCCGGCTGGAGCCTCCGGCGCTGTGAAACGGGAAGCGCTGCCTTGCAGGGAGCCTGCGGGATGTGCCTGGGGATCTCCGAGCAGTTCCCCTAACTCAAGGGCAATGACTCGGCCTCTTGTTTTTCACCCGCGTAAGGGTTAGGGGAGCTCTGAGCCCAGCCGGCGCAGGAGCCTTAGGAGCACAGGAAAGCTCTGGGCAACAAAAGGTGCTTTGTGAACGGAGCTCCAGAGGTAATCCTGGGTGGTCGCTCTTGCCCTTTCACGGGAGAGATTAACAACATGAATATCAAGAGCTTGTTAAAAAGGGTTAGAGAGCCCTGTGCAAGGGAAGGGGCAAGGAAGACTCCTACAGATCGCATCCATGGCTGGATTTTGGGGCGAAGTATGTTTATAGGTTTTTCCCCACCTTGGTTAAAACTGCCTGTAAAATCCAAGTCTCTTGGTAAAGGCTCAGCTACATTCACAACAACCCCAGCCGACACCTTCCTGGCTGCACGCCCCCATCCCAGCCCGACGAGCTCCGCGCTGCTGGAGGGATGCTCGGCCGCCAGGGCGTCCCACTTGCGCAGGGGCCTGAGGGCAGGAGGAGCCGGAGCCCTCGCGTACGCGAGCAGCTGTGGGGTTTTACACCGAAGGATTTGTCATCCGTGATTCGATGCATCGACTGGAGCTGTAGCGGGCTGCTCAGCATCCCCGCAATCCGCAGCAGCGTGGTGCTCCGCGACGCGAAGCCCAGTGGAACGTGGTTGAAGCTCTCCCTTTCATGTGAATTACTCTGGACTTGGAGCAAGCCTGCCGTCAGGTCATACCCTCTGCTGGGGCTTTTAAAGCTCTGACAAGAGGCCGATGCAGTCACTTGCTGTCCTCTTAGCTGACCATCCCCAGAAGGTGCTCTGACAAATGGGGGTCGCTTAAGGAAACATTCAGACAGTGGTCTCGGGAGACACCATTCCCTCCCCTGATGACTTTTTAATCTCTTTGGAGTGGGCGCCAAGAGGACCTCAGCTCTCGAGACAACGGCATGCGGCAGGGTTGAGTTGGTTCTGCATTTCCCCCAGTAACTGCTGGGAACGTGCCTCTCCTGGCTCTTCCATCGCTTCCCGGAGCCTGCCCGCTTCCCGAGGTGACGTTTCAGCAGGAGCACACGGGGACTCGGTCTCCTCCCGGCAGCGGCTGCCAGCCCAGCGGGGCATCCCCGGCGCCTGTGCCGGCAGCGAGCGCCCAGGGAGCCGGTGAACAGTCATTGCCTCGCCGGTAACCCGCCTCCACGGCAGGGTCACAGCCTGTCTCTCAGACAATTTAACTGAAGGAAAAAAACCCCAGAACTTTGATTTTTGAGACAAAACAGGCCAAAGTCTGCAGCCCTCCCTCCCTGCGGTGTGAGCGGGTGGCCCCGAGTCCCCACCGTCCCACCGCCCTGTCCAGCGGCAGGACCCCACCTCCCATTGCCGTGCGGTCCCCTCCTGCGGGCAGCCCCAGGCTGTGCGGGACACGGTGCTTGCTGCGCGGCCCCGAGCTGTCCCGCTGGAGCAGTCCCAGCTGGGGCCGGGTTTCCATGGATTTCCTAACCCTCTGCTTCCTCTCCGACATTCACTTCCCTTGTATTGTTCGGGACAAAGCAAAAAGGAAAGGCTCGCACACCAGCCGTGCACACGAAAACTGCATCCTCCGAATAAATTCCTGCCGATAGCAGCATCAGGCCTCGCCAAAAGTAGGATGCTCTGCAAATGTCATTAAGCGGTGGCCTCCTCTAACTGCCGAGGGACGGGGACTGAGCTCACGGCTTCTTTCAGTGCAGCCAGGCAATGAAGATACTACAGTATTTAAAAAATGGGCTTCTGCGACTGGACACGGTGAAATAATAGAGAAAAGAAGCACGAGGGACTGTGCTGAACTTTTGCCCCTGCATGAAATAATAAGGTTGTGTTTACCCAGCATCTGGATCTCCAAAAATAACTCGCTAAATTTAGCTGTTGTTGATATGTTGTCACAGCTGAGTTCTTCTTCTTCTCTCTTTACATGAAAATCTCTTGCGCTGGTTCTGTCGGTTCATAGTGCGGGCACAAGCCCTTCGTTCCTCGCCTGGGGTGTGCCCGCGCGTCCGGTGCCCTGGTTTTTGGGGGAGAAGATGAGGATCGGGGTCTGGTTTTCTGTCATTGAACAGAAAAGAAAGGAAAGAAAAAAAAGAAAGGGAAGGGAGAGAGACCGGGGGGGTGCAGGGTGGCCGCTGTGAGGGTGCGTGGCCGTGCTGGGAGAGGTGGGCGTGCAGGGACCAGCACCGCTGCCCTCAGCACCAGGGCCGCGCGCTGGCTGCAGCATCCGTGCAAGGGAGGGGACTGGAAGGGACCCGTGGGGTGGGGTAGGATGCCAGACGTGGCTGCAGGGACCTGTTTGTGGGGACTTCTGGAATTCCTTGAGAAATTGCTGCCTGTTACGTGGTGGAAAATGTGGTCACGGGTCTGGATGCCGTTCGAAGAGGTAGGAAGTAGAAAAGCCGAACTGAATGTGATTATTAGTGTTTTTGGTGTGACATGTGATGAAAGGGATTCTGCGTTGCTCCTTCCTCTTCCCTGCCCGCCCACGGGGTTAGTCTTGGGCTCGGCTGGTGAATCACGCTGAAACACTGGCCTCGGTCCCAAAGTAAGTTCAGGTCCCTCCCCGGGAGCCCAGGCGGGCGGCAGCCCTGACCCAGAGCCCTGCTGGTGCTGGCCTGGGAGCAGCGGCAGCCGACCCGCGCTCGGATGGGCTCTTGCCACTCGTTTGGTTGTTTTTCATGAAGGAAGAGGATTGTTCCTCAAATATTCTCATTTTCCTTCTGTTACAGCCTCTGTGGCCTTACTCCTGGGCATTCTCCTCTTACTGGGAACTGATCCCCTGCCTGGCTAGTGCAAAATGCTCTGTGATTAGCTCTAAGTAGTAAAAAAGTGTAAAACAAAGTAAAAAGACAAATCTTAAACAAGAATTTACACACGGAAAATCACCCTGCCAGAGCAGCTTCAGAGCAAACTAACAGTTTGTGCTTCTTTCCGTCAGATGTTTTCTCGGGAGCCGGGAACAGCATCTCCTGAGGCTCGAGGCACAATCCCCAGCGTTTCCTTTTCAGCCTCCTCGGTGAACCCTTGAGGTTATTTTTGAACCGCTGGGCTCTTTGATACGTATTTATCCATATCGGTTTAATTTCCCCTAGAAGGTAGGCTGGCGCTAAAGCCTCTGGGCAGAGCCAGGGTTGCAAGCTCTGACATTCCCTGCCTGTCCCCCGTGGGTCACTGCCGGGGGGTATTTACGCGTAGATGCCTTCTGCTCTGTTTCAGTAAAAGACGTGTCCCACTGCTGTGCTAAGCACTGCCCGGCCCCGCGGATGCCTCTGTGACACCCAGCCGCTTTCCCGGAGCTGCTGTCTTTGTGCTGCTGCTTCCCTGCAGCCCCACGGAGAACGGCTTGCAGGGAAGGCGGCTCCCGTATAAATCCGTGGAGCCGTGCATACGGTTACGTCCGTGGTTCATTAATGGGAACCGCCATGGCAGTGATACGGGCGTGCGAAGGACTCCTGTTAGGATCTTGGCCTACGGCAATTTTAAACACTTCTTGTTTGTTCTCGTGTCACCTTTTTGCTCTTTAGGCAAAGATGCAGACTGCTGGATCAGGCCCCCCCTTTCCCAGCCCCTCTCCCCCCAGAGGGCCGGGCAGGCTCGTGCCGCCGTGACTGGCTCCTCAGAAACAAGCCGAAAGGGTGAAATGGGAAAAAATACTTTGAAAGAAAATCGAACCCAACTTGGCCACACTTCAGTTTTTCCAATAAATGATTGTGGGGAAACTATTTGTCAGAGGCAGGAGGCCCCTCCAGCCCACGGACTGAGGCCGTTTCTTGTACTTGTTCCCCTTCTGCCTATAAAGATTTCCGTAGCTTGGAAATCCAGCGCCTGCTGCAGTAACCGACCCCCATCCCCCGGCTCATCTCCTCTGTCCTTCTGGGGCTTTAATTTCAGGGTCTGGAAGTTTTTCTGTTTCCTGTAGCTAACACAACACAGATTCCCCCCACCCCCCGCCCTTGGAACAGCAGGTTCCTATCGCAAATTGGGGGATTTTCTTTGAAGGCCAGAAAGGAAGAGCCTTGGTTAGAGAGAGGGTTTTTCCTTGTGTCGGCGGGGCTGCGGGGCGCTTGGGAAGTGCAGAGCACGAGCTGGGAAAAGGCCCCTTGCGTGGGCAGCCTTGTGCCCGGTGTGTCGCCAGGTTTTCCCTGTGGCAGCAAGGAGCGATCGAGACAGACGGGAAAGAAATTGGAGGCGAGAAAGTGCATTTATATCTGCGTCCTCTGGGTAGTTTGCATGAGACCAAAAGGACCAGGAGGGCAGTTTTGAGTGTGGTTACTTCCCTGGGATTATAATGAGAAAATACATCAAAAACTGACAGAAGGGTTTGGCTGCGTGATGCTTTTTCTTTGGTAAGAGCGTTGACATGTAAGCCGCATTAGAAATGCAAAGAAAGGTAACGTTTCCTGTGCCTGAAATAACCCGCCTGTGCTTCTGGAGGGAACTTTGCTGCGAGCGGAGGAGGCAGCGGGCTGTGCAAGCAGACGCGGCCTTCGTGGGCGCTTCGTGACGCTGGCGTGGTGGTTTTCTTTTCGAAGCGTGAGAGGTCGGATGGGGAAAGAAAAGGTGTGAGGTGTTGGCAGGCCCGTCTGGTCGCGTTCGTTCCTTCTCTTCTTAACGAGGGGACGCGGAGTTCCGCCCGAAATGTCCGCAGCGCTTTGAATACCCCCCCCCGGGAGCGCTCCAGGTGCCCCGGGGCTGGGGGGGGACCTGACCGCCGATGACTCCGGTTCGGGTGGCGGCAGGTGGAACGTGGAGCACGTGAAGCGCCATCGTCCCTCCGCGGCCGGCCCCCGGCCCAGCCCCGCGGGCGGGCCGCCGGCAGCAGCACCTGGGCCGGGTCCGGCGACGGCAGCCCCGGCCGCGCTCCCTCCCGCTGCGGGGCCG
>JAVKLA010000039.1:23717300-23782542 GCA_034782735.1 Sagittarius serpentarius | reverse complement strand
CCGGGGGCCCGCGGGGGGCGGACCCGGCGGGGCCCCGCACCTGCCGCCGCGCGCACACCGACAACAGCCGGAGCCGCGGCTGGCAGCAGCCCCAGCCGGGGCCGAGGGCTCCTCCGCCCCCCCATCTTCCTCCTCCTCTTCCTCCCCGCTCGCCGGGACTCGGCAGCTTCCCCCCCCCCCAGGAAGCGCGGTTTTGACGGGGACGCAGCACAGCCTGAAGGTAAATCAGAAACCGGCGGGGGGGGGGGGGCGGATTTCGGAAGATAGCGCCCGGCAATCTGCTGCATGCAGCTCCGGAGGGTGCTGCTCGGGCCACGCTGCCCGATGGAGCTGCTTCCAGCAGCAGGAAAACGCTGTCGGGTGGGTTAGCTGTTGTTCGGCACCCGGTATCTGCGTGTCGGGATGGACGCGGCGCCGGTGCCAGGTGGCTGTTCCTGTAGCCGGGGAGGAGGAGGAGGAGGAGGAGAAGCTCGGAGCTGGTACACGTTTCCTGACAGACTTGAGCTGTTCCTGGATCCCCGTCATTCCCGGGCCGAGTCACAGCAGCGCGTGGGGTGAGAAGCCGCCGCGTCCACTGGAGTTGCCGGGTTCGGCGCGTGAGGCTGCCTGGCTCCTTCTGTGGCTGACCTGCTCCCTGCCAGCAGACCCATCGCTAAACTGAGGGAGGGAGGCAGGCGAGTGGGCTGGCTGCGGGTTTTGGGCTCCTCAGGTTTTCTTAGGGCTCCTCTTCACCCCTCCTCTCGCTGGGATTACCGACGATTAGACCAGTGGCTGGAAAAGCGCAGATTTGCCGTCTGATCCAGAGAGTCAGTGAGTTCACGGAAAAACTGCGTTGACATCAGGAAGTTTCGGATCAGGCCCTTGTGCTGTAGCGGGGGGAGGCTGGACTCCGCGTTCTGGCTTTCGGAGCCGTGGGCACATGTTTCCAGTTGATCGTCTCTTCTGGAGACCTTTGGGTTTGGTAGAAACGGATGGGTTTGCCGTGCGTGCGCGGTTTGTCACGTTGTGAACTAGCAGTAATCTGTCAGAGCGTGCTGCCAAGGTGAGAGGCTGTTTTTTCAGGGGCTGTTTGATCATGGCTACCTTAAACACCAGCTCTTTGTGCGTTTGGTTTTGTGGCTTGTGTTTTGGGACGGCTCCTTGGCGCAGAGGGCAGACGAGCCTCATCTTCTGAAGACCCTCGTACAGTCCCAGGATGTCAGAGCGCATATCGTGATGTTACTGGCAGAAGTCTGCATTCTTTTCCATGCGCGTACTTGAATTCTTATCAATGAACGTGCTTTTTTTCTGTTTACATTTTAACTGAAACCCAGTTCAGAGGTAGCAGCGCTGCGGGAGCCGGCGCCGCAGCCCCTCGCTCCTCTCCACGCGTGTGCCGGCGGGGTCTGCTCCTCGCCGAGAGCCGGGCAGGGGGCACGGCTCAGCTCAAACCCCATCAGCCTCTCTCCGTTCTTGTAGGGAAAAAATTAGCTCCGGCCCTTCTGCCAAAAGCTCGTCAGTAATTTCTTTGTGTGACAAAACATCCAGTCCCAGTGCAGAGCAGGTATCAAACCTGCTTATGAGGAGGTGCTCACATTCACTTCGTGTACTTGCGCTTCCTCTGAGAAATACTTTTCTAATAAAAGGCCGACTGAATAAATCCAGTCGTGCTGCTCTTAAGCATTCCTTGCCTGCATTGCCTCAAATGTCCAAACCTGAGCGTATGCATGGGACAGGCTGCCAGCAATGTAGTTTCGTAAGAGAACAAAATATGGTTACGCCTAAGGGCACTCCAGTACTTCCCCTTGGTTTTTGTATTAATTTCAGAAAGATTTGAAGGTTCTCAAAGTCAGCCGAAGTCAAGTAGGGGAAAGAAAGGTTGCCCGTTCCCTGAGGGTGTAGCAGAGGTTGTTGCATGACTTCGCAGCGAAGGAGCAAGCCCGCAAGTCGGCCGGAACCGAGCCCTGCGGGTGGTGCTGAGGGCAGGTTGCCTGGCCCCTCTGTTCCGCAGCGGAGCCTGGCAGCAGCGGCAGGGAGGCAGGAGGGGAGCTGCGGGATGCCAGGCGCTGCCCCGGCTTTGCTCTCCTGGGGAGCAGGGTAAATCATCCCCCAGCAGAGAGGAGAACCCAGTCTCCTTCCTTAAGAAGCCCCGAGACAGTTTGCCGGTTGCAGGACTTTGCAGGCTTGCACTTACGCTTTGCACGGTTTTGGAAGGGCTTTTGCATTCAGATGTATGTGGGAGTTTAATCCTCCAAATATAGGCAGCGTGCCGGCAGTGAGGCTGCGGAGGCAGGAAATGCCTCCCGGCGCGGTCGCTGCGGCCCCGGCTGCGTGGCGAGCTGGGGAGGGTCCTGCGGGACAGCGGGACCTCTGCCCTGCTGCAGGGCTCATCTCCCCGGCCCAGCGGAGCGTCACGTAACAGGGCTACCTCCGTCCATCTCCACCAGCCTGATAACACGGACGGTGTGCCATCCCTCTGCCCACCAGATTCGGTGAAACATATTGCCAGAACCCAGGGATGAAAGCTGAACTGGTTTTGTGGGTGTAGAAGGCTTTCGGGGGCAGCGTGCGGGCTGCAAAGGCTGAGATGCCGTTGCTCTTGCCAGGCCTGCCCTCCCACGCCCGTCCCGTGCCGGTCCTGCCGCAGCAGCGGCTCTCTGAGGCCAGAGGAGCCACTTGGAGTAGCAGCACCCCAAACCGTGGGTGCTGTCGGCACTGCCCGGGGTGGGCTGCGGCAGGGACGTCTGCGTGGAAGTCGGGTCTTCTTGTTTCTCAGCTTTCCTTCATCCGCATGCTCTTCCAGCCCCACCGGAAAGAGTGAAAGAGGTGTTCGCTTGGATTTAGCGCTGGAAGAAGGGCCGTGCTGGAAAGTGGCCGGAGCCTTCGTGGGGGCCGGTGGCCAGGGCGGAGGAGCGGTCCGTTAACCTTTGTGCCGAGCTCCGTGTGCTCCGGAGAGGTCCGGCAGTGCACGGCCACATTCCAGCAAGGCTGAGGGTCTCCCACCCGGTTAATGATTGAGCCACAGTAACCCTTCTTGTGCGAGCCTTTCTGAAAGTCACCTCCGGATAATTATATTAACTTTTCCAGGCTGCCGCGGCTGGGTGCAGATTAAAGAGACAGGGTCTTTTCCTACATTTCCAGCAAGAAATTCTTTTTTAGGTGCAGGAAGTGATGGCTCGCGGGTTTTCATTGTCTGTCCCGATTACTTTGGCACGTTACTTGCACAGTTCTGCAGGAGGGATTGTCGGCGGAGTGGAGCTGCGCTGGCCCCGCTCTGCTGTGCTCCGTGCTGGTCCCTCCTCTGCCCGGTGCTCCCCCGGCGGTGACCCTGGACGCCAACCCCGAGCCCGTGGGATGCGGCTCCCGCTGGGTCCTGGGGTGTCCAGCCCCCGTCTCTGTGTGCTCAGCTGTGACGCCCGTGGGCGGGTGTCTCGCCAGCCCACTGCTCTTCCCTCCGCCGCTCAGTTAATAATCGACAGGGTCCCCGCACCACGTGGGCACGCTCGCCCAGCGCGCAGCGGCGGAGCTGTTTGTGGAGCCAGTTGAAGGATCCCGTATCAGAAAAGGGCACTTGTCACCCCGTGCCAGTTACAGGCAGAGGAAACATTAACGGCTGGCACTGGGAACGGGCATCAACAAGCGCAGCAGCTTGGGGGACCTTCCTCAGGGGGCTCGGCCTTTTTGTATCCCGCTGCACGGAGGCACGTGCCCAGCTCGAGCTCCTTGTGCTGTCCCGCGGCGGAGCTCAGCCATCCCCTTCTGTGGCTTCCCCAGTGTCCGTCTCACAGGTCCCACTGGGACATCCCGGTCTGCGTCAAGATCGCTGCTGCCAGTCAGGGGGAGCTCGGGGCTACCAAAATGCGCTGGCCAGGCGGGGCCGGGCTGCGGTTTGGTGTCACACCTCGTGTGTGCATGAGATGCAGCCGCTGAGGTGCAGGCTGGTCCTTAGCAGAGCCTCTTTGAGCTGGGTCTCGCAGTCATGTGGGGTTTGGGAGCCAAGGCAGCAGGAAAACGCTCGCTGCTGCGACTGCGATTGCTGTGCTCGGTGCAGGGAAGGCAGCGGGAGCTTGGGGCGGTCACTGGGATGGCTGTAATGTCGGCCTCGGGTCTGCTGACCTGTATGTGTGGGGAGAGTGGGGGCGGGGGTGGCAGCTGGGGGCTGAGCCCCGCAGCAGCGGAGTGGGGTGTCCTTGCTCAGCCATGTCCTGTGCCAGCTCTGCCGCTGCCGGGCTGCGCGCCTTGGGGGGACCCAGGCGGAGGTGCCCAGTGTCACAGCCCGGGGTGCTGCAGGAGGGGACGAGCCTTCAGCGGGGTGTGCTCGTGCTCTGCCATTTCTTTGCCCCCTTGTCTACCCAATGTGACGGGAGCGCCCAGGCTGACGGGGCGCTGGGGGTAACTCCCAGGACAGCGGGCTGGAGGGCAGCGCGGTCCCGGGCTGAACATCTGGATTTCCGTGGACCCTGCAGCCAAGGCTTGGGCCTCCCATTGCTTAATTGGGAGCAGGAGCTCGGCGGCTCCTCCCGGCACGGCACGCTGCTGAACCCAAGGGGCCCAGTGCGCCGGAGCCCGGGTGTGCCGGGGGATTTCCTGCCCTTTATCTGGGAGCGAAAAGCATCTGACTGCAACATGTGCATGCGGGGCCTGCAGAGAGCCTGCGCCTTCTGGGCCGGTCACAGGCTCGCTGTGCCCTTTGGGAGCAGGCTTTGATGCCTGGGTTCAAAGCTGGCTGGGGCAGAAGTGATTAACACTGCTATTTAAGGGCTCCACGCTGCCAGCGCTGCCCGTGCAGGCGTGCGCGGGCGGCAGCGGGAGAGGGTGCTTCTGACCCGCGAGTGTGTCACTGCTCGAGTACGATTTATTTGCGACGGTACACGGTGGGGTTTGTATTCTCCCTCTCTTCCCCCCGCCATGAATTTTACAAGAATATTTTTGCCGCTGTCAAGGGCACAAGTTCGGTTTCTGAATGCCCTTTTGTCTGGTGCAGCACAGAGGAGTCACGCTCTCTCCCCATTCCTTCTAGGAATGGCAACAAAACGCTTCCGCCGCACCCCTCGCCGGGTGCTCCAGCCGCTGTGCTGCTGTGTGTTTTGGGGGGACGAGGTCAAACCGACGGCCCTACGGCAGGCTGCCAGCTGGAAACGGGGCGTTTGTGGAGCCGAAGCAGTAAATCTGCAGGCGTGGAGGGATCCGTCCCTGCGCTGCGAGCCTTCCATGTGTCTGCGGGCTGTGCAGGGGTGAAGCAGAGGGGCTGGGGGGCTTGCCCCCCCTTCCATCCCCTTGCCTGCCCACCAGGCGCCCGTGTCTGCAGAGTGGGGTGGCTGGCAGCTGGCAGCGCAGCCTGGGGCTGGGGGAGGAAGCGCAGGCAGAGAGGACAAGAAAGCGAGTGTTTAAAGGAAAAAGGAAGGGAAAAAGAAAAGGACTGAAGAAGATGAGGCTTTGTGGCAAGCACTGGGCTAAAGGCTGGGCTTGGGGGCAGCGGGTCAGGCTGGGGAGGGAGGTGGAGCGGTTCCTGGGGCCGCAGGCGGAGTTTTTCCCCGGGGCAGGGGGCTGGCGAGGGGCGGCTGGGGGTCAATTCCCTCTGCCGCTCCCAGTGAAACTGGAAATGGCCTCGGGCAGCGGCAGGCAGAGGTGTCACGAGGCTGTGGGACAGTGATGCTCGGCAGTGACTCAGAACGCACTTGACCTCGTTTCATCAGTGTCATTGGGCAAGAGCAGGACGTCTGGGCGGTCGGGGCCGGCGTGCCAGCTTTGTTTTCCCAGACAGAGAATTGCCGCACGGCCGCTGTATGCCTTCCCGAGGAAACCTCCCGGGGGGGCTCTCCCCTGGTAAGAGCCACTGGCGTGAGCCTCCCGGGCACGGGCACGCACCGGCCTTAACAGCTGGGGCTGGACAAGAACGGTGTCTGTGTGATTTCTCCTGGGATAAAGTCCTGGGAGCTATGGTGGTGCCTCAGGAGCAGCAAGAATTTAGGAAGCAGTGGTTGTCCCCCAGCTAAAAATAATGGGC
This sequence comes from Sagittarius serpentarius, assembly GCA_034782735.1. NCBI lineage: Eukaryota > Metazoa > Chordata > Aves > Accipitriformes > Sagittariidae > Sagittarius > Sagittarius serpentarius. The sequence goes on along the minus strand of JAVKLA010000039.1, from coordinate 23,776,556 downwards.
TTCTAAAAAAAAAAAAAAAAAGGGGTTTGAAGGACTTAAGCGCACCTGAGGTTGTGTATATAAGAAGACAGGTCGTCAGTACCTGCTGTGTGTTGGGGTGCCCCATTGCCCCACCCGGGTCCCCTCGGCCCCCTCCCATTCCGCTCCAGCCCAGGGAGCCGTTCCCTGCCGATGGGAGGCTGAGCGTTGGCTTGATGGGCGATGCCAAAGCCAGCGCGTCCCTCGCAGCGGTGTATTCCCTCCCTTTTGTTTCCTTCGGCATCCTTGCGCCCATCTCCAAATCTTTTTACCTTCTGTTACAAATGTTTCCGATTCTGATCTTTTGTTGCTAATTTGGAGCAGGGGATGTTTCTTGCCGGACAGTTATATGGCCTCATTAGCTTCTGTGGTGCACACATCTTCTCTGCCTACAAGCCAGCTTGGCAGCGACTGCCTGGGGATCGCAGAGGAAGGTACCTGTGCGTCTGCTGTTTGTCTTCCCGGGGCCTCATCCTGTCAGGAGGACGGATGAGTGCCGCGTTGTGGCCATCCTGTAACGGGACTGGTAGTGTGACAAGAGGGCTGCAGAAATGAAGCTGAAGTCCAAACAAATGATTTACAAGTGCTGCTGTAGGACGTTGCGGCGTTTCCTCCCCAGCTGCTCGTGCCGTCCAGTGGGAATTACTGCCCCGCAGCAGAGGCACCCAAGTGTGGCACGGGGTCCGTGGCTGGCGAGGGTGCCTGCTGTTGAGCTGCCGGAGCTGCTCTCCCGAGGGGTAGGGCATGCCCTGCCAGCCTGGCAGCGCGGGTGCTGGGATGCTGGGGACGTGGGGCCGAGCGGGCAGCGATGGGCCAGCGGTGCCAGCATCCCAAATCCCCTCGGCCGCCTGCTCGGGCAGCGCTCGGGGCTCTCGGCCGACACCGCGGCTGCCCCGTCCCCGAAGGCTGAGGGAGGCGAAACCCCAGCTGCCGTGTTGCTGGCGGCAGCAGTGGCAAGGGCATGCAGCAGTTTTGCTGTGAAGACTGTTTAAGTTTAGAGGTGCTTTTATTGTCCCAGTAAAATGTATACCAGGCACAGCACAGCGGCGGTGGGAGTGCTCGGGGCTCCTGCGGTGCGGTTCGGCCGGCCGGGGCTGTGCCCCCAGCACGTGCCCCTGTGCACTTCACGTTGCTGCAGACTTCGGCTGCTGGAGAGGTTCGTCCTCAAGCTGCCGGTGTCGGCCGGCCGGGAGGTCTGCTGGGTCTGCTGCGTGATTTGCTCTTCCCTGACACCTTCCACGTGGGCACCTCCAGAGGCTTTAGACACCAAAATGCTTACTCAGTCGCTGGATTTCCTAACACAGCCTGTCTCAGCAGAGCCAGAGGAGCAACCCTGCTCTCTGGGACCCTGCTTGGCCATTGCAGAAGCATCCTTCTGCTACGGAGCTCGCCAAAGCACTTGTTACCGCTCTCCGGGATGACTGCCAGCGCGCGCCGGCTCTCCTCCTGCAGGGATCGGGGCTGTTCACGCTGGATGCCTCAATGCATGAGGCAAAAAAATCACGGACTGAACAGAAATTGCCTCTCTTCTCGGGAGGCAGGCGTGATCTCCCGCTGAACCCCTGACTTGTGCTCCGGACGGACACTTGCTTTCCAGCCAAGTGGAAGCTGACCCCGCGGCTTTCCTTTCGCACGCCCAGGGCCTGCGCACACCTCTGCAGCATGACTTTTCTAGTGCTGCTGCTGCTGCTGTTCAAAAAAACCCAAAAAGCAACAAGTATTTTAGGCATTTTGCAGCAGCAGCTGAATTGTATCAAACTGCTTTGTGCATCTGAGACTTAAAGCCCTGAGTATACATTTTTTTAAGGGGCACGTTTAGGGAGGCGTTGCGGTCCGGTGACGAGCGCTTTTGCGAAGGCAGGGAGCTGGGCTGCGCTCCTGGCTTTGCTCCTGACTCTGCTTCAGGAGAGGCTTTGCCTCAGCTTTCTCCTCTGTAGACGAGAGAGAACAGAATTGCCTTCTCTGTACGTTGTGACCTGTGAATGCACGGGGACACGACCGAATCCTGCCGCCAAGTTTTACTTGTCAGTCCTGCCCCGTTACCGTTCCCCTCCAGCAGCCCTGGCGGTGCCCGTGCCCACGGCAGTGCCCGTGCCACCGCGCCAGCGCCTCGGTCGGAGGGGCTGCCTCGGGTCCCCAGGAGGGACCGGGGCGGGTGGGCTCTCCTCTCCCCGCGCTGGGCTCTTTGCTTTGGAGCCTCCTTGACCGACTGTTTTGAGAGACAGCTGCCTCTCCGTGTCCTGGATTTCCTGGATTTCTTCTCTTTTTTTCTTTCTTGTCTTTTGTGTAGGGATGTTGGTATGAAAGCGGCGTTTGTACTCCCTAAGCCCCCATGTGTCGCTTTGCTCCCCAGCCCGGCTGGAGCAGACGCAGTGCAGCGCCTGCACAGGGCAGGAGCTGCTGGCTTTGGGGGCTGGTATTGCCGGGGGTTTGGGGGCTGGCTGGGGACGTGCCGCTTTGCCTTTCCCATTGCAGCTTTCTGATGGCAGTTTCCACACGGGGACCCCATCCCTGCCCCCCGTGGGAAGTGGGGGAACCGTATTCCTAGCTGCAGAACGGCACAGCACACCTCCTTAGGGAGCCTCGTAGGTGAGCCGGGACTAATGCACCCCACGGGAGGGCTCTTGGAGGAGGTGGGGAGGGGGAGGCGCAGGTGCAGCCCCCCCGTCCCCGGCCTCCCCGCCTGCATGGGGCAATGCAGGACCTCTAGTAATGCGAACAACTGTGCGAGCTCCTCCTCTGCCCGGCGGCTTTGGGAATGGAGCCTGCGTTTATACAAAATAAAGAGTGGGTCCCAGGCTATGAGCCTGTTTTGAGGGTCCGGTGCTTTCCTTATCAGAAAGAGAGTTTGCATTTGGCTTATGGATTTTGGACCGTTTTTGCTCAAGACCTGCAGATGCTGCGAGGACACAGGGACCTCTGGCAGGAGGCTCCTCTCACATCGCCAATCCGGAGCACAGACACCCCGAGGGCCTGAGGCATGCAGGTGCGGCTGAGTTTGCAGCAGGGACCGAAAGGGTTAAAGCTGCTTTGCAGTGTGATTTAAAAAAAAAAAAGCCATTTCCTTCATGTCCAGAGACAGTTTATTTTCTGGGCATTCTTTGGGACTCAGGGAGGTGCCTTTTCTTTAAGGCGTTTCCTGTAAGCAAGTTTATATTTGGATTGGGGAGGGTGGGGAGAGGAGGTGGGTGCTGGGGAGGGGTCCGGCGGCCCGAGCCGAGTGACCTCAGCTTTTGGCTCCTTGTCCTAAATTGTTTGAGGTGGCAGCCGCCGCGGGAGCAGTGGCCGCAGGGCCAGCTGGCTGTCGGAGCGGGGTCCCGCGTGTCCCGGCCCCCGGCAGCGCTGCCGCCCGCGCTGGGGCTGAGCCGGCGGCTGCGGGGCATCAGGGACCCGAAACACCCCTTTGCGCAGACGGGTCAGAGCAAAGAGGACGGCGGGAAGCTGTCGGTGGAGCAGCCAGCCCTGATTTACGTTAAAGCCTCGATGTTTAAAAATAGGAACAAAATCCAGTTACCAGGCCCTGCCTTTGCAGTCCCCCCCGCCTTGTTCTTGTGGCTGGTTTGCCCCCTCGGCGCGTTTCGGAGCCGGGGGCCAGCGCCCAGCGTGGGGGGGGCGCCATGCAGAGCAGGTGGCTGAGCGGGTGCCCTGCGTTCCTCTGCAAAACGGAGTTACCGTGCAGGGGGATTACCTGCTTCGGGCTGTCCTCGCGGCTGCCGTGCCGTGCCGCGCTGGCCGCTGTGGTGCGGCCGAACCGCGGGGTGATCTACCCAGCGTGGGCTGGCTGCTCCCCTCCGCCTTGCGGGGGGGTGGAGAGCGAGGGCTGTTTATTCCTTCGTCTGCCCAAACCATCAGAGAGGAACCGTGCCCTCTGGAAAACGCAGCTGCCCCTCGCCGGGGAGCGTGATTTGGGGTAAGGATTGCAGCCGGCCTCGCTGCTCGGGCACTGGCTCTGGTGGGAATTCACGGCGTGCCGGGTCAGAGAGCAGCTGCCGTGGGCTTGGGGCTGAGGAGCTGTTGTGTTTGTCTTCCCTCTCATTGCTTCTCCCTGCTAAGTGGTGACCTACTAAGACACCGTTAAGTCTTTCTCTAATGTCTGTAGGGTTTTTAGGTTAGCATTAGGAATTTATGGGGCAGGCAGGTTTGTCTACACCGTAAGTTCAGCGCCGCTAACACCAGAAAAGAAAATAGCAGTCTGTCTTTGCCCAAGAAGTGGTCAGTGCCAGGAAAAGGTGACTTGTCATCCCCTTCCACCCTTTAAGACCATCCCTTCCATTACCTTTAAGGTGATGAAGATAAGGGCTGCTGGACCCCAAATTCTGACCTCTGTCTAATTCTGTTCCCCTCCCCCAAGATGCCTTTGATTTCCATTAAAAACACAGTCAAGCAAACAAGGTAATATGTAAGATCATCAAAATGTGCTGTGCTCTTGATGTCTGTAGTGCAGATTTAGCTCTTTTCCCGTTGATATGTGATTAGACCTTAATTCTTGTGCAAGGTCCTTGGAGCCTGCGGCCGGAGCCCCCGCTGCCCCCGGGTGAGAGGCAGGAGGCTGGGCTCACCTCCGAGGCAGCGCCGTGGCTCAAGCAATTCTCCCATTGTTCCCCATGCCAAGTTCCTTCTCCCCCATTTTGTTTTCTTTTTATTACTGTGATTTCCTAACATCGGAAGAGGCGAGTTATGAAACTGGAGTTATCCAAACACGTCTTGTTTGAAGATAGCGTTTCATCCAGCAGATGCAGCTTCCTGCTCTGTAAATGGTTTCCATTGTTTCGTGTTGGCTCCTGGCCCCGTCTCTGCCGGGGCCACTGGTAGCGTCGCTCAGCTCTGGCAACCCAAGCAGCAGTGGTCCCAGCCACGAAATGCTGCTGGCCGTGAGGCGGCATGAAAAGGCTGAACTGGGAACACTGGTGTTCTGTAGATAGCCTCCCAAAACGTTTGGGAGGCTCGCTGGCGGCTGCCTCTCTGCGCAGGTTAACAAGGCAGGGTGCTGGCTCGGTTGGCTGCTGCTCCAGCAAGGGATGCTCAGGTTTTCCAGTATGCGTCCACTTTTCCAACGAGAATGTGTCTGAAGGGGCCAGTTGGTGCCATTTCTGCTTGAACACGCACCGAGTGTGTGCCCCAAACAGCCACCTTGCTGATACTTGCTTGCGGGATCCCATATGTTTGAAGGGGATTCAGACCGTGGGCCCCGTGACCAGATGCCCGCTGTTGAAATGGAGACACAGCACAGAGAGCAGTTAGAAAAGACGGTACTGGTATCAGCGCCGCTCTTTCAAATGTTGGTTGCAACCTGGGATCATCTTCTGCTGGGCCGCGTACAGAGAGAGCCGCTGGTCTAATGGCTGACATCCCGCTTGCAAAAGAGGAAGGAACCAGGGAAGAGAGGGTAAATAAAATACGGTGGTGCTGGTCGGTGTGATGAGGATTATTCCCTGCATAATTTTTAAACCTTTTGTAGCTACTGCAGGGAGAGAGGGTTTGGAGACGCGCCCTCGGGCGCCTGCCGGCGGGTGCTGCCGAGGGGCCGTGCTCCGGCTGGGGCTGCGGTGTGCTGGATGGAGAGCCCGGCCAGGGCTCGTGTCGGCAGCCCCGGGCGTTCCTTGCGCTGCTCCAGGATATTTCTGCCAAACGTGACGTGGAAGGCGTTGGAAAGAGTGGAACTGATTTTGTTTGAAGATGTTTTGTTATCACTGGGAACCGGAGACCTGAGGCTGTGTTTGCTGGAAAACCATCGAGCCCGCAGTCATCGTTACCCGCCGTAAAGGAGTGGGCGGAAGAAAAGCCTTCAGAAGCGTGTGCTGCACCGTGTTCGCGCAGCGTGTCCCGGTCATCCAGCAGACCCGCTTCATCTGGGGCAGCATGAGTAATGCCAAAACCTTCCCTGTGTCAGTCAAAAGGATTTGGCTTTGGCTGTGTTTGTGCCCTGGTCTCTTTTCCCCTTGGGTTTTGCGTCTGTTAAGTTTCTCTGGCTAAAATCCCTGCAGGCTGCTCTCAGTCAGGTTTGTAGCTGTGCAAGCACTCGCACCAAAACTCTCTCTCTTCCGTAATGGGAAAAACGCCAGCTGACTGTTTGATTTTTAAATGTTTGATCCAGAAAGCAAAAAGGTGTGAATTAAATTTCTGATAGGGTGGTTAAGTAGGAAATATGACTGAAGAAAACGGTGATCTGCGTCTTGAATAGCTGCTACAAGTATGGTAGATGTGTTTATTGGTGAAACAGGAGGCTGGTCTCGCTTCTCGTAACTGCCCGCTGGGGCGGGTGGTGGGTGGAATCTGTGTTTTGATGGTGAAAGGCTGGAAATTCCACTTTGCAGCACACAGATGTGGGTGCTGGGGGGGGGAGGGCAGCCTTGCCCCCCAACCCCCAACTGGTACAGCCGTGACGTCTGCTGTCCTCGAAGACCCCCGTCATGAAAACAAACCTGCACTGTGGGGTTTCTTAATTCTCTAAAGCACACTTTTCGTTCTGGTTTCTAGAGAAGGTGTGAGACGTGGTCCCCAGCGAGGACACCTGCCACGAGAGGAGCGCCTGCCTCTTCACCCTTCGTATTTTAGACTCCCTGGCTGTGGGGTGGCACGGTGGCATGCGTGCCGGGCGGCCGAGGTGTCTCCCCAGACCGTCTGGTTTCTCCGTGGGCTGCCGGGGCCCTGGGAGCTCCGTGCCGCAGGGCCCCGGGAGAGCTTTGGGGGAAGAAGAGCTGCAGGTCCTGGTCTGGTGCTCCTCCCTGGCTGTCTGCTCTTGGCCCCAGGTGGGAGGGCGTCCTGGTCTGCACGGTCCTCTGCTCTGCTCCTGCTCGCCTCTGGGTGCCTCGGCACCAGGAGTGACCGGGAGATGAAGCCGGGAAGTTACCGGTGGGAGGGGGTCCTCTTGCATCTGAAGGGCTTGGGTGAGGGTGTGTTTGTGTCCGGTGGAAAGCACGCTCCTGCTCTGGCAGGCAGGCTCAAAGAGATGGGTGAGGTGCCCACGTCGTTCCCTGTCCTGTCCTCCAGTCCCCAGACACTGGGAGAGATCCCTGCGGTGGTGGCAGGACCTGTAGCGTGGGAGTGAAGAAGAGGTCAAGAAAGAGGAAAGTCAGAGCTTGCTGGTAAGCCGAAGCTGTTGTGCCTCGTGCTCCGTTCCCTGGGCACACGGGTGCTGTTAGCCGTGACCTTGGACTCGCAAGAAAGCGGTAGGTAGCCTGCAACTGGGGCAGGCTGCGAGTGGCTGAAGGATTCTGGGCAGCAGGGAGGTGGAGGCAGGCTGGGACTTGGCTGAAGGCGGATTTTCGGTGGATTGCCTTTCTCTGTCGGTAGAGCCTGTTTTGAGAGGAGCTGGGTGTGCCCCAGACCTCTTCCTCCGGCGCAGGAAGCCGTGGCGGGGGTCACGCCGTCCCCGGAGCTCGGGCACAGCCGTCCTGCTGCGGCTGCAGCCCGCGCCGGCGATGCCCGCCTCTCCTGCTCTTGTTCTCCACAGCTTTCCCACCTGCTTGAGCAGCAGTGATTTATTTTTTTTTTTCATTAATTAATTTTATTTTTTGCATGAATGGAGCGTGTTTTTGTGAATGTTCTTTACGGGATGTGAAGCCGCAGATGTTTGCTCATTAATTAAGTTCTGCAAAACTGCTGCCGGAAGCAGCGCCAAGCACTTGGCAGAGCTCTGCGGTTTGACGTTTTTCCTTCCTGCCCCCTTCTCAGCTCTGCAAACCTTAGCTAGCCCTTCACCCTGGGATGGCAGCCCCTACCTCTGCCCCTTCTTCCCTCCTCCCTCAGAGCTGTGCTTCGGGGTGGCACCTCTCGTTTTGAGGTGGTGGACTGAGGTCCCCCAGGCAGGGTCCTGTGAAAGCAGCCCGTGTCTCATGTCACTATTCCTTTGGCCACAGCCGTCAGAGAAGGCAGAGCATAATGAGGTCAGAAGCCTCAGTGATTAGTATTTGGTGAGGTTCACTGACATTTTGTCTCCATAAAGAGGAGGAAAACATGGTGAATTAAGAGCATCTGTCTTGGCAGGGCCAGCCCTCGCCGAGTGCCCGGCCGCTGGGTGGGGAAGGGGTCCTGCCTCCTGGGACCTGAAGCCTCTGGGATCCCCGTCCCCCTCACTGCAAACGAACACAGAGATCTCGGGCGTCCTTGGGCTTCTCTCTGGCCACGCTGGCAAAGCCGGTCGCCTGCCCGGCTGCTTCACCTGGGGAAGTACCTGTTCTTTGGCGGTACGGCCCGCTCCTTGAACAGGAGCTGGGCTCGTAAATGGCTCCTGGCAGCACGGAGATAGCAGGGATAAATATAACTCCACGTTGCGTAAGTCTGTGTTTTGTGGATTACTGAGGCACTCTTGTTTCTTGGCCAGGCTCCTAAGCCCATCGGGGTATTGAATGATGCACTAGCGGCTTTGACAGTGCTTTCCCCGTTTTCTAACGCCGCTCCCCTTTCGCCCATCTCCAGCTTTGCCCTGGGGCCGGCCACGGGCAGGGCCGTGCCGGCTGCGGGCAGGAGGAACCACAGGCTGCCAGCGAGCTCCTGCCTGCGCCGCCACCGCCGCCGCCGCTCCCCTGCCAGCCGGGGCGGTGGGCTGGTGCCGTGGACCTGCCGCGGTGCAGAGCTGCCAGCAGCCGGTGGGGGATGTCCTGCCTGCCGCGGGGCAGCTGCGACCGCCTCCTGGTTACTGCCTTGCTATCTCTTTGGCACAGCCGGTTGGCACGTGTAATTTGTCCAGTAACGGCTCCTTGTCCAGAGGGGAAAAGAGTAACAGTAGGAAAGAAGGAGAGCAAATAAGGGCAAATGAGCACGGCAAGCGTGGCTCGACCTGTCTGATGATGCTGGTGGCGTAAACCAGCAGTCAAGGTTGTGTCAGAGCGTGAGACGCCGGCCGCTCGTCCTACCCTGGGGGTGACATATTCTGGCAGGGGGGGCTGGTGGCTGCACCGAGACCTGCAGCAGCCCCACCGTCAGCGAGGCTGTTTTGATGGATAGCCTGAACCGGTACTTGGTATGCCTTAGACCTTTCTCAGGGCAAAAAAAGCGCGAGGGGAGCAGCTGTAGGTTGCATGGAGGAAAATGAAAGGACAGAAAGGGGTTCTGCTCAGCTCCAGCCCTTTCCCCCTCGGCAGGCGCAGGGCAGGAGGAGTGGCTTTCCAGGAGCGCAGGCAGGGGCTGCAGAGAAAGCCCCCTCCGCCCGCGCCGAGCGCTCCTCTGCATCCCTCTCCACTGCCAGCCCGCGGGTCCCGGGGTGGGGATGGACACGGCGGCGTTTTGCGGTGGAAGTGGGAGGAGATGCCGTATCCCACGCCTCTCTTCGGGAATGCTCTGGGAAGTCGGGGAGAGCAAAGATCAGCTCCTCCGGTCCAGCTTGGTGATCTTAGCCGGGAGGCGCCTCGTGACCCTCCGCAGGTCTGCAGGCAGGTTGTTGGCAGGTGGGAACGAAACGCTCACTGAGCAGCCGGCAGGCAAGAGCAGCGAGTCCTTCAGTGCGGCCGTCACGGGTCAGTATTGCCGTGCACACGAGTGTGCGTCTGGGCGTGCGAGCCGGCGCGCGGGGCAGGGGGTTGGAGCGTGCCTGTCCGTGTGCGCACGACCGGAGCTCGCTCAGCCGAGCATCAGGCGAACAGCTGTGCATCCGTGCATCCAGGCACTGGAACCTGCGTTTTTTTCAGACAAAAGCAAGGTACAGGCTGTCTCCGATGGGGCCAGAGAGCGAGCGGCTGGCGGGCTGGTGCCGCTCGGCCCCCTGGAGATGCCGAGGTTGACCAGGACCGCTGGCATGCTGGGCCAGCCCCTCGCAAAGGGACGGGAATAGAGGCTTTCGCAGCCTGCCATTTCAAAGCATCTCGGCACTCAGTTTTTCTAACCACTTGTGAAAGCCGAGTGTTAATTCAGGGCTTTGAGTCCCTTCAGAAAACATGCGTGTGTGAGTCAAAAATTAGCGACTCATAAAAATAGACACAAATGAGTTTTAGAAGGATGTGAGCTGATTGATTTACCACAAATGACATTGCCACAAATGGCGTTGGCCTGCAGCTCTAAGGTAGAAGTTTTCTGAGGCAGAGGTTTCCTCAGAAACGTCAGCAGGAGAACTGCCACACGCTAGCGAGACTGGAAAGTAACGCTTGCTTGAGAAGATATAAACATTTTAAAGCGTTCTTCTGAAGGATGCAAAGATGACTGCTGGGGAAGTTTACACGTGTAAAATACTGCCGTGCAAAGCACCCAAGTGTGGGACTGAGGCGGCCCTGGGGGGCTCCGAGGGTGGGCAGCCCCTCGGAGGTGCGGGGACGATGCTGCCCGGGTCCCTCACCCTGCAACGCGCGGTTGTACAGGCTTCGAGCCCTGCGGAGGAATCTTCCCGGCTGGTTTCCCGCTAGCCCAGGAGACCCGAGCGAGCACCGTGACAGCCTTTGCTTTGGTCCTCCTGCCCCGAAACGATGGGGAGGGCGGGGCTTCCCCACCGGGCACGGCGTGTGTGGCCCCTGCGGTAGAGGTTTTGTTGGAGATTTTCCTCCATGTGTGATTGCGGGTGGATATTCGAGGATGGCTGTCTTTAGGGCAAAGTTTTCCTAGTATAACCCCTGGAAAGCATCGGACACGGGCTGGAGCCTTCATCAGCCCTGTGCATAAGCCCGTCATCAGGAGGGGAATTTGTCTCCCATTAGCAGCAGACTCCTCCGCAGTGTGTCCGGCTGCGAGCACCAGCAAGACCGTTCTGCTGTCGGGGCAATACTTAGCCAGGCAAGAAAACCCCGAGTAGGTCTTGCTGTGACAAATCTTCTTTTACTTACACAGGGGCTTTCACATGGAAGGGAAGCTGGAAAAAACATGCCCGTTCCTGCCAAACGGCACTGCTTTGCCAGTAACTGGCCTCTCTTTTCTAATGCTGCTACTGCAAACGGCTGGTGTGTTGAATTAGGGCTTCTGCTGTCTTTTAACCCATGAGCTTCTCCTTGGCCTGACCCTGGGGAGGTCTTCCGCTGCTTCTGACCTTGCTGTCTGCAGCCGCAGCACCGACTCAGATGTGTTCAGCATCATAACTTCCCTTGAGCCGGAATAGCTGTGCAAGGGGGGTGTGAACTCATGTGCCTGGAAATCCCTTGGAAGGCCGGGAAGTACTTGGTTAATTAATGAAACTGAAGAAGAGAGTCATTTTAACCGACTCTGAGAAGCGTTTCCTATTGCTTATGGCAAAGGTCTGGGATTCAGGACTATCCGTCAGCTATGGACCAGTCCTGTTCCCTCCGCGCATCCTCAGATCCTCCCTCTGCCGTAATGAGAAGGGGCTCTTTGGCCGTGTCCCGCGAGGCTTTGCTTGCTTCAGCTCCTCAGAAAATGCCGTGTTATACATAAAGGGCCACGTTTCAGAGTGTGTCTGGGTCGTGGGTAGGCATGTCCGTGGAAAGGGGCGCAGGGCTGGCTGGCAGAGGTGCCTGTGCTGGCTTCTCCGGTGGGTGACAGACAGAGGGGACCAAGCCCGGTAAGCCGAGTCTGCCATTCCCATGGTTCGTCATCCATCAGGATTCAGCATCTTGACTGTCAGGCCAGCATATGAGTCTATAACATTGCTTGAGGCCAGCTTTTGCATCCTGTTTTGTAATATTCCCTGACATTCCCCACATTCCTGGCAAGGAGACTTCTGTATTTTTTTGAAATGTTCCTTTGTCTCTTTGCAAAACTGTGACACCCTTTAAAACTACTTCTCAAGAAGTCCGTTGGCCTGCTCTCTCCAGCAGCTCCTGTTTGCTTCATGAAGAAAAGGAAGCCTTGAGCTTTGAGTCCAGCCGCAACACCGTCTCCTTCCAGTGGGGAGAAAGGGGGGAAAAAAGAGAGAGGAAGGGCCGTGGGCTCCTGTTTGACTCGGGTGACCTCCATAAACCTCAGGTCCGTGCTATCTAGTTCCACCTTTGTCCTAAGGTTTTGCTCTGACCTCTGCGTTTTTGTGATGATTATGGGCTCGTTAGCTGTGCTTTCATCGCCGCTGAAGCCCGTCTGGACAGCGTGGTCTGGGAGGGTCCTGGGTCTGGAGGAGAACTTTGGAGAAGGCAGAAGCCACCACGGTGGTCCTCGGGTTGGGATCCTGCCTGTAGCGCTGGCCTCTTCTGTCTTACCTACCGGGGGTAAGGAAGCAAGGTGAGGGGTGAGTGGGATGTTCTGCAATGCTGTATCCCGTGATGGGGGGTGAGGGACCTATAGTGTTTCCCACTGGGAATCAGAAACATGGCGAGAAAGAACGAACCTGGTGTTGAAGCCCACGGTGTGACCTAGTGGGGAGCTGGACTTGAATCAGTACAGCTTGTTGCCAGCTGCGTCAGGGCATGTCTGGTAAACGTGTCAGTGCTCCTTTGGGCACCCTACAGCCAGACGTCCGAGAGACCAGGAGATGACCAACTGGAGAAGGAGAAGCATGAGCTAACAAGCCAAACTGCGGGTCCCCATGCCCGCTGTCCTCCTGGCGCTGGGGGTCCCTTCCCTCGCTTCTCCGGGCAGCAGCTCCCCGGGACATGCAGGGAGCCCCTTGGACAGGCTGTGCCAGCTCCCCCTTTCTCCCACGGGTGAAGGGGACATTGGCACTGGGACCTTCTCTGTGCTCCAGAAGGAGCTGTAGGTGCAGGGACCCTCTCGGCCTCCTCTCCTGGGCAGCGTTTCAGTTCGCTCCGGCCGAGGGGACGCCTGGCTGCCTCTCCCATCGTTTTGGAGCCAGCGAAGACTCGCTCCTCCCTTCTCTCCCACCTACAGATGTTGGCTGACTGGAGACCCGGGAGGCAGCTGCTGCTCTTTTGCTGCAGCTGGAAATTACGGTCTGGTTTCCTTCTGTGGCGCCGCAGTAGCATTAATGACAGGAAGGACCGGTCAGGGACAGTGGTGGAAGAGGCTTTTCCTGAGGAGAACTGGACCAAAATCCCCTTGTCGAGGGGGAGGGCGTTGCAGCCGGCAGGACGTGTGTGTGGCACCCGCCTGTGCCTCCCTGCGCACCTCGCCGCGGCTGGGACCCGGCCCCAGTGCTGGCGTGAGCGTGGGTGGCACGTGTCCCCTGGGGAGAGCCAACCTTGGCCACCACCATCCCGCATCTCCAGCGTGCGCCCGCAGTGTCAGCTGGGTTTGGTGTCTGCTGTCATGTGTGCGCAGAAAGCTCTTTTTCGCTGTGAAATATGGTTATTACTTGTTATCGGTCGGCTAAATCCACTGCTGGCTTGTAGCAGTACTCTCTTTGCAAGGGGAGTGCTTGCTTTCAGTCCCAAGAGGATCAAAACCTCTCGGTTCAGGGATTTCATTAACCTGCTATGTCAAAATAGCTTTGTGGGATCCCTGAGCAGCTTTAGCGGAGTGTGTGTCGTGAGCAGGACCGGGCAGCAGCCAAGGCACCCTCCGTTAAAGCACGCTGAAGGGCAGCAGCCCTGCTGCCTCTGAGGCCTGGTGCTTCCCTGCATCGCTGGGATGTGAGATCACATTTGGAAGCGGCTTTTGACTCCTCCCGTGTTGGTGGAAATTTTACACATGGTCGCTGGTAACTTGGATGGCCACCGAGACGCCTCCCCATCTGCAAAGCGATCGCTGTGGTCAGCTGGACACCCTTGCTGTCACGTGCGCGGGTGTTTTCATCCCGCTCCTTTCCAAGGTTTGCTCACAGATGTATTTACCAGCCTGCTCCTCTCAACTGTCCCCTTCTGCACTTTGGACCTAGGATCTCCCCTGCCAGGTCCTGCTCGACCGAGGGGATCTCGCAGCTCATTCCGTAAACCATTTGTGCTAAAAGCACCGACTTGGGGAAGTGCCGTTGCAGAGAATGTGCTTTTCATTACGGAGACTAATCCCATCTCAACCAGAGCTTCTCGCTTGGACTGTGCTGTTTCCCTCAGCTTTGGTCTGCCTGAAAAAGTTAGGCGAGTCCTTCCTGCCTGCATGGAGGGAAGGAGCGCTCCCAGGGCAAGGAGAAGCACCGACGGCTTTGAGAGCAGGGCACAAATCTGTAGAAAATCAGGCAATTAAGCCTAGATATCTTGGATAGCAGGTGCTCCTGTTCTTGTCCCTGAACCGTCTTCTTCCAAAGCTTTTAGTCCTCGTTGGTATTTTGAGGGACTGGGAAATTTATGAAGGGGCAGTCTTTGCTTTCGGTTTTCCCAGCCCTCCCATCTCCTGCACACGGGAGAGGCTGCGTTCACACGCGCTGCCCTGCCTGGCTGCCAGCGGCTGGCACCTCCCGCGCTTTGCAAACAGCCGACCAAGAGGAGCCCTCAGCCGAGGTTTAGGGTCAGTGGTGTGGCTGGTCGATGTCCGATGGGGTGGGAAAGGAGGGTTTTGGTGGTCTCCATCGCTCTCCTCCCTCCCGGCTTACTGCAGGGCAGTGCCACACGCTCCCGCTCGGTCCCGCTTCCAGAGCCTGGGGCCAGCAAAGCGCAGCCCTGCGGGAAGTGTCACACTCGAGCATCGTCTCGGTGCCTAATTTTTCCCGTTGCCATTGAAAGCTGCAGCCCACCTGGCTGGAACGGGCATCCCGTGCCGCGGCCGGAACAGGCCACCTGGGCGTCCCTGCTCCGTGCCCGCTCGGCGCGGGGGCCGGGAAGACCCCCGGCCGCAGGAACGGCCGCCCGGGGGGCAGAGAGCCTGTCCCGCCGCTCGGGCAGGGCTGACGGAGAGCTGGAAACAGTTAAGCAGCGTGCCTGCCCGCATGTGCGCGCTCGCTCGCTCGCTCGGGCTCTCTCGCGCGCTCCCCGCCTGCTCCCACCCCCGCTGTTTGAACAGTTCAGCCCTCTGCGCGGCCGGGGATGTCCTCTTCGCTGCTGACGAGAAATTAGGTGGCTGCGCGGGCGGGCAGGGTCAGTGAGGGCAGGTTTGATTAGCTCGGTACAGTCGGCCTGCATGGAAAAATCGGAGCGCTCCAGTTGACTGCCTGCGGGAAGGTCTTTGGCTGGGAGCGCTCTGGCCTCCAGCGGATGGTCCTGGGGTGGCTGAGGTGGGGGATCAAGGAGGCCAGTGGTCATGCTGATACTTTTTTCTGCATTTAATCCACGGTTTCCGATGAACAAAGCCAGGATTAACAGCTTCTGCCATGGTGAGTCTGCTCGTGTCCCAGCTTTGTATTTGTATTAGGAGGTTTCAGCCAGCAAACACACTTTTGGGGGGAGGTGGGGAAGTCTGTAAAATGACCTTTTTTCTTGTCGGAGATTTCTTGAAAACAGTGTTTCCTCTGCAGCAAGTCAGTTTGCTTTGGCTTTTATGCAGCAGGGTGAGGGAAGGGTTAGGAGGTGTAACTTGTTTTGTTGTTTTTTGTTGGGTTTTTTTTTTTTCCTTTCCTTGAAAAACAGACCAGATTTTCCTTTACCTTCCCCCCTCCTCCCCTAAATGATCTGTAGCCTTTGCCCCGACGGGAGCCGGGAGCACTCTCGCTTGGAGAGGGGCTGCGGTTCGGTCGGCTGTGAGCCCGGCACCCCTGATGAAATAGGGCACCAGCACTGAGGGTGCGGCTGTGCGTGATAGGAAGGAGAGGGGAAATGGATGTGACAAAGTACAGGCTGGTCTCAGTCGCATTGTGTGTGGCTTTTCTTTCAACCCCTCCGCTCCCCGCTTAAGATGCAGTAGGTGTAACAGATCTGCAGCCTTTTTAATATTTGGGCTTATTTCTCACAGAGTCAGCCAAGCTGGTGAAAGCGCGGTGGCCGCGCGGCGTGCCGGCTCCTCCTGACCTTCGGTCGTTTCCTGAGCCCAAGCCAAAATGCCTTTCCATGAGCCTGGCCCCCGCCTCCGGCCTGGCAGCGCGGGCGGCCGGGGCGGCAGCCGGCGTTGGCCGGGAGCCCCGGGAGCGCGGCGGTGCCAGGGCCAGCCGTGCCGCGGGATGTGGCATCGCCTGCCGACGCTGATTTACTTAAAAGCAGCTTTAAGTGAGAGGAAAGGAGGGCACGGGGAGCGGGGGGAGAGGGCCTCAGGGCCGCAAAGGGCGAGCTGCAGGGTGGGGAGGGAAGTGCCCCCCAGGAGCCGCTGGCAGCTGCGCCGTGGGCGATGCCCAGGCGATGCTGGTGGGTGCTGGGCGCAGCAAGAGGGGCTGTGGCTTCTTACTGAGCCCTTAACGCTCCGGATGGGAGGGATCCAACGGGCAGGGTGAAAGTCCTGCCCCAGCGTACGCAGACCTGCGTTCACACGAGAAATGTTACTTGGCTGCTGTTTGGAACTTAGGTTCTGGGTTTTTTTTTTTTTGTTTTATGCCTTGATTTGTAGTTTTCTGTGGAAGGACTGCAGGGAGGTGTCCCCGTCGGGGAGGAGGCTGCCGTGCAGACCGGGAGGGCCATTCCGTAACTGAACCTCAGGCGTGCCGTTTGCAGGCTGAGGCTGGTACTGGGGTCACCTGCACATGCAGGACTCCATGGTGCTAAAAACCTGAATTTTGCAGAGATCTTTCTGACATGGGATGGGATTTTCAGAAGTTTAACGACTAGCGTGTGCCGGCGTCTGTGCAGAAGCGCCGAGCGCCTTTGCTCGCACGGCTCCCCGCAGACCAGCTGCAGCAGCAGATGCAGGGACCGGTTGATGGACGGAGTCTGACCGCAGCAAACGCCAGCGGGCTGCTGGTCGAGGGCGCGCTGCAGGCAGGCAGGCAGGCAGGCAGGAGTGGGGATGGCTTCAGAGTCGCGCCTCGGAGTCTGCAGTAGGGGATTGGTGAGGCCGAAAAAGGAGGCAGATTATTGCACAGAGCTGGGGAAATACTTTTTTCTGGCTAATTTTTGTATTGCAGCCTTTAAAAAAGGAAGAAAAGAGGCCTAAAGCAACCCTTTGTGCCTCCGCTGAGAAATTAGTGCCCATTTCTTCCTGCGAGGATGCATTTCTGTACCAGGGCTGTGGCAGTGCCTGGCCATCGGCTCGGGCAGCCACCGTGTCGGTTGAGACAGCTCTGGCTCTGGGCTCACCGTCCCCAGGGGCTCACAGAACTCCCACCGAAGGCCACCGGAGCCTGTGCATTCCTCAGCTGGGAACTGGATGGCTTTATAATTCTGTACAATATGGAAAAAGCTGCAGAAAGACCACGAGGGAATGCTGCTCCATGGGGTTCCTCTGGTAACACACACTAGTGTTTATTCTAAATAAATGCAGGAGGAAATTCCCTCGTGTATTAAGCAAGTAATTATTTTAATGCCTGGATTTAAAAGTAGGAGCTGAGGATCTCTCCGAAGCATGTAGTGCAGGAGAGAAACTGCAGCAGGTTGCGTTGACTGGAGATGCGAATGTGCATCAGCTGCAGATGCTGCGTTATGGAGCTGGGACCGCTCTGCAAAGGCAAGAGCTGCTGCTGATTCTGGCTTTTTAGCAAAACTACTGTCATTTTCCTTTGCCTTGACCTTCCTTGGCCTTTGGCGATGGCTTGCGTTCGGTCTCGCACTGCATGCCGCGTAAGTGCCGTGGCGAAAGCAGCAGCGGGATGCAGCTCTCTGGACTTCAACCTCGGAGCGTGCTGGAGGCGAGGGTAGGCTATGGGTGCACCGTTTTGTCGGTGCTGGGTCTAACACTCTTCCAAACAGTGGAAAAATGGACTCTTGTTGTTGTTGTCCACCATGATGTGATCCCCCCCTTATCAGGGAGGTGAGGTTTTGGCCGGTACCTACAGCGGCTGACAGATGCCGTGCCCCGGCGCTACCAAAGCCGTCAGGTGGGGAGCTCTGGCACCGCTGGCTGCCTTCGGAGGGATGGCATCCGTTAATCCAAAGAAAGTGCGTGTGAGATCCATGGGATGATCAACAGGAAAACAACAGTGCAGTTTTAGAAAGGGTGGGATACAGGATGGGCAAGACGGATTAATTTTCTTCAGCATCTGAGTAGCTGTTTTCATTTTGCTTCTCTGCTGGGTTTCCGATAGCAGAAATGAGAGCACCCAGCCACGTGAGCAGTAGAAATGCATATACGTATGCCAACATATAGTCAGGGTTCTTTGTGTACGCCGTGATTGTGTTTGGATGGGGCAGGCTGCCCTTTTCCCCGTGAGCGGTTGCTCGCTGGCTGCAGGTGCGGGGCTGTTGGAGCACAAATGTGTGGAAGGGGGAATGCAGGCGGACCTGCAAAGCTTTACCCTTTCATTCCACGGTTGGGTGCCATCTTTTCCTTTCAGCTGTTCGGGCTTGTACTGGGGTGTCCTGGTGCTCTTTGCTCGGTAAAGGGTAGTGACCTGCAGACAGATCCTGCTGCTGCAGTGCGGTCACTCTTACCAGCGTCTCCTGTTCCTGCTGGGTGCTTCGGCCATGCAAGCACCTTCTTTCTAACTCGTATTTTCACTGGGAAGCTTCTCCCTGTCCCGTGCACAGAGACGTGCACTTGTATAGATACAGGCAGCTCAGCAGAGCGAATACCAGCCTGAAACCCAGGAAGAAAATAACGTAATGGGTGCCGAAGAGAAGACAGTAAGCTTTCAGCCCGAGTCTGGATCTGGGAAGAGACAAACCACTGGCCATGCTGGCGCTGACGGGCCGTCTCGGGGTGGTGCACGGGGCGGGCTGGCGCCGGAGGCTCTCTCCCCCCTGACCTTGCTTCGCCGCTGCCTTCTTCAGACATGGAAACCGAGGCTCCTGCTGGGCTCCCTCCTCCCGCGCGATGCGGGGCTTGCTGCTGCGCTCCCCGGGGCGCAGGCCGGGACAGGCTCCTGCCCTGCCTGTTGTTCCTGTGGGGTCAGAGCAGCTGCAGAAATGCAGGTGGGGGAGGCAAGGGGGACGGATCAGGGTCTTCACCTTCCTGGCCCTTTGTTTCTGCTCCCGTTGGTGCCCTTTCCATCCCCTTGTTCCCACCAGACATCTGCTCTGCAGCTGCAGCACTCAAACGCAGGATGTTTAACCCCTGAGCTACTGCAGCACTCGTGCTGCCGGGGGCAGTCTGAAGCCGAGGGGCAGGAGGAGGTGTCCTGAGGTGGCCAAAGGTGCTACAAGCCTCTGCGGAGCAGAGCTGCCTGTGCGGAGCAGGCATCTGTAATGTCCGGTGGGACACCCATGTAGTGAATGCCTCAGCTGGCTTGCACACGCATCTGCCTTTGTCCGGTCTGACGTGCTGCGTGTGACCGAAAACCGCCGAGAGGAGCAGCCACCAGCTCCAGGGGACTGGCCGCGTCCTCCTTCCTCCCGCCTGCGAGCGAGGGGCAGGCAGCAGCGCTGCCTTGCGAAGGAAAGCTGTCGTGGCGGTGCTGGGGGAACCTGCCTCGGTCCGTCTCTGCCACCCCACCGCATCCTGCAGCCGCGTCCAGCGGACAGCGTGTCCAGCAGCCCAGCTGGTTTCTTCCCTCCAGCAGCTGGTGCTCCCCGTGCCTCTTGGGCGTGGATGTCGGTTGTTCATCCCTGCCTTGTCGGGTCTAAAATAACAGCCCGAGAGAGGAAGAGACCCTTCGCTGCTGCAGAAGATGAACGTTGGCTTCTCTGGAGGTGACTGTTAGGCTTTGTTGTCCCAGAGGACTGAATACTGAAGGGAGAGGAGAAGTTTTCTCCCCTTTCTAAAGCAGAGGAGGTAACGAAGGCGTTTGCATTTTGCAAAGGTGTGATGAAGCCTCGTTCGCTTGGGGCTGATGTGGCTTCATCAGTGCTATCTTGCGATCTTTATTAGAGACAGCAAAGGCTGCAAACGTGAATTTAAAATGCTCAAAGTGATGTTTGTGGAAGTGGTGGTGTTCCCCGTGCGGGCCGGACGCAGCTCCTGTCTCAGGTGCCAGCCTGCAAGGGGAGAAGCTGCTTTTTGGCTGGGCGTGGTGCAGAGCGGAGCTCCAGCATTGTCCTGGACTTCCTCGTGGCCGTGGTCTTGCAGTTGCTTTTCTGCACTGCAGAGCACAAGGTTATACTCGCTTTGGGTGCAAAGGGCTATGTTTAAACTTTTTTTAGAACAGAATAAATCAGATACGAGGCTACTGTTAGGCTCGTTTGCAGGAGAGGAAACCAGAGCTGTCGCATCCAGTCGATAACCGCCGTTACATGCAACCCTGGAGCTGTGCCGAGATGTGAGCGGGGCAGAGAGAAGGCGGGGGGAGCGCTCCCCGGGGCGGCTGCTGCAGTGCTGCTGGGCCAGGCTCCGGGCACAGCCCGCATGGAGCCGCCTCGGCCCCCGGGGCTGGGGGGCACCCGCGGAGTGGAGCCTGTTTTGTTACCTGGAAACTTTGCTTTGACAATAGAGCAGCAGTTTGTCCGGCATCCCGGGGCCCTTCCTTCCTCTCCGCTGTCCTAACCGAGGAGCTGCTGCCCAGCCGGGGTTTCCAGCCCTGCTGCCGTCCGGGGCAGGGCGGCTGTGAGCATCTGCCGAAGCCGGGTAGGGCCCAGGGGCGATGGGGAAGGAAGGGAGGGAGGGAGGGAGGGCACCCGGCCGGCGGCTGGAGGGGAGCTGGGAGCAGAGGAGCTTGGGGTGATGTTTGAGGGAGGTGCATGAGGTGATCGAGAAACCCAGCGGCTTCCATCTCCTCGCCGTGGGGCAGGGAGGTGGCCAGAGGGCTTCTTGCGCAGGTTGTACCCGCTGGCCCTCGGGTACCAGCACCCGCGCAGGCACTGGACAGCAGCTTCTGTGCTACCTCTAGGATCGTTTTTATCCTCACATTTTCCCCGTGTTCTTCTTAGGCCACACAGCGGCTGTCTGGGACATGAAAAAGGCGGCGGCGGGCTCTGGTACCCGCTGGGGCGGGCCGGTGCCCCTGCCGCGCCATCACCCCCTGGCGTGGTGCCGTCCCCAGGGGAGCGATGCCCTTGGGAGCAGACAGGGCATTTCGGGGCTGGAGGTGGCGGAGGCATTTGAACAATTCCTCGTTGGCAACGTAGCGAGGAGCAGTTCCCAAAACTTGTGAGACCTATTTACTGCATGAAGGTTAATTATGGAAACCCGCTGCATCTGGGAGAGCGTCCAGCCGCGTTTCTCGTTCCTATCTGCGTGCCCTGTCGGTGCTGGCAGCTTTGAAATCTCTGTGGTTTGCTGGATGGTGCTGGGAACTGGCCGGGCTGGAAGCAGATAACCGGTATTTATCGGTGCTGAGTGCCAAACCCGCGCATGGACGGGGGATGCCCGTGGCTGCGTAAAACTCGGCGTGCCTCTCCTGCTCCGAAAGCCCAGGTCGGCGTGGGCAGCGAGCCCCGGCTGCAGGTGCAGCCCCGGCAGAGCGTGGGATGCGACGCGGGGGCTTGCTCTGGGCACCTCGCCTAAGCACGCTGAAAGGGGAGAGAAGTGCCTTCAGTGAGCACTGAGGGGTCCAGATTTGGCCCTTGGATGTGTTTGCGTGATGCCCTGTTCAGAGAGGTGACACGGGTTTCTGTGAGCACAGCGCTGGGCATCACAGGCACAGTTAATTCTTCTTTCCCTGGCAGTGCCCTGGCCCCAGTACCTTCAGCGGCGGTAGGATTCGCGTTTCCCGCGAGAAACTGTTGTTTCAGCTCCTTGCTTTTACAAGCAGTGAAGGCACATACCCCTGGTTTGGGAGATGTGTCGGGATTTTCTGTCGTTTCTGTAAAAAGTAGGCAAGTACTTCTGTTTACAGACTGGGAAGGGAAGCTGGGCTCCACTTCTGCATAGTCACTGTTGTAGGCAACAGTTTATTTTAAGGCGGGATGGAAAGAAAATGCACCAAAAAGGAAAGAAAAAAGAGTGATCCCCTTGCTAGTGCGGGAGTGTGACAGCCGGAGGCTCGGAGCTCCCACCCGCGTCTGCCGGGCAGCTGGTTTCATGGCTTTCCATTAGGTAACGTACGGGCAATTTTATGATGTGGTTTTCTTTTCACACACTAATTGGCTGTGTGGGACTTTTTATGGGGAATTTGGAAACTTGCTGTGAGAAGCTGGGATCCTGGGGTGTGACTTCTCGTTTTTTATTTTTGATTTTTAAAGCGAAAGTGCAGAGCCGGGGTTCTGGGAAGTGGCTTTCCTGCTTGTAATTACGTTTGCCTCCGGTGTTCCAGCTCACTTGTTTTAGAGCTTTTATTGCATCTCCCGGGCTTTTCCCCATCCGTGCCTGTTCCAGGTCAGGGGTGCGGTAGCCATAGCCCCAAAAGCACTTCAGGGAGAGATGTCAGGCTCCAAACATCCCATGGCCAGGAGCTGTTCCCGTCAGAGCCACCGCAGGCCTGGCACGGATCTCGGTGCTCCCGCGCCGGTGGGTTACGTAGTCCAGGGAAGTGCCACGGTGCGGTGACTGTGCAGGAGGGTGACTGGGGGAATTTTGTCCTTTCTTTCCTCTTTCTTCTTGGTTTTCATCCTTCCACTTTCACTAGCAAAATGAGAGCCTCTTCTCTTTCTTCGTTTTTGCTTTCTGCCCCTCGCCCCGGCGTGCTGGGAGATGGCGGGGGGGCCGGGTTCCCAGTCGGTGTGGGGGGACGCCCGTCCGCAGAGCCCTCCATCCCCGCGTCGCTTTGCGGCAGCCGAGCTGGTGGAGCTGCCCCCACCGGACCCGCTCGGGGTGTTTCTGATGGACCACGGTGGCACTTGGGCCGCAGCATGTGCCCCTTGTTGGGTACAAGAGATGGGGAGGGTGGCTGCGGATGCCTTTTCCTTGGGAAACTGCATCCAGCCCCAGCAGCTGCCGGAGAAGGACAGAGGCTTTGCCTGAAGGGGATTCTCTGGTGGCTCGTAAGGGCTGTGCACCATCGGGAGCGTTTTCTCCCAGGGGGATGTCCAGGCGCTTACCAAGGGCTCGTCTCACATGGAGAGCTTCCTCTGAAGCGGGAGACATAACAGGGCCACTCATCTACCTTCCCTGTCCGCATTCGTGAAACCGGTTAGCGGCTTTGTGTGTGCGTGTGTCTTTGCTCCTCTGCCAGACGTGGGTGAGGTGGCTGGCAGGTCGGTGGTGGCACCGACGGCTGGGGTAAGGCAGGCACCCAGACAGAGGCGGCTTGCGCAAGTGTCTTAGGAAACCCAGCTGAAAATACCAGGAACCCGCCAGCCCCTCTTCCCCTGCCGCAGACCTCTGTGGAAGGCCAGGTGGAAGCGCTGCCGTCGTTTTGTGTCTCGTCATCATCGGCTGCTGGTTTCTGGGTGAGGAGCCGTAAGGTGCCGGGGGGAGCCGAGCACCCCGGCACGTGGGCGGCACACGCGGCTCCGGCTCTGCGGCAGCGGGTGCCCGTGTGTGGGCTGCGTTTGGGCTCCTCTGAGGTTGGGTTCGGTGTGTGGTGGGAAGGCAGCTTTGTGAGATTTATCCTCGTTTCTTAGGGATGCGCAGGCTCCGTGCGTGTTTATGTGCCTGTCTGCCGGCGTCTGCGTGCCTGCTCCTCCCGCAATACAATTCAAATGGGATCGTTTCCGCCACATTTAAACTACAGATTGCAAAGATACTGAGTTGCTACAAGCTCATGAAAATCGTTTGCTGAGCAGAGGAGGCAACGAGACCCTCTTCCCGGCCCTGCTGAGGGGCAGGTGTAGTGTGCGATGAGCCTTTATTAGACATCGGAGAACCTGCACGTCTGGAGACGCAGCCCTGTTGGAAACCCATCTCCATCGCTGCTGCTCGTGGCTGCTCTCCCAGCGTGGTTCTTCTCGGCTTGAGGCAGCGGCGGGTCTCCAGACAGCGTCCCCCGGGGGCTCGGCCTGGGTTTCCAGCAGAGGTTGCAGACAGGCGCTTGTGCTGCCGGCTCCCCGGTGCGGGGTGTGGGTCCCCTGTCACCTTGCCCCGGCAGTGAAGCTCCCGCGGAGGGCTGGCGACGTGGATTGCAGCGGGTGACCCCGGGCACAGCGTCTGGCCGTGGCCCTGGTGCTGCCACTGCAGCCGTATCCGCCGCGGGCAGTCCGCCACCCGGCCGTGTGTTCGGCAGGAGCGTTTGCCTGCCCGTCCTTTCCTGCGCTTCCCTGGGAAAGCATGTCTGTGGGAAGGGCGGGTGGGAGGAGGAAGCTGGCTGCCGGCCCTGTCCGGGAGGGGGACACTTGGAAACCTGTTCTCTGCCAGCACTTTGACGTGGGGAGGGCTCCCGCCTGGGATGGGCAGAGCCCCCCTGCCCTTGGTGGGCTTGCTCCCTGCTGCGTGGGGCTCCGGGTGGAGTTGCAGGACTCGCTGCAGCGGGCGACGCCTGGGACCCGGCTCCAAACCGGGGCGAGGAGAGGTACGCTCCCCCTCGCCTCCCCCCGCCGCCAGCCCCGGCTCCGGGAGGAGGTGGCGGAGGGGAAGGAAATGTCGTGCTCTGACTCCTCGTTTCCAGCGGGGCGATGGGTGGCCGAGCTCAGTCCTGCGCGGGAGCATCCTGCTGCAGGCTGCAGCCCTGGCCCCCGGCTGCTCCCCAGCCCGGCGGGGCGGCCGCGGCCACGCTGGATGTCACACGGCTCCTTGCGCGTCCCCCGGCCGGCTGAGCGGTGCCGATCGGCACCCCGGCCATGCTCTTCTACCAGTTCAGCCCCTCCGCCGTCAGGGGTAAGCTCGGCACGCGGCTCTGCTTCTGGCTGCCCTTCCCTCCCCTGTCCTCTTTGGGGGGAGATGCCAGACCCATCCCTCCCTGGGAGCCGTGGGCAGCGGGGGGTCCGGACGTCATGGGGCAGTGGCGGGTTGGGAGGTTGGTGTTTCTGTTCTTGGCTGGGGGAACCCTGAGCTGCAGCCTCTGGCCGTCGTGGCCCCATGGCCAGTGACTCCATCGTGAGCGAAGGAGGAGCAGAGCAGGAGCAGGAGTTGGGGTCTGGCAGGTCCGTTGGCCGGGGGGCTGTGGGAAATGGCCATCCTCGGACCCTGCCTGCCCTGCGGATGCGGGAGGGATCTGCTCTCCGGAGCTGTCATGACCAAAGACCATTCACATGGACCATGAGCCTTGGTGCCGTCCCAGCACCTTCCCGCGCGGAGGTGCCGGGGTGCACGGGAGGCATGCGGTGCTCTGCGGGGACCGGGCTGACCCAGTCGAGCTCCAGGGCTGAGGTCTCCACTGGGGTTACTGGGTCTGAGCCCTGGCGAGGGCAGGAGGGGTCAGACCCAGGATTTTGGCTGGGTTCACAGCACGGTTAAGGACAGCTGCACAGTTTGGATGGAGATGCAAATGCTTATTCCAAAACTTCTTCCCAAAACTTCTGAAGTATTTGGGTCCAGGGTTTTGGCTTGGTCCCGTCCTTAACTGAACTGCTTGTTTTGAGCGCCCCCCCCCCCCCCCCCCGCTGTAGCTTTGTGATTGGAAATGCAGCCAGAGCTCTCAGCTGAGGCTGTTGATGGATGGTGATGAAATTGGGGTGTTTCACTGCAGTCTGCTCTGGGTGGATCCGGCCTCAGTCCAGTCTGTGCTGGGTGGTGCCTCCGAGAGGGACGGGCAAGACCCTGAAACTGCTGTCGAATTTTCTACACTTGAGGTCAAATGTTTGTCACCCTCAGCAGTACAGATCTCAGCAGACCGATGGACTGCTGACACCAGGCAGCAGCTTGCTTTGGCTGCGTGAGCTTTGGGCTGTTTTCCCTCAAGTTCTGTAAATTTTAGAAATTTCCCAGAAAAGAGTGCTGGCTGTTGGATGGGCTCATCCAGGCGATAGCTGAACCATGTGTGAGGGATGGGAACCGGCCAGGCAGGGGGGTGTAGAAAACCATCAGGGTTTTGGTGCCTGCCAGGATGAATGCCAGCTTGAAAGAAGAGGTGGGGTGATCCGGGGTGGTAGGAAGGAGGAAGGAGAAGGACAGGTTTCTTTGGCAGGCTCTTCTGGTGGATGTTTGCAGAAGTGACCGTCCTTAAGCTTTGATGAGCTCTGAACTAATTATTAAAAATAAAGATCTTCCTCCCTTGCCTGGCAAAGCACTGTGTTTGGTTTGGTGGGTTCGGAAATGAAATGGTTCATGAGGAGGTTAAAATTGCATCTTGTGGCCCTATCGCTCCTGTGTAACCTCCTCCTCTTTGCCTTGTGCTAGCCGAGAGGCTAAAGCCGAGCGGTTTCTGCTCCCTTGGGCAGAGACCCCGCTCCGTGTGCGGGCATCGCTGCCCGCCGTCACACCCCCGGGCTCCCCGGCTCCCCTTTCTGCAGCCGGTCATTTCCTCTGCTTCGTGCACGTGAAACGTGGGCTTTGGGTGCTGCGGGAGCTGGGGGGGAGCGGGCTGCCGCTGCGGGGAGCATCGCTGCTGCCGGGTCGGATGCTCAGGTTGGTTCTTTGCTTTCTTTCAGAAACTGAAGCCAAGAAAGCTTGTGACTGGCTGCGAGCGGCGGGATTCCCTCAGTATGCCCAGCTTTACGAAGGTGAGAGCTGCCTCCTCCTGCTGATCCCAGTCCCTGCTCTGTACGTGGTCGTGTGTCCTGTATCTCAACCAAGTGGCTGCACGAGAGCTCACAAAGCTCTGGGGAGAGGATGGAGAGGATTGTTTACTAATTATGTGATCGTGTTAAAACTTTAAGCCCTCAGACTTGGCCCTGGCCTGGAGAGCCAGCCATGCCGTTAACTTTTCTGCATTCCTGAACTGTTCTCCTTCAGGCAGGGCTGTGAGGGGTCCCCGGGGCGGTTGCTCAGGCCAAGGGCAGGCAGGCTTTGGAGAGCCATCGGCTCTTTAGTAGTTCGGTGAGTGTTTGCAGGTGGGAGCGCGGAGGCGGCCACTGTAGGTAATGCGGAGAGTGAGCATTTCCTCCCTCCCTCCCTCCCTCCCTCCCTCCCCGCTGACCCGTCCTGCAGCTCCTGCCCTGCCCCGATATGCTATTTGGCAGCAAAGTCTGCGCTTTCTGAGTACGCAGCGAGCCGTGCCCGGAGCAGACCGGGTCCTCGTGCCGCGCAGCCCCTGGGGCACAGGGGCTGGGCAGACCCCCCAACAGACCCACTCCCACCTCCTCTGCCACGCACCCACGGGCGTTTTGCAGGGTGAGTCTGGTGGTGGGTCGCACCTCCGGCTCAGCTGTGTTTACTTCAAACCCATGGCAGGACCGCTGGTCCCTGCCGGGGGGGCCGGTGCCGAGGAGCGGTGGCTGCAGCCGGCCCCAGCTGGCCGGGACAATAGCGGGAAGCCGGGTCTCTGGTGGGCTGCAGCCACGGCTATTGTTCGGCCGGGCACTTCCACCGCCCCCCGCAACACGTGCGCGGGAGCCACGCTCTTGCCCCTCCGGGTGATGGCTTTACAGGCTGCCTGTTTGCCTCTGGTTTCTATTTTCAGGGGCAGGCTCCTCGCACGGCCACGTGGCCGGATTCCTGCAGGGGAGACCCAGCCCCAGGTGTGTCGGCCCCCAGTAGCGCTTACAGCCCCGGGGCGGCGAGGAGCGGGCGCTGGGTGCTGGAGTCTGTGAATAAACTGACCCTTTTTCCAGCCTCTCTGAGCAAAAATTTCCACATCCTCTCGGTGTTTCATTCTGGTTTTCTCCCCAGCTGGCAGGGCTCAGTGTCCCCTTGGTAGGTGCACTCGATAGCTTCATTAACAGCCAGGCTTGGACTCTTGTTGTTAATGGTCCAGGTCCTATGTACTTGTCTTCGAGTGCACAGAGAGGAGCAGGGAAGTGGATGGAGGCCCCTGGGCACCTCACCGAACTTAGCTGGAAAGAGCACTGCCCAAAGACCCTGGGCAGGTACCACCTCTGGGTGTTCCTCCAGCTACTGCCCTGAGGCCAGCGAGCGTATCTGCCTGCAGAGACCTGACCCACGGCCTTTGAGGCGTGGGGAGACGTTGAATGAGATGCTAGATCTACTGTACCACCATACTGGTATGGCTTTCTTGCCCCTGGGGCACCTCTTAGCAGCTCCTAGCCCTCCCTTGGGGACCTGAGAGGCTTTCTTGACCCTGGAGGGGGGATCAGTAGGAGAAGGGAGTCACTGGTGAGCGATCAGTGCATGTGTAATGTATTGCCTTACGGGGCACCAAGCTGTCTCTTGGGCAGTGTCAGGGAGGTGGCCACTCTCCAAAAACCAGCACGAGGTGCTGAGGGGTCCCTATCCCCCCGCGGTGCCTGCAGCTGGCAGCCCGGGCTCCAGATGTGCTCAGCTGGGAGCGGAGCTGCGCAGGGTACCTGTGTGGGCGTGTGAAAGCACTGTGAAGGGCTGGTGTTTATTTCTGAATCGGTTCGTGTCACCGAGTGCTAAAGCTAGCCCAGCAGGAACCTTTCCCGTGGGCTCTAACTGTCGGGGCACGCCAAGGTCCCCGGCGCGGCGACCAGGTTTGTGCTGCAAGGGAGAAGCTGTCGGAGGAGGAGGTGAAGCGAGGGGTGTCGGCTGCACGACACTGATCCCCTCCCAGCATCTGGGCAGCTGCAAGCCCTCCCGCTCCCGGCCCGGTGGGGTTTGTTTCCACCCCTCTCCTCTACCCGACTGATCCCTCCCACCTCTGCGCTTGGCTTGGGTTCACTGCCAGAGCACCGGGGCGTCCCCGGCCCCTCCACGCCAGTCCCCTCTGTGTCTTGCTCTTGCCCTTTGCTGGCTGCCTCCCGGAGCTGTGGGCAAAAAAGTGGTCCCTTGGGAGGAACCGCTGCCGGGAGCCCGGGTCAAGTCCTGCCTGCGGAGAGCTGCCTCCCGGCCGGCTCGGCAGGACCGTCCCTCTCTGTAGGTTCCCCTCCCGCAGCCACGTCTGTCACGGGTGGCAGCTCCTGGTGGCAATGCGATGCCCCAGCTGTCCCGGCTTCTTCCGACTCGTACTCACGGCCCAGAAGCCTCCCACGCCTTTCCCCTCTGCTGCTCTCCCGCCTCCCCACCTCTCCATCCTTGGCGTCTCTCCTTCTCTTGCTCCTCGCAGCATCTCCCTCCTCCCACGCTCACCGCTGGCCCTTGTTCCTGATGGAGCGCCTGGCTCGGAAACCGCCGCTGATTTTTCCTCTCTCTTTCCTCCCCAGACTCGTTGTTCCCTCTTGACATCGGCGCTGTGAAGAAGGACCACAGCTTCCTGGACCAGGACTCCCTCAAATCCCTGTGCAGGTACCGCTCCCTTGCACCCCTCCGTGGCTGCAGGCAGCAGAGCCGGTCTGAGGACGTGCCCCAGGCGAGGGCTCAGGGCGGCTGCCCGGGGCCGACGGGGCGGTGGGTGCTGCGGGGTGCCTGCCTTGCACCCCGGCTGCGGCTCAGAGCCCGGTCGGCCGCTGTCGCTCCCTTTGCAACGAGGAGTTTGGGATGCGTTAGTCTTTCGAGTCGGAAAGCATTGCTGGCTGTTGGGTGGTGCCAGGGAAACGACAGCGGTTTTCGTTTGAACATACAGAGCTCCTGGAGAACAGAAACATTTCCCAGGAATAATTCTCCTCCTTGTGTGACTTTTGGGCTGTGTTTTAATTTCACACTTGTGTAACTCCGGCCTGTAGAGCTCGGTTAGAAATGGATGAGTCAGAGCTGAACTCTCAGACTGAGCAGAGGTGCAGAGAGAGACGCAGTTCTGCTGTCTCCGCAGCCCACGCTCTCCCCTTCCACTGCCGGCTGCCCTGGGTGGCTCCTTGCGAGCTGTGGTCCCCAGGGGAGGGAGCCGACTCTGCCCAGGGTGCGTTTTACGTTGCTTTGTTTCGCGAGGGTGCTGCGTAACATCTGTGAGAACAAAAGAGAGTGTGGAAACTGCGTCTCTGCATCAGAGTGAAGGGTCCTTGCTTGGTTGTTGGCATAAGGCAGAGTCAGGTCACAGTGCCCGTGGATGAAATGGTGTCCGCGGGCAGAGTTTCGCTTGGTCGTCGGGCACGTGCCGCCTGCGAAAGAGAGAAAACATGCGGCGAGGGCTTTGCTGAGCAGTGGTGCAGTGCGAGGGGCTCCATGCAAGTCAACGCGCTGCTAATTAGCGCTTGGTGCGAGTCGTTAGGAGCTGCGGGTGCTCACAGCGGGGGTTTGGGAGCTGTCGGTTTGCACCCCGATTTGCTGTGGGCAGGTGAAGTCTGTGCTGGTGGGTCCCTCCTCTTCCCTGGAACGACCTCGCTGTCGGCCGCTCTGACCGAGGATTTCTGCGTTCCCGAGTGCCGGCTGGCTCCGCGTGACGTTAGTCATCCCAGAGCCTGGCAACGCAGCCAGGCCGTACATTTTCCACCAGGACACGCTACTCCTTGCAGCAGCGGGGCTGAAAATAGCTCCGGGCGACGCTGGCGGGTGTGTTGCTGCTGGGAGGCAGCTTGTGTTTCGGGGGGAGGAACTCTCCCAGTGCTGCCAGCGTGAGCAAGAGCTAACACCCAAAAGGAGGGACCCCCCCCGCCCCAGCGCCTGTCCCTCTGGACAGTCTGTCTGTCCAGACGGGCTGTGTGTCACCTGGCGCTGCGGGTGACTCAGCCCTGCCTTGGCTGTCGGGCCACATCGGCGCGCCCGGGCCCCCGCGCTGACTCCACGCCGAAAAACGAGCGCTGCCTCTCGCTGTCCCTCCCACGCGCCCTGCTGCCGAACAGAACAGAGGAGGGCCGGGAAAAGGGTCTGTGACTTAGTTGTTTTCCCAACAGAGAGGCTGCTGGGCCGGGCAGGAGGGGATCCCCTGCGCCGCTTCCCAGGTGCCCGGTGAGCTCCTGGTTTTCCCTCCCGGGTTGTGGCAGCGAGGCGGGAGGTGACGAGATGTCTCTGACCGTCCTGCCCTGTCTGAGCTTTTGGCTCCTTTTGTCTCCTTTTGTCATCTCCTGGCTGGCTGCAGGAGCTCCTGATACTGTTTTGCTCTAATAACGCAGAGCAGGTCATCCCTGCCCACTCGCGGAACCGGTGCGGCTGGGTGGGAATGTCCCTGGCCCCGCGGAGCTGTCACCGGGGGTGGCCCCGTGCAGCGTTTGCCTGACAAAAAGGCCTAGAAGGACACTGGAAAATGCAGCTCTTCCAAGAAAATGAATCCCCTGGATGTGTTCTCTTCCCCGCTAGCACACGTGTGCTCCCACCTCCCTCCCTCTGGCAGACTTCATGCACTTACTGCTGCCGCAGGGTGCACTGCAGGACCACGCTCTCGGTGGGGGGGGTTTCAGTGGGATTGCAAGAGAGGCATTAGTCAAATTTTTTTATAGTCTGTCCCTGTGGTTTGCTTTTTGGCTGTGCAGACATGGTACTTGCACGCTGGAACAAAAGCGCTTATAGTAGTGTTCGTGAAGGTGCTAATTAAAGTGAATTAACCGGAGATTCATTCACTTGTGTAAAATAAACCCAGGACTTGAAGCTGTAGGCTAGAGAAAGGTGAAGGGCCGGGCTGGGGGCCAGCCCTGCCCCGAGGGTGCCTGGCAGCCGTGCTCGAGGGAACGGGTCTGCCCCAGCCCGCAGGGGGTTTGCCCTCGAAAACAGCAGAAATGCCCTCGGGGCCGGGCTGCTCCTCTGCTGGCAGCGGGCTGGGGGGCACGGCTGCCCCCCGCAGCCGTCGGTGGGGCCAGCTGACGGCCAAGGCAAACCCTCAGCAGGCGGAGGGAGCCGGGACGCCCAGCAAACCAGGCAGCCGGCAGCGCGGTGGGAGACGGGTGTCCTTTGATGCTGTGGTCGTGCGAGAGCAAACGTGGGGTGCTGGGGCGGCTGCAGGCACGTAGGCACGGCCGGGACGTCCCGGTGCCCGCGCGGAGGGAACGGAGTGCCGCTCCGATGGCTACGCTTGCAAAATCCTCGCTGGTGCGCAACCCAAGGGCTTGTGCCGCTCGAGCGGTTTCACCCCTCGGCTGCGATGCCGAAGGTTCGTGTGCCTGGGCGGGTGGCAGAGGTGCGGGGTGCCCGCAGAGCTCTGTGGGCAGGGGTGCAGCCTGGGGTGCTGCGCCCCCCTGGGCGCGGGCTTGGCGCTGGGCCGGGTTCCGCGTGTCCCTCTGATCCCCGCAGCTGCTGGGTGACAGGTGACAGCGCACAACAAGGGCTCTAAGACAGAAACAGGAAAAAAAAACCCAGAAAAAGCAAGCACTGCGGCCTCAGTAGGGGCCAGGACCGGGGTAAAGCCTCTCTTGGTTTCTTGCAGGAGGCTGATGACCCTGAACACGTGTGCCTCCATGAAGCTGGAAGTTCACTTTCAGCGTAAACAGGTACGTCCTGGGCGTTCAAGGGCAGGCGAGGGGCTGAGGGGTGCGGGGGAAAGTGTGCGCACTGGTGGGGCAGCGACCCTGTGCCCCTGGGCACGCAGCAGCACCCGGCGCCCCTGTCCGTTTGCTTCACCGTCTCCCAGGACGGACGCGGCCCCGGAGGTGCCTGGCTGAACTAGCGGGCGCCTGCGCTTGCCCCGTGCCCCTGCACCTCTCCGAGGCTGCGGCAGCGGCAGTCAAACCGCAGGAGCTGTTACACCCGTGGTGGTCTGCGCAGGGCTGCGTGCCTGCAACCTGCAGCATCACCCTCGGGGCCTCTGCTGAGCCGGGCGCTGAGAGCCCCCGGCAGCACGTCTGCAGGAGGAAGCCGGACCCCGGAGGGACGGGTCGAACCAGCCCATGTGTCACAAACGACAAATAATATTGGCATATTAATAACAAAAACTTTTATATTTCCCTTAATGAATAATGCGTTTAAAATGCACGCCAGCTTGGTGTTTCGCATGTGGAAATCACTACTGCGTGTATCCCTGCTTGTTCTGACTGCCCTTATTTCGGCTTGGGAAGGGGAGCTGCCCTGCGTCCCTCACTGCGCGGCCGTGTGCGTGGCCAGGGCTTTGCAGGGAGGCCCTGCAGGGATGTCCCCACTGTCTGTGAGCTACCCAGAGGCAGCCTGGAAGCAGGAGCTTCCCTTCCCCCGGGCCGTGTGGCCCTCGGGCTTGGCAAAATGATGCTTGGTGGCTCCTGGAGCCCTCCGTTGCTGGAGGGGACTGGAGCTGGTTTAAGGGGGTGTGGACGCCACTTCCTTCCCCGCCTGGGGCCGTGCTGGTGGCTGTGCCCTCCTCTGGGGTGCTTGTCCCGGGAGAGCGGGGTGAGGGGACGCACCGACCCTCCGTGGCTCCAACTGACCGATCGTCCCCTGTTTTCAACCACCTACAGAATGAAGACTCCGAGGAGGAAGACCTGTGTGCCATCAGCGACCGGTGGGCTTTTCAGAGGGACAGCAAGAGGTGGTCCCGGGTGGGGTCGGTCGACGTCCTCTCCCAGGGCTCCGAGGTCCTGAGCTCTGCCATGCGGCCGGCGTCCAGCCGCGAGAGCGTCCTGACGGACCTCAGCACCAACCCGGAGGCCGTGTCCCTGCACAGCAGCGGCAGCACGGGCAGCACGGGCGGCACACTGGGCATCGGGGCCGCGCCGCCCGACCCCCCGTCCCCCATCCACGCCGCCGCCGCCGCCATCGCCGCCTCCGGCCGCAGCCTGAGTGAGCGCTCCTTGCCAGAGCAGCCCCCGAGCCGCGGCGAGGGCTCCAAGGAGAAGCCGAAGAAGCGACGGTCTCGCAGCTTCCTGAAGAGGATCGAGTCCCTCCGAAGGAAGGACAAAGAGAAAGCCAGCCCAGACGAGAAGGTGGCCCCACACAGCAGCACCACAGCCACGCCAGGATGGGGCTCCCTGAAGAGTAATGGGGACCTTGCAGCCGCTAAGGGCAACTCCTCTAGAAGAGGGATCTCTGCCTCTTTCCGTGGCAAAAAACACTTCTTCTCGGTGTCGTACAGGACTAACCGCTTGCTAGGCTCAGGTGGGAGCAAGGTGAGCTCTGACCCAAAACGCAGCGGAGTCTACCTGGAGGACTACGAGGCGGCCGTGACAGCCGGCGGCGACTGGGCTGCTGGAGAGTGCCAGCACCGGCAGGCGCCCCGGGGGGACTGCTTGGTTTACATCCCCCGGGACCACAAGCCGGGCACCTTCCCCAAATCCCTCTCCATCGAGAGCTTGTGTCCCTTGGGCGGCGGCAGCTCCCTGACCCACTGGAAATCGGGGAACGCGCCCGTCGGGCTGGCGGGAGGCGGTGGGGGCGGCAGCAGCAGCAGCGTGGAGGGCTCGTCCTCCCCCCGGGGCTTTGCCTGCCGCCGCCGGCGGGGCTCCTGCAGCTCCCTGGGCAGCCGGGTCAGCGTGTACGACAACGTGCCGGAGTTCGGCAGCAGCGAGGATTTCTGCAAGGAGGACGGGGAGGTGACCTACGAGAACCTCGACGACATACTGCAGCACATGTGGGGGCTGCAGCAGAAGGTGGAGCTCTGGTATAAAGCCATCTCCCCCGACCTGGCTGGGGAGGAGGGGGGCGAGGAGGAAGAAGAGGAGGAGGAGTCGGACTCAGGAGGGGAACCCTCCAACCTGCACTTCGAGGAGCGGTCCATGTCGGATGTCGGCACCTCTGCCAGCGACTTTGACAGCACGGGCAACTCCCTCAACGAGGCCGAAGAGATCGAGATGCGGGAGCGCCGGGACTCGGGGGTGGGAGCATCGCTCACCAGGCCCTGCAGGTAAGCGCAGGCTGGGGCTGGGGCTGGGGCTGGGGCTGCGTCCTCCTCCCCCCCACCAAGCCTGGGAAGGGCTCGGTCCTGGAGCTGCCGGCCAGGGGAGCACCCCAAGCCCACGGTGCTTCTGCGGCGGGGGGGGGCACAGCCCACCGCTCGGGGAGCAGCACCAGCAGCGTTGCTGGAGGGGTGCTGGCCGGTGCCCCACAAGCCCTGGCTTGATGATCGCCCTGTCCCTCGTGGTAGAAGCGGGGTGGAGGGAGGGAGATGCTGATGGACCAGCACCGGGGTGCGGGCAGGGGGTGCAGCGCGGGTCGGTGGTGCGCTCTGGCGGCTGCAAGGCACCACTGCCAGCCCTGCTGCCTGCTATATACAGGCTGCAACCTCTCTGCCTGCACAGACCTGTAATTAAATGGTTTTTCATTTACTAATAACAGGTCTAAATGAAGGAGGCACTTGCTTCCAGTGTGCTAGTGCTCCCTTGTGCTTTCTCTAAGAAAAATCCAGCCGTTGCTGAATTCTGTGACTTTTCTAGTTCCTGCTAGGCTGATGCTGGAGGGTGATGTGCCTGCAGGCAGGCACGGAGGGGTAAAGAGGGGTGGGTTTTTCTCACTAGCTGGGAATGTCCCTTCTGGGCTTGGGGATGCACCAGAGCAGCTGGGCAGGCGCCTTCCTGGAGCAGCACAGACTTGGGAAGGGGTTTAGCAGGCTCCCAAGAGAGCACTACCTCATTGGGCTGTCTTTGGTTCTTGAGAAGGCGGGGGTTGGCGATGTCCCCTTTGCTGCGGCATTGCTCTGTGTGGTGGACCTGCAGGCATGTGTCACCCTGAGCATCTGAGCTCTCCCCAGGTCTCCTGGCAGGGCTGCAGCCCAGCACAGCCCTTGGGTGCTGGGGCAGGCGCAGTGACCCTGAAGCGCAAGGGGAGGGAGCAGTCCTTTGAGGCAAGAGAAAGCATCTCCCGTGCTCTCCCTGGCACCCTCTCGCAGTGGGTTTGTGAGCACCCACGGGGAGGAAGCAGCACTGGTGGCGCTGGGACTGGCCTCGGGATTGCCGGGTTCGGCCCGGCTGCCGCTGTGCCCGCACCTTCCCCCAAAGCAGCGGGTGCCGTGGGGCAGGGAAGGGCCCTTCCCTGGCTCGCCAGCTCTCACCGCCAGCCTTGCCCCGCAGAAAGCTGCGCTGGCACAGTTTCCAGAACTCGCACCGGCCCAGCCTGAACTCTGCCTCCCTGGAGATCAACCGCCAGTCCTCTGCCCAGCTCAACCTGCTCCAGAAGTGCTCCCTGCTCCGTCTCACGGCCATCATGGAGAAGTACTCCGTGCCCCACAAGCAAGCCTGGACGTGGTGAGCTGGTGGGGAGGGGGACCTGGGACGGTGCTCCCACGCTGGGCGCTGCCTCCCGGCCTGGGTCTTGCAGCCTGGGAATGAAGATGGTGGAGAGGGAGGGGAAAAAGCTGAATCAAAAGCTGGTTTTGCTCTGCATGGCTGTGGGCATCTTTGCACGCGTGAGCTGGGGGCTGACGCCTGGGCTCCCAGCGTCATCTGCACCCCGGAGGGCTGCAGGCATTTGTGGGGCATTAAAAACGCTGCAGCAAAGTAGGAGAGCAGTGGTTTCCTTTTTGTAGCCAAGTATTAAAGCATTTTGGCATAATAAAAGGTGCCACAATTCCTGCTCAAAAGCTGCCTTGCTTGTAGTTAAAACAGGGCGGAAGCGCGCCCGTGTGTGTGTGTGTTACCTGGGGTCCTGCTCCCCTCTGCGAGGTGGGGCTGAGGGAGCCGTTTGCTGCACTGACATCTGTCTGTCCCACCCCCCAGGACTGTGCCCAAGTTCATGAAGCGGAGTAAAGTCCCCGACTACAGGGACAAGATGGTCTTTGGGGTGCCGCCCATCATCAACGTGAAGCGGACGGGGCAGCCCCTGCCCCAGAGCATCCAGCAGGCCATGCGCTACATCCGCAGCCAGTGCCTGGACCAGGTGATGCCGCGATCGCCGGCCACGGCGGCGGGCCGGCGGCGAGCCTGCCGCCGTGCAGCAGCACTGCGGTTGGGGGGAAAAACCCGAGCTTGCAGGGGTGCTTTTTGTTCGCCTCTTGTGGCGCTTGGCCGTGGCGAAGCCGGAGGGCTCTGTGGGAACTCCACCCTCACCGGTGTCTCCTTGGCCATCCCTCACTCGGGGTTCTCCTGGGGGTCGCAGGGGAGCGAGGTCTCTGGGGAAGGGGCTTCCCTGCCTGGCCTGTGGGAGTCCTCCCGGACGCCTGCCAGGTCAGTGCCCGCTCTGCGCTCAAGCACCAACCCGCTCTTCCCCGGCAGGTTGGCATTTTCCGAAAGTCGGGGGTGAAGTCCCGGA
Organism: Sagittarius serpentarius; assembly: GCA_034782735.1. NCBI lineage: Eukaryota > Metazoa > Chordata > Aves > Accipitriformes > Sagittariidae > Sagittarius > Sagittarius serpentarius. Next base: position 23,740,169 of record JAVKLA010000039.1, on the reverse strand, counting down.
TTCAGGCGCTCCGGCACATGAATGAAACCAGCCCTGACAACGTCAACTACGATGGGCAGTCGGCGTACGACGTGGCTGACCTGCTGAAGCAGTATTTCCGTGACCTGCCGGAGCCCATCTTCACCAGCAAGCTGACGGACACCTTCCTGCAGATCTACCAGTGTAAGTGCTGGGCAGGGGCGGGTCACGAAAGTCGGGGTCTCCCAGGGAGGAGGCATCTCTCTGGTCGTTTGGACAGAGGTGATGGAGTGGGGTGGTGCCCTGCGGGGATGGAGCCACTGACCGCCAGCTTCGCCCTGTGCCCGCAGTCGTGTCGAAGGAGCAGCGGCTGCAGGCGGTGCAGGCGGCCGTTATCCTCATGCCGGACGAGAACCGGGAGGTGCTGCAGACCCTGCTCTACTTCCTGAGCGACATCGCCTCCGCGGAGGAGAACCAGATGACTGCCGGGAACCTGGCTGTGTGCCTGGCCCCCTCCATATTCCACCTCAACGTGTCCAAGAAGGAAAGCACCTCGCCAAGGTAAGGGTTGGACTAGCTCTGGCCTCCCCAGCCTTCCTGCAGCCCCCGTCTCCCCATCGCCCCTTCCCTGTCCATCCTGGCGGGAGGCCGCTGAACCGGGGCAAGGCAGGGTGGGAACGCGCGCGCTCTCACACAGCCCCCGCCTTGCCCTGCTTTGCAACGTGGGGGGCCCCCGCTCTGCAAGGCAAAGCAGAGCGACGGAGGTGGGGGGCTAGAGGTGGGTGGGATGCCCACCCGGTCCCAGCGCTGCCTGCTGCCCCGCAGGGCGATACATAAGAGGGGCACCATGGGGAAGCCTGACCAGAAGGACCTCAACGAGAACATGGCTGCGACGCAGGGGCTCTCCCACATGATCACCGACTGCAAGAAGCTCTTCCAGGTGGGTGGCTGTGGTGTGTCCAGCCCAGCGTTGCCCTCCCCGGGTGCTGCCAGCGGGAGATGCGACCTTGCCGGCGGGGTGCTGGTCCTGCAGAGTCAGTGTGGGGCGAGAGGAGGGCACCCATCCTTCAGCGGGGCAGCTGCCGCCAGTCGGTCAGCCCCAGGAGCGAAGCCCAGCTGCATCTCGTGTCACAAGCTGCAGGACGTATGTCCAGGGAGGCTGTGTCCATCCTACCCCCTCCTTGGGGGGATCAGGAGTCGCAGTTTTCTAGACCACTCACAAAGTCCCGGTAAGATCCCTCTGGCTTTCTGAAGGTCTGTATGCTCTTGGCTTGTAGGTCTCCCACGACATCTTGCTGCAGCTGAGCAGCTCCTATATGGCAGCAGATGCTTACCCCCATCCCCTGACTGACTTCGTGTGTCAGGGGGAAAGCAAGGATTTACACTCTTACTTCGAGCAGAGCGTCCAGAACCTGCTCAAAGAATCATCGGAGAAATTCAAGGGGTGGCTGAGCACCCCGGGGCCCCTGAACACGGAGCTCTCCTGCAAAAAGGTAAATGCTACTGGGTAGAGGGGGGCTTGGGGAAATGCGTACGGGGCGACCGCTGGGAGCCACGGGTCCTGCGGGCACCTGCTGACCGGCTGGCAACCCTTTGGTTCTTGTCCTCTTCTGTGAGGAGAGATCAGCAACCCCTTCCTTGGCCAGAGGAGGGGCTGAGAGGTGGACAGCTCTGGGGTGGAGGGTGCTCTGTGCCCAGCAGTCCTGGCAGAGAACCCACCGTGGTGGTGTTAGCAGAGGAGCTGGCTGCCTGTGCCCATCCCACCCCATCCATCCCCTCTCTAGCCAGCACATGTGACGGTGCTGCTCCGTGGCAGCGGGAGCCATCGGTAGAGCCGCTCGGGGGGGGTTAGCACTGTGGGGATCCCGCAGGACAGCCTGCCTGACCCTTACCTTGGCCCGGCAGGTTGGGGACGGGCACCCTCTGCGCTTGTGGAAGGTCTCCACGGATGTCGAGGCCCCTCCCGCCATGGTGCTGCACCGGGTGCTTCGGGAGCGTCACCTCTGGGACGAGGACCTGCTGCAGAGCAAAGTGGTGGAGGCCCTGGACAAGAACATGGAGGTCTACCACTACATCACGGACAGCATGGCACCCCACCCACGCAGGGACTGCGTGGTGCTCCGGTGAGGGCAGGGGGAGACTTGAGTGGGAGGGTGTGGTGGATCCCATCTGGTCCCAGCCCTGGCTGGTCCTCCCCAGGCTGTACAGGCTGGCTGCCCCCCCCCTGCGGCCCACGAGCAGGGACGCAGGGAGGGGAGCTGAGCGGGGCCGCCCTGTCCCGCAGGCGCTGGTGCACGGAGCTGCCACGGGGAGCCTGCCTGCTCATCTCCATCTCGGTGGAGCACGACAAGCTGCCGGTGGAGGGAGGCGTCAAAGCCGTCCTGCTGACGTCCCAGTACCTCATCGAGCCCAGCGCCATGGGCCGCTCCAAAGTGACCCACATCTGCAGAGCCGACCTCAGGTGAGGGGAGCCCTTGGTGCGGCTGCATCAGCCGCCGGGGAGGTCGATGGAGCAGCAGGTAGCGGTGGGGCACAGGAGCTGGCCTGGCCTGGCAGCACGGGCAGGGTTGCAGCTCATGCAGTATGGTGCCTGCCTGCCTGGAGGGAAGGGGGTGCTGGTCTGGGGCCAGGTTTTAGCTGTCAGATGGTTACTGGGAAGAGAGCCACCAGCTCGGTCTTGCAGTGCTGGCGGTTCCTCCAGCGGCGCAGAGTGCGGCAGCAAGTCCCTTAAAGCTTCTGCAGAAAACGCGGGGTCCCCCGCGGGTCTGAAGCACGGCATTCGCACTCTCCTCTCTGTGGCGAGCCGTGCTGGGGCGCGGTGGTGTAAGGGCGGGCTGATGCAAGGGGCCGTCTGGTCGTCACTCTGGGCTGCTGCAGGCCTGGTCGGGTGACAGATATTCCCCCATTTCACCGCATGTCTGTGGTCGAGGAGGCACGTTCGCTTTTCTGTCCTGTAGTGCTCGTTCAGCATCTCGTAGTCCATCACAGCTGGAGCTACGCCGAGTGCCTGTCCCGGAGCAAGAAGCGACGTGCTGCTCCTTGGCGCTTGCCAGGGGCTCTTCTGCCCGCTCACCCTCCTCCTGCCTATTCCCTTCTCCAGGGGCCGGTCTCCTGAGTGGTACAACAAGGTTTTTGGCCACCTCTGCGCCATGGAGTTGGCGAGGATCCGAGACTCTTTCCCAGCCCTGAGTCCCAACGGCCCCGAGACGAAGATCTGAGGTGCCAGGAAGATGCTCTGTCCTGTCTGATGTGGACTTGCTGGCGGAGGGGAGGCAGAGGCTGGCGCGCTCGCAGGCACATATTTATAAGCATCCTTTTACCCTAGGCTGGGCAATCCCTGTCCCACCGTCCCGGTTGCTGCTTCAGCCGCCTCTTGTTAAGCACGCTGCGCAGGAGGTGGTCTGCAGAGGCGAAGCGGTGCAGCCTGTGGTCTCTGCAGGAGGGGTTGGTGAGCAGAGGGGAAGAGAGGGGCTGTGGGGGTGACCCCCAGGAAGGCAGCCTGCGGGCAGGGCTGGGAAGCAGCTGGCCCAGGTGGAGCGGGGTCCCCCCATGCAAGCCGGGAGCAGCCACGGGGGCGAAGGGGCATGGAGCGAAGCAGGAGGGCGCGGGAGAAGCGAGCAGGGAGGACGGTGCCATGGCCATAGGTCACAGCGCTGTGTCGGGAGGCGAAGGGTGGGCAGCGAGGGGTGGATCGTGCGCGCGGTGTCAACCTGGTGGGAACAGCCAGGGAGTCAGGGTGAGAACCTGTGTGTTAGTGGAAGAGGCTGCTTTTCGGGGAGGAGGATGGCTGCATACAGATTACATAGGTATACCTCGAGTGCCAGCCCTTGTCGCACGGCAGAGGGAACCTACTGCGCCCTTGGTGCTGAATTACATAGAACCAAGCCCTCTAGTCCTGTGCCTTGGTCTTACTCAGCTAAAAGCCCTCTCTTGTGCACTAGGTTTCAGTGGGGGCTGGATGGATGATGTTCCAAGCCAAGCTCATTCCTCAAAAACCAGCCTACCTGTCATTCCGAGGGGGCAGGACATGTCTAGAGCCCCAGAGCAGCTGCCCCTGTTCCCTACGAGCTGGGAAGGGGTAACGCCTCCCCGGAGCAGTTACAAGGAGGTGGGAGGGATGGAGGGACAGGGCCAGCGCAGCAGCTCCCCGTTCCTTGCTGCTCTTGGGGTTCACATGGCACTGCCCCGAAGCGGGGAGGAGGGCAGAGCAGCCTCGCCTGCGGCAGGGCTCTGGGCCGAACGCTTTGGCCAAGGCAGCGTGAGCCCACCCAAGGGCCGTGCTCGTCCCGACTAACGAGGGGACAACGCTAGCAAAGCATGGTAGCTCAAGCGGGGCCCAGCACGTGCCAGCTGCTCAGGCCGTGCTCGGTCCCAGCCTGGCCTCTGCAGTGAGGTGGGGAGGTGGCGTTGTCCTGGATTTGCCCCTTTTTGGGCAGCTACAGGTGGCAGAGCCCATGCCTCTCCTGGGGGCAGAGCTGGCTCCCTGACGCTACTCCCTGCAGAGACACCCGTTCCCCTTCCCCTCCCTCCCTCCGCTCCATGGAGAAACTGTCCGCTGTAGCTAACAGCACCCGGGAGCTGACCTGGTTTCTCTGTTCAGGCAGGGACCCAAGTTACCAGACAGCGTTCCAACTGGAAGGCAACACGACCCACACGCGGGAGCGATTCCCAGTGTCAGTTTTGCCATAACGTGTCCTCTCTCTCTCTCTCTCTCTCGGTGGAAAAAAAAAAAAAAAAAGGCAACTCAACCTGTATTCTGTGTTTTTTTATATATATATATTTTATATATATATAAAAAAATATAACTAACATTTGGGGGAGTGAATTTTCTCCTAATATTTTTTTTAAATGTTTCTTTTTTTCTATCTATAAATACTTGTACAGTTGGAATATTAATATATAACTCTGGTGGTAAAGCTCAGCACCAGGTGATGCTCACATAAAAGACGTGTATTTTGTATTTAAGGGACTTTTGTTTTGTATCATATGCAACTGCAGCAGATTGTTTGACTTGGATGGAGGCTGCTCTTCCCATCCATGTAATTAATAAAGTACTAACGGTATCTGCTGGCTGATGAGGAAACCTGCATCCCTTAGCGATTCTCCAACACAGGAGCATCCCAGAGCTGAGCCACGCCCTTTCTTGTGGGGCTGGGGAGCCACGGGCATCCTTGTGCCGCTGGGAAGGGTCAAGTGCTGCGGGCCTGCAGTGCCACCAGGGTCAAGCTCTTGCGGGACACGCGCAGCTCCAGCCGCTGGGTCTGCAAACAGCCCTTCACCTCCTCCTGGAAGGAGGCGGTGGCGATGGTGTACTACAGGACGGGATTCAGGGCGCTGTTGATGGGCAGGATGAAGATGACCACCCAAGAGGTGATGGTGCCTGTGCCGACAAGGACACGACGTTAGGCAGCTGAGGGGGGGGGGGGGCTGCCCCCTGCCCTGGGGGTAACCCACCCCCTCCGGCCCACGCAGCAAAGGGCGGGGTGATGCCCTTCGTGGGCCGTGGCTGAAAGGGCAGCCTCCCACAGGCGAGGCAGGGGCCCAGGGAAACCGGTAACATTGTCCCTCTCCTCTTGCAGCCCACGTGTGGGTGAAGAGCGCTCCACGCTCCCCCAGGACCTACCTCAAAGGGGCCCCCAGCCCAGGGACTCGCGGCAGGCAGCCGCCAGCGGTGGGCTCTGCTTCAGGGCCTTGTGGGGAAGTGGGGTTCACCTGGTATTTCCACCTGCAGCCGAGAGAGCAGCTTGAGGAGGAAGATGGGCATCCAGCAGAGAGCGTCAGTGAAGACGATGAAGAAGAACCGCTTGGCAATGGCAACCTCCCGGGAGCGGTCGCCTCTCTCCGCTGTTTTGGACCCCGTAACGTGGATGGAGTAGAACACGCCAGAGTAGGCAAAGACGATGGTGATGAAGGCTGCGAGATTCAAGCCTGGAGAGGAAGGAGTGTTGCTCTGAGCGCAGCAAAGTGCAAACCTCGCCAGCTGGGATTGGCGGCAGCAGGACTGCTCCTGCTTTTATCACTAGAGGGGGCAGGGAGCAGCCCTGGCTCGTCCTGAAGCCAGCCGTAGCACAGTGATGCCCATGGCCAGCTCTGGAGTGAGGCTGGGCACAGCGCCAGGCTGGAGCGGGGACCCTCCCCAGCCCGCACGGAGGGCAGAGCTCCAGCCCATCTACAGGGCCCCAGCGGGATGGTGGCACCCCATAAAGTCAGACACCCAGCTAACGGAGGCAGTGCGGGCTCTCACGGCACCCTCGAGGGGTCGGCTGGGCTGAGCAGCCCCGCTCCCACCAGGGAAGCCTGTCCTGTCCCACACTGTCCCCATCCCCTGGTCCCGAGGTGGCCTTACCCAGGTAGATGGTGGCGGAGTAGCCCCGGGCACTGGGCCGCTCGCCCAGGTCGGAATGCAGCGGGAAGCACACCCCGTTCCTCCCGTAGTAGTTCCCAAAGGTCTCCTTACACCACAGGGGGACGATGCTGAGGGAGAAGCCCAGAAGCCAGACGGCCGCTAGCACCGAGATGGTCTGCTTCTTGCCAGCTCTGTGGTGGCTGAACGGGAAAACAACGGAGAAGTATTTCTCCAGGGTCACGTAGGTCAGCAGCAGGACCGACGCCTCGGAGGAGAGCAGGGCCAGGCTGCCCACCAGCTGGCACTGGAGGCTGCCCATTCAGCCCTGGGCGTGCTTGTTGTATTCGCCCGAGTACTTGAGGTCAAAGGCTCCGACGACGAAGAGGTAGATGCCCATCAGGCCATCTGCACCTGGGGAGGAGAGAAGGTACAATGAGAAAAAAAAAAAAAAAGGCACCAGCAGGCAAACGTAGCCTTTTGCGTTAATGCCATGGCCATAAAACCACCGTAGAACTGGGCAGCCTTCAGCTTTTTATATATAAATATATATATATATATATAAATGCATACACAGACTGAAAAGAGCCGCCTGCTGGTGCCTGTGAACACAGACCTGAGGGCAGGGGCCAAGATGCTCCAGGCGCAGAGGGATGCCCCAAAACCTATCTGACATCAGCACAAAGGGAAAGGTGGCGGCAAACGGGCCCTGGCTGCGCTGGGGAGGGCTGGCATCAGCTAGACAGCTCCTCCCCGGGGAGATGCTGGCCGGCAGCTCATCTGCCCCGGTTCCCTCCGCACCCCGCCGCTGGTCCCTGTCCCTCGGCCGCGCAGCTCACAGCACAGGGACTTGATGGCCATGGTGTGCCGGCTGTTCTCCGTGACGATGAAGGACCGCATGGAGATGACGAGGAGGTTGCCGAAGCAGGCGAGGCAGGCGATGACCCAGACGAAGACACGCAGGATGACGTTGGCGAGGAGGTTCTCGAAGGAGGAGATGCTGTCGGTGTTGGGCTTACAGCTGCGCACGTGCGGCGCGTAGCCGCAGTACTGGAACTTCTTGAAGTAGCTGTTGGGGGGGGGGGGAGGTTTCCTGGCTGTCGCCGGGACCAGGAGCAAACAGTCCGGCACGCACAGCCCCCCTGCCCCACGCTGTGTTTGCCTGCGCTGGCTCCCTCCAGCCACGTTTTTCCCTGCCTGGGTGGAGAAGAGCCCCCCCACCTCACTAGCCAAGAGCCTGGGGGCTTCCCCAGACCAGGGGAAGGGAGGTGGGGAGGAAGGAGGCAGCAGCAACGCAGGGTGGGAGCGGGGAGGGGGCAGTGCCAGCACAGGATCTGCGGGGGACACAGAGCGTGGCAGAGCTGAGCAAGGGGGTCCCTGGTTGCACAGTACTGCAGCTGGCTTCAGACCCTAAATACGCAACGCCCTGAAGCCTTTGCAAAGCCGGCTGGAGGCACCCCAGTGCTTTTTGGATCACGTACCACAGCCATGCTCTTAAACCTGCCCCTATTCAGCACCGTCAGCTGATAAACACAAGAGTGTTTTCCTCCAAACCGTGACTCTCACAAACTAACATTTAAAAATCAGTCCCTTATTCAAATCCCCCAAGTTCCATTAACAGGGATTCGCATTTTTTCCTTTGCATATTATTTCAGATTAATCTTTTCAAGCCTTGTAAAAGCCAACCCATATAAGCTTAGCAAAACTCTGCATTAGTAAATGACTACAAAACTGCAATGCGAGGCTCATTTCTGCTTAATTATAGATAAAAGGAGAGAAAATGATTGCTTATTAGCAAGTCAGGTAGAAAACGTACCATATTTATAGCGCAAACAGACCAATTACAGAAAGGAAGATGTACAGTTGTCTTTCATTACAGGTACTTTAAAATGTGCATCTGAAGAAAATTAATGATTTTCTTTTTCTCCTTCCAAAGAGGAGCTGAAGCACACGCAGCTGGCTGCCCGGTCTTGTTCCCACCCTGTGTGCAACGCCTGTCCAGCCTGTCTCTCTGCACGTCTCTGGGCTTCTTGGGTCATTAGCTCAGACCCAAGGAAAAGGACCTGTAATGGCATTACTTCACCACAGCTTTCAACACACAGCTTAGCACCGGTGCGTGCCGTGGCTGACAGCGTCTACCTTGCCCACATCACCTACGCAAAGTGCACCTTCAGAAACACAGATCGCTCTTTGTGTCGCACACGCACCCGGATGGGGCACCCACGGGCTCTGCAAACTGCTCCCTTCGCATGGGCAAAATGCTCCCCTTGCTCTAAATAAGACCCCGCTAGGAAAGACCCTCCTGCCCCGGGGGGATTGAAGCAGTATCATCATGTTTGGGGGCTTCTAGTGGGCTGAAATAACTTGCTCATGGGTATAGGAGTGAACCGGTTTCCCTCCCCACACCCAGCACCCCTGGGCACGGGTGCTGGCGCAGCAGCAGCCGCCCGCTCCCCCCACTCACATCTGGGAGAGGTCGGTCAGCTTCTGGAAGGTCAGGTTGTGGATGTTGGGGATCTCCAGCCCTTCCAAGCTCCTGCAAAAAGAAATCGGTGCAGGGGATGCTGTGAGCGGCCCTGGGCTGGGTTTGGGGCTGCCGCAGGCGGAGGCAGCCCTGTAGGGGTGTGTGTGGGGGCCGCGGGGGGCCATTGCAGGACTCACAGGGACCGTAGCTGGGGCAGGCTCTCAAACTGGCTGAGGAAGATCTCTTTCAAGGGATTGTAGGAAATATTCCTGAAAAGAGATGAGCCTTTGGTATTTTTCCCGCCTGGAAGCCATCAGAGCAGCTGGAAGTGAGGGTAAAGGGGTGTCTTCCTACGGCTTTTCCGCAGCCCCGAAGCGGAGAGTCTGTGATGGCACCATGCTGCGGGGAAACCCGGGGGGAGGGAGCCCGTCCTGCCGGGGCCACCGCGGCTCCGGTGGGCAAACAGACCGTGCAGCAAGGACAGCTACCCAACAGGGTGCAGGGGTCCTGCAGGGGCCCCCGTCGCTTGCAGGGGGGGCAGGGACACCCCCTGGGGCAGCCCTGGTACTCACAGCTGCTGGAGCTCAGCCAGGCCGTTAAACAGAGAGGAGGGGAGCTGGTTTAGTCTGTCGGACGACAGGTCGCTGTGCGAAGGGGAGCGGCGTTTGAGAAGTGGTTGAAGGCACCAAGCCTTGCACCCGAGGGTGCTGAGCAGCAGAGTGCCCTGGGCAGGAGGCAGAGTGGGGTCCTGAGCGAGGCCCCCCACCCCTGCCCCTGCCTGTGAGAGAGGGGGGGGCCAGGGCACGTGATGGCTGGAAACTTACAGCTCCACCAGCCTGTTCAGCCTGGGAAACGTCCCGTCTTGGATCCACCTGAGCTTGTTTCTGCGCAGGATCCTGGAGAAGAAGGAAGAGGAGAGAGCGCATGGGTACGGGACAGCCCCGCGCACCCTTTGGGAGCATCGTCCGGCCTCCGGACTGGCTGTGAGCAGCTGGGGGTGCTGGTGCTGCACAGGGCTCACCCAGCCCTGCCACGTCCCTCCCAGCCGCAGCCGTCGCCTCCGGCGCGGCCAAACGCGCCGCTCTTGCGGGGAAGGCCTAAGCCAGAGCCCGGCGCGCGGGTGCAAGGCTCCACCTCGCACAAGCCCACGGCTCGGAGAAGAGCCCGTCAGAAGCGTGGCAGATGAGCAGAGCTGGTTAAAGCGCTCAGAAATAAAAACGCAGAATGGTGCGCCGAGAAACACAGACCCTTTCAGAGCCGCAGGAGCGGAGCCCTGCGGGATGGCACATGCTCGAAGGCCCTGGGAGACCTGGTAAGCGCCATGGCCCGGGGCTCCTGGGCAGAGGCTCGCATCAAACAGCTGGGCTCCGCCGAGCTCAGACCCCGACCAGGGCAGCCCGCTCTAGCATGCCTCGTGGCATGGCTGGGCAGGGTGGGGGCAGACGGGGTAGGCTGGCCAGGACGGCTCATCCCACAGAGCCCAAACACGAGCCCTCGTCTCATCCGCTGCCTCTGCTCGCAAAGCTGTCTCCTGTGCTGGTGTCACCAGCAAGGCGCGTTTACGCCATCCATCCATCCTGCCCGTGCGGATGTTTCCATGGCACTGCCGTAACAGCCCCGGGAAACACGCTGCTGATCAAAGCCGGCGGGCTCGGCGGCGGGAGAAAGGACGGGCTGCGGGGTGGCAGCTCGCCCGCCCGGCACAGGGGGCTGTGAGCAGCTCTCGCTGGAGATAAAAATGTAGCGGCATACATTTTGGGGATTTAATGCCTATCAGGGCTTCTCTAGGAAAGGCAGGGTGGGGGAGCAGGGCCTTTGTGCAGCAATCTTCAGCTGGAAAGCGACAGCCGAGAGAGCTCTCCAAAGTGCTCATCTGCAGAGACACTGCGTGGCGGCAGTGGTCAGAGGAGGACCGAGATCGGTCCCCAGGGACCACCAGGTAAACTGCGAAGGGGAACTTCGCCCCATCCTCATCTCCACCTCTCCACGGACCAGCCTGGGGCAGCTGCTCTTCGCTGCCCGCCCAGGGCCAGGGAGGAATGGGGCAGGAGGTGGCTCCAGGCAGGAGGGGAGGAAACAGATGCTGTTTGACATGCAGAGAGCCAGCTCACAAGCTTTATGGACTTCCTCAGGGATATTTTTAGGGGATTTGGACGCCAGCAGAAGGGTCTGGGCTGGCTGCGAGCTCTGGTATTTGCACACCACAGGAAGCTTTTTCCATGCTGTGACCTGCCACTATCTCCCACCTGATAAGGTCCCCATTCGATCTGGGCAGCCCCCACAGGCTGGTGACAAGGCACTGGGACAAGCCCACCAGCTCCCCAACCCCGAGTTAGCCATCCTCCAGCACAGAGCCCCTGGAAAAGGCTCTGGGGCCCCTGATCAAGTCCCTACAAAATTCATGAAGCTGACTGCAATGTTGATGCTGTGTACAAAGGTGGGCTGAAACCATTAAACACGAGACAGCAGCCCCTTATCTAGCCCAGAGCAGCGGGAAACCGGGGGCCCAGCCGAGTGCCGGCTATCCCCCCCTCCTCCCTCTATGCAGCCGCAATGGGGTGGGGTCTGCACCAGCAAGCGGGGGCCACGGCCGGGCCCCCGAGCTACTCACAGCACCGTGAAGTCGTGGCGCTCCTGGAAGACAGCCCTGTGCACCGCCTGGATCCCGTTCCCTTCCAGCTCCCTGCAGAAAGGCAGTCGTGGCTGTCACCTCTCCGGGCTCTCCCCCTACGCAGCCCCCACCATGCTTGGGTGTTGCCCAGCGTGATCCCACCTCCTGCTTGCCCCCATCCCCATCTGCTGCAGGATGCTCCCAGCCCTTTCCGTCCCTTCTCTGCTCCAGGAGCCCGGCCGGGGAGCGGGGGCAGCCCCCCGCAGCAGCCCCTGCCTACCCCGCAGGCAGCCCGGCCTCGCTGCCGGCAGGCAGGGTACTCACAGCCAGCTGAGCTTCGGCATCTCCGCGCAGAGGGAGGCGTCGGGTATTCGAGTCAAAGAGTTGTTCAGCATGTACCTGGTCGGGAGGCAATAAGGAAAAACGAGGTCACGGCCCCACGTGTCCCTGCCTGGGACACAACCCTGCGCGTGGATGCGGTCCTGCTGCTGCTCCTGGACCGCGCGGTGTTTCACCAGGGCTTTCTGCTGGTCCGTGGCCTCCCCTGCGGGGGTGGGGGGACAGCTGCACTGAAGGGGCTGCTCACGCGGATACCCAGGGCCAGCGGTGCAGCCAGCCCAGAGCAGCGTGGCTGCGGCTGCACCGGCTCCCACACGCCCCAGCACAGCAGCCACGGCCACGTGAAACCAGAGAGCAAGTTCAGCTGCTGCCACCCCAGGCAAAGGCCCAGCACACACGGCGGCTAATGGCAGCGCGGCGCTCCCTTCGCCTTCTTTGGGAAAGAAGTAAAGGTAACGATACGGGGCACATTTAGTGGTTGTGGGAGATGCTCTCCAGTGAGCTGTGACAGGCACGTCACCAGGAGAATGGCGCATGAAAGCAGCAGCAAGTGACCCTGGAGTGACAGCCAGTAAAGGCAAATTTATAGCCTGAACTCCTGCTGGTGTTTTTCCCAGCACTTTTGCACATGCCTCTGTGCACAGTGTTCCTCGCTGCACGTTCTGTGACCACAGATTTAGTTTATTTGATTTGCTAAAAAAAAAAAACAAAAAACACCAAACAAAAACCAAACCCAACAAAAAACAACAAACCCCCCCCCCGCCCCAAAACCACACCACAGAGCATGTCACTGAGCAGAGCGATGCTGCTGGCAACGTGGGAACGCGTGGCTGAGAGGAGCTCCGTCCCACCACAGCCTGCACGCCTCCTCCTCCGGGGACAGAGCAGGGACAGGTGTGCGGACATCAAGTGCTACCCAGGTTCTGCAGAGGAGCAAAATCCTGGGGTCACAGTCCCTCCTCCCCAAGCCCACTGCCAGCCCTGGCTGCCCTCCCTCCCCCTGTGCCCGTGGCTCCCCCATCCCCGGGCACAGCCGCAGCGGTTACCCGAGTCCCGCGCACCCCCAAAACCAACTCTCGGGCTTTTGCAGCCACCTCCAGCAGTTACACCCCCAGCAGAGACAGTGCGAGACCCGACCAGCAGCTGTGGCCGAAGCACTCTCCTTGCAGGTGTATGCCCGGGGAATACAGCTTAAAACGTGGTCGGATGTACGGGGACACACACACACACGTGGTTTTTCCACTGTAACAGCCAAAACTTCTCCCCCAACTCCAGGCTGCTGCCAGGGTTTCCAAGGTATTCTGGACTATGGAGAAAGTGTTAAAGTCATTTTACAGTGATTGCAAAATTGCTTTTATGGTGGTTAAAGCCAATTTGTTACCCTCTACTTCCATCTTGGAAACGGCTGGACCTTAAAAACCCCTTGGCTCAAGGTGACCTGGTGTGAAGACACCCAGCGAAGGGGCAGTACTTTGGGAAAGCATCAGATCCTGTTCGCAGTCGCCGGCTCAAGGAAAGCAGTCGGCAACCCAGACTGCCGGCACTGCTACCCGTCCCGCTCATCAGCAAGTACTGAGGCTCTGCTCAGGCCAAACTCCCCAGGGACCTGCCTGTCCCCGTCCCAAGCAAAAGCAATTAACACTAGTTTTAATTAGAGCGTGCTGAGAGCGGGAGATGGCACGGAGAAGCAGCAGCACCAGCAAAGCCCGCTGGTTCCCCCTGCCAAGTCAGGCGTGCCCTGCCAGCTCCTGGAAATGGGAGCGAGACAGGCATCTCCCTTGTACCATTACCCCTCGCGCCCCGGGGAGGGTGAGGAAGCCACAGCATCCTTGACTTGCCCTGAAAAAGGCCAGAAGCTGCCTGGAGAAGGGGTGCAGAAGGTACCAGGCAGACACCCACAGAGCGGGGTCTCCCCAAACCCCGCGGGACAGCTGCCCCCACCCCTACTCACAGGAAATACGACGACTTCAGCCCTGCAAACGTCGTCGCGGGGACGAGCTGGGCAATCCTGTTGTCCAGCATCCTGGAAGGAGAAGGGGAGAAGTGAGAGGAGGGGACCCGGAGAGGGAGAGGAGGCAGCGGGACCCGCCCCACCCCGCTGCGAGGGGGCTCCGTGCCTTCCCCCTGCAAGCTTCTGCGGACTCCCATCCCCAGACAGGGGGCTGCCCCCCTCTGAAGCCTGACACACCCCCCCACACCCCCCCCCGCCTTTGAATCCTGCCCAGGCAGCCCTGGCTGAAGCTCTAGATCCAGCTGCAGAGCCTGGATTCCTTCACAGTCAGGGTCTGTTGGATTTTTTCCCCTCTTCTGCTGTGAAATAAAGATAAATTAGAAACCGTTCAGGGAATTCAGGGCCGTGCTTGGCTTCTCAAAAGTCCTCTGGCTTGTTTGCACCACAGACCACCCTTTGCGCGCCGCTCATCCTCCATTTTCCCTCTTTGATTTAAGGAATAACGGAGCTGGTCCCATGGCAAGTAAGAGGAGGAAGCCTGGGGGGCGGCAGACCTGTCCGAGCTGCTCCTGCAAGCGCAGAAGGGGAACGAACCATATTGTAAAGCAGCCTTTACTCTTTCTCTTCTGTAGCAATACGTTTATAAGCTCCGCCTATAAAGCCACACACCACGTGGGCCCAGATCAAACAGAGACTTTGAGGATAAACAGAAGGGAAAGGTATTAGCTGTACTTTCAATTTAGGCATGGATTTTTCAAGGTGATGGACCTGCGAGTCTCCATGTTTAACAGGGCACTTAAAGCCTTTTATACACAAACCTCTGGCGCTCCAGCCCGGGAGCGGAGGCTGTCTCTGCACAAAGCCCATCACCGCACCCTGCCGCTGCCATGGCTCCTCCGGACCGGCAAGGGGAGCGTGGCACGGCGAGCCCCCTCGGGGATCTGCTGGCCATAATGAGATTTTGGACGAGACCACGTCCAGTCCGTGCTAAACCTGGCCTCGGTAACAGGGGAGGGAAACTCAAATAGGAGTTTCATAGAAGAGCCGCAGCAGAGGCCAGTTGTGCCCCGATCCCCAGGGCTGGGGGGAAGGTGGACACCCAGCCGGGCATCGCGCCCATCACCACCACGGGCATGTTACCACAGACACCCCAAAACCATTGTGCCTGCTTTTCCTCCCCCCATCAAGGAAACGACATCATGGTAAGCGTGAGGAAAAGTCAGGATCGGTCGCATCTTCTGGGACCGGAGGAGGCACTCACAGCCACTCGAGGCGATGCAGGTCCTCAAAAACCCGGGGCTTCAGCCGCGTGATCCTGTTGTGGCTGAGGAACCTGGAACCAGTGCAGAGGAGGAGAGCGGTCCTCAGACACCGCTGCTGATAAAACCTGCTTTTGCAAAAGCTGTTCTGCCCAAGCTGCCCCCAGCCCCTGGCTTTGGGTGCCCCGGCACCATCTCCCTTAGCGGCTCGAATGCAGGATCTCGGCTCAGGCTGGAAAACGTGGGGATGGGAGCAGCTGTGTTTGCAGAAGGGGAAAGGCCTCTGCTCTGCCCCATGTTCACCCAAAACACATGCAACTCCGGCTTAAAGCGTGCTTGATACAGACTCTTGCAGGAGCAAGAAAAAGGGCTCAGAACCTGACCTCGAGCTGGCCGTGCTGCAAGCCTTCGTGCCAAGAGGAGCAGAGGACTGTGCCCGTCCCAGGGCTCCCCTTCCCAGCGCCCCGTAACGCAGACGCCTTTACTCACAACATTTTAAGCTGAGAAAGTCCAGCAAAGGCTTTGGGCGAGATCAACCCGATCTTGTTGTTTTGCAAAAACCTATTTTAAAAAAAAGAGAACAGAAAAGAGACTGAAGAAGTAGGTTTTCTAAGGGATTCTCGGGGCCCGTGGGACGTGCCCGTCTCTGCAGGACGCCAGCCACCCGGCTCGCGGGGCCGGCAGCTGCCTGCTCGCTGTGCTCGGGCCGGCTGTCCCCAGCAGCGCTCGGGGACGGCAGCCCCAGCTCCGCCGCAGGCTCCTTGTCTCAAGGAACCCTGGAGAGGCTGTTTTCCCTCTCCGCCTCGTTTACTCCACGCAAAGGGAAGGAAGCCGAAAGCACAGATGCCCGGTGGTCACAAGCAGCTGTGGCGAGCCGCTTCACGTGGTTATCGCCGCACGAAGCTGCCGACCCACCCACGAGAGCAAGCACCCCTTTCCCCCGCTCCACGGGGCCCCTCCCCGAACTCCCCGCTGCAGCAGCCTAGAAAAGCAATGGGCTGAGCAACCAAAGGGTCCCAGCTCTCCAGAGTGGGACGGCTCGCTCACGAGGCATCTCACACCGCCATGCCCGCGGCGCAGTTATCGGCCGACACGGGTCCTGCTCCACGACCTGCTCGCCTGCCCGCGGGGAGCAGCACGGTGGGGACGGCGTGTCAGGAGCTCGCAATGCCCAGAGCAGGCACCTGCTGACTTCAGTGGGCACCGCAGGCTCCAAGAGCTGAAAAAAGCTGCAGTCTGGACAAACGCAGTGCCCCACCAGGCTGCGTTGCCCCCAGCAAAGCTGTCCCCACACTTGTTCCTCTACGCACGGCCCCACTGCTGCCAACCTGCGCATCCACTGCTCTCCCCTTTTGTCACAAACAAGCCAGAGAGCAGGATAAAGAAGGCAATACTCACAGCTTCTTCAGACTCCTGTACCTGGCAAACTGATTGTCCAGCAGAGAACGGATTTTATTTTTCTTCAGGTCCCTAGCAGCAAAACAGGAGGAAAAAAAATCAAACCCGGGGCCAGCAGACTAGAGCAGCGAGAGGCCTTTAGCACAGGAGAGCAGTGAAGATTAGACCCTCCTTCCTGTGCAATACCAACAAAATGTGAGGCAGCTGCTGTTCATTAATGCTGCACTGCTAACTGCCCTCCCAATCTGCAACTATTGGCTGCAGGTGAGCTTTTCCACACTCCCCTTCCTTCCTAGCCTTTGCTTTGCGTGTGCAAAGGCACCCCAGGCCTCAACCTTGCTGACAGTCTCCGACCCTGTGCATCTTGGTTGGAGGCTTAGCAGTGAAGGCAGGCTCCCCAGTCCTCACCCCGGGCAGGATCCGGCCGTTCCCTGCTCCCAGCTCAGTGCTGGTGTGGGAGGGTTGCAGCAAGCAGCTGAAGCTCAGCAGAGAGGGGTCTGTTGGCACAGGAAGGGCTTTTATCCCAGCCAGGGCTTTTATTTCCTTCTCTTTAAGCTTGTTTTCCTGCTGGGTGGCAGCGTGTGCCCCACTCGTGCCTCTCGTGGGGGAGAAGGGTGCATGCACCCACTGCTACTCACATCCTGGTCATGTTGGAGGAGACCCAGGGGACAGCGGCCAGGTCCTGCTCGGTGCAGTCTACAGCTCTTCCCCAGCACCGGCGCCGCTCCGGGAAGAGCTCCAGCCCTGTGGGCAAGCAGAGGGACGTGCTGAGGGGGGGGCACAGGGGGCCCCTGCGGGGCTGGGGAGACCCGCGGCGTGGGGAAGGCTGCCCGGCCCCGGGGAGGACAGCTTACAGCAGGCATCGCCCTCGTCTTCCACCGCCATCCCGCTGCGCCTCGCAGCCAGCATGTTGCCCAAGAGCTGCAGCCAGCCGCTGTCGTCCACTGCAGGGCAGAGAGCGGGGACCAGCGTTAGCGGCACCGGCTGCTGCGCACGGGCACGGGCGCAGAGCAAAACCCCGGCAGCCGCGGGAGAGGGTGCTGGATCGCACGAAGCCCGAGATGTGGCTCCAGCCCCACAGCTGTACCAGGGCAGATCAGAGATTCATCCAGCCCTGTGGCACGTCTCCAAGCACAGTCACAATAAAACTT
Organism: Sagittarius serpentarius; assembly: GCA_034782735.1. Classification (NCBI taxonomy): domain Eukaryota; kingdom Metazoa; phylum Chordata; class Aves; order Accipitriformes; family Sagittariidae; genus Sagittarius; species Sagittarius serpentarius. The sequence continues at coordinate 23,722,695 of JAVKLA010000039.1, read as the reverse complement.
TCTTTCCTCTATCTCTAGCATCCCACCTAGCCCGCTGTAGGGACATCCTAAGCCAGGCGCTGCGTCCAAGCCACTCAGTTAATCAGCTCCCAGGAGGTATGGAATTACCCGGTCTCCACCTCATTTACACTCCTGGACTCAATGGCACTACGTATTGTGCAAAAAAAGGAACTGATTTTGTGTTTTTAAATCCGCTGAGCCCTCGTGTCCTGACTGACAGTGCAGAGCCCCCCTGCTCCTCTGCCCTTCCACCACGGCCCAGAAATAACTGACCCAGCCTTGTAGCAACAGGGGTTTTCCTGCACCCCAGGAGAATCCCTTACGGACGAGCACGAGCACCTCCCTGGGGGGGCACAGGCGGCCACCGTGCCGGGACGGCATGCAAATGCAAGAGCCAGGGAAGCAGCTGGATGCTGAAGCAGATCCAGGATTCCTCATGCCGTCGTTGCTGCCAGGGGAAGAGCAAGCTCTGCTCTGAAGCACTCGTGCTCCCGGATCCTGGCGTTCCCCGGTCCGGGGGCTACTCACTCTGAGGGCATCCTTCTTTGCGAGGGGCTTGCTGCTTACCGCAGTTCTCCTCGTCAGCTCCGTCGTCGCAGTCATCCTCCCCGTTGCAGTGCAGGGCCTGGGGCAGGCAGGCGGAGAGGTTGCCGCAGGGAAACTGCCCCAAGGGACACGGGTGCCCGTCCCGCCGGGGGTGGATCAGGGGAGCCTCTGCCCAAGGAAGAGGAGGTGCTCAGTGCTGAGGCAGCACCTCCTGCCCCTGGAGCCCTCGCAGACGCTGCGCCTTTGGGGTGCTGAGCTCCTGGGGCCGTATCCTGCCTTGTGCCCAGCTCCGGTGACTTTTGGGGCAGAGCGGGGCTGGGGGGGGCTGAAGTGTGCCCGTGCTGCGGCCGAGGACCAGCATCGCCACACCGGTGCCCCATGAGACTGCGCTCCAGCCGGAGCAAGCGCGAGCTGACGGGGTCCCGGAGGCCGCCGCGGAGGCAGGAGCATGCCCCAGGGGAAAAGAGGGACCCAGACCCCTCCTTCGGGAGCACTTGTAGCTGGCAAAACGCTGCCTTGCAGCGTGGAGGTCTGGGCAGAGGCAGTTCTGCTGAGGAGCACATGGAAGTGGAGAGCCCCAACAAACCAGCCACCCCATCCCTCCTCTCCAGCCCCCCAGGCCACCCCCCTCCCCGAGGCACAGCCCTGTCCCCGGGTGCAAAGCTACCTCGGCAGCTCCAGCTCTCCCTTTGCTGAGCCCTTTCCATCAGAGCCGTCAAAGACAGCCAGCTGCAGGGCCCTGTTCATTAATATCCTGCAATTATCCACGGCAGAGACATGCTTCAGATGCGGCTAAAGGTTTCCACAGCCTGCTTTGATCAGGGCCCTGGGAAGTGGCAGCCATCAGGCACCGGGGGAGCACAGCTTGGGGGGGACCCAGCTCAGGATTTTCTCCAGCTGCCAGGCTATTAATGGCTAATGGTGCACGCTATAATTAAAAGCACTTGGCCTCGCTCACCTCCCCCCCCACTAACCATTCCCACCAGCAAGCACTGCGGCGTGATGTGGGAATGGATAGGATTTCGGGGTGACTGACGGGGACTCGCAATGTCCCGGCGGGCAGCATCGTGCGGACGCGGTCCCCTCGGGCCGGCCCCGCAGCCGAACAGCGGGTGCCCCGTCCACACCGGTGGAGTTTTCCCACAGACAGGTCGTGCCTGGACCTGAGGAAGTTTTCCATTAGGCTAGAAATATCCCCACTTTCTGCAATAGCTGGCGGAGCTCGACATAAACAGCGTGCACTGCCTGAATCCCTGCAGGGACATCTCTGACCGGCCGGGAGTCCCTCAAGCCTGCCCCGGGGTTTACTGACACTCCTGGGGCGTTTGTTCTGGGCGAAACAAGGACTCCAAATCCATGCAAAACCCGATGGATTTAATCAACACGATTCAAAGTGGTTTAAGATTTGGAGTAGAGTCTATTGTAGCTCCATAAATCTTTCCTGAAAACCAGAGCCATCCCAAGCACCTCTGGAAGGGATCTCTGTCCACTGGAAGCCACAAAGCAGATCCCAGTGACTTTTTAACAGATCCATGACATTGCTCCTCTTGATCTCCCACCTTGAATTGGTCAGGACCCCATGTCCCAGCCATGGGGCAGCCCGGGGCAAGAAGGGAAACCACATTTCTATACAGTTTTGGGGGCTGATCTGTTGCCTTGCCTGGGGAGCCGCCCGCCAGTGTGTGGGAGCCGGTGGGGGGGCAGCTCTCCCTCCCCGGCTGGGGACCCCTTGGGCTGACCCGACCCTCCGGGGAGCTCCTGCGCTGGGGGCTCCGTGCTGTCACAAAGGGCCATGTCCCCTTTACCCCAAAGTAAAAGCTCTGGGTTGTAGCCATGGTACAACTTGCATAGTACATTGGGCTTCCAGAGATCTCTGTTTCGGACGTATCTGCCTTTGACGAGTCTTTTTGCAAGCCAAGAGGTAATTTTAAATTTTTATAAATGCCTGTGGCTATACTTCTGTATTAGACGTGTCTAAACCCACAGGGGTATGGCACGTGCTACTGCAGGATGCTGAAATCTGTAACAACTGTCAAATGGGTTACTGTCTGCCTGGGATGTTAAAAAGCGTACCTGCTGTTAAACGTTGCAAAGATTTATCACTAAAAATTCGTTTATGCATGATCTTTTGTTTCTTTAGCTGGGAGCAAGAACATCTATTGTCTTCTGATAACACAACAAACACAAGCCGAGGCTGTGACAGACAAGTCACCGGCGACGCGGGTGAGGGCTGCTGGGTGTGCAGGAGGTCTTCCCTTCCCAGCCTGCAAATCCCATGACAATGCCACATATACGTAAAAAAAGGGCGACGTGAGCCGGCACGTGGCCGTTTCTCTCTGGTGAGTGGTGCAGGCAGCGCAGGCAGCTCCTGCTCCAGTGGCATTCCCCAGGGAATTTCCCCGGGGTGGCTCGTTACCGGACAGCCTCGTCCAGAACCTCTCGTTAGTGCAGAGCCTCAGTGACTTTAAATAATTCTGGGCATGATTCTGCTTTATGAAGCCAAATGTCTCCAGGGGGTTAGACACAGACATGATGACGGGCCAGTCACTTAGCACCACATTGTCTTACCTCTAAAGAGCAAATTTTGGTCCACCCGAAGGTCAGAGGGGTGTGGTGAAGGCTGGTGCTGCCCAGATTATGTCAGTTTTGGAACGGGGGGTGTTATGGAACTACAACAGGGAGCGTGAGAAAAGGGTAGGCGGTGCTTTTGGATGGAGCCAGCCAACGTTGTTCCCTGGCGCGGGCTCCTGCAGACACGTGGGGCAAGTCTCTGCCAGCCGTGCGTGACCCCGTGCAAGGCCTTCTCTGCTTGCGTTGCTCCAAAATGAACAGGGCTTTCTAGGTGCCAGCCTCCATCTTGCTGGGAAGTAGCAGAAACGTCACAATAGGCATGAAACAATTCGCCTGGAATGAAGCCGGTGCCTGGAATAACCCCTCGCTCGGAGGCGTCTCCTCCAGCAACGGCGTGACTGATGCCGCCTCGTCCCAGCCGGTCAGGCTGAACAGGGCTGGGCTGCCGCCGAAAACCAGGGCGGGTGGGAAAAGGGAAGATCCATCTTTTACTTCTACCAGTTAGTTATAACTGAGCTGGAAGGGGAATTGATTTTGCAAGATTTGGTTTCGTACACTAACACCAGCACCGCAGCAGCGTACAAAAAAGGCTTTACAAGGAGCGGGGCTGGTGCCCACGGGGTTGCTCTCTGCCAGCAGGTCGAGACCGGTCACCGCTCGGGTGTGAATCCGCAGCTGAGCAAGGACAGCCATCCAAGGAGGGAATAAAAACCAGTGGGAAGCTCTGGCACATGGAGATCTCATAGAGGGCATGCACAAGAAATTGCTCTAACAAATTCACGTGTTGCAAGGTGGACAAAGGCAAACTCATCATGAGTGACTGCTCCTTTTGATTTTCCTAAGCACCTGTTTCTCTGAGGCAGCGAGTACAGCAAAAATTTGAGCCAAGTTTAAGTGTAAGTTTATTTCTAATAGAACAGTTGAGTGTTAACACCTCAATAAAGGAGTTTTATCATGTTTATTAAAAATACCTCATGCTGGCAGATGACGCGCAATAATAAAAGCATGTGCAAAAAACTAAATAAAATGACATCTGTGTCAAAACAGTCCCATTCTGCACTGTATATCAGTGTGAAGTACCCGTGAGAAGCTGGAAGCTGCTCCTCAACATGAGACCTTCCCATGGGTGCTCGCAGCGAGTGCTGCACAGGACCTGCCGCAGCCCGTGGGTGCAGTGCTGGGAGGGCTCCTGCTAGCGCAGGGGAGCTGGTATTTGCTGAGGCCCCCCATCGTCGTGTGCATGGGGACCACCCGACGCCCACGCAGCATCCCACATGCAAAACACGCTGACGCTGGTTTGCATTAGGTGCAGGGGCAGCCAGAGCAAAGAGATCCCCAAGCACTCCTGAAGACAGCCTTCAACCTGCCTGGAGGACCACGCACTGGAGCCGAGCCGACCTGCCACGAAGCAGGTTTGCTAACCTATTTAACGTGCTTCCTTGCGTGCGTGTTTTTAAGCATGCCCACGGTGGTCCTGCTGCTCCCTCGCTTGCTATCTCAGCTGGCCCGTCCCAGCTCGCGCCGGCGGGCAGCTCCGCAGGATCCCGGCAAGATAAACCAGTAAATTAAAACGTGGACAACGATTAAGGGCAATTGAGAGGGTCTCACTGCAAGTCATCCAAATAGGAAACCTCTTAAAAGAGGCTGGAGTGGTGGCAGGAGAAATGAGATTTTGAAGGTGCCGCTGGGTCCTGCCCTTGCAGGCAGCAGAGGCAGCAGCTGGCGAGGGGCTGGGCTTGTAAGGAAAAACGTGTCTCCTTAAGACTGTGTTTTGGGTGATGAAAGAGTAAGAAAACATGAACTGGGGGGGCTGGGATGGTGCAGGACCCCTGGCTTTTGCTCTCTTGCAGCCCCACAGAGGGAAGCCCGTCCCTTACTCTCTCCAAGTCCTGCGAATGGAAGCAGATCTGACCCCAGCCCTGAGACCTGAGCTTGAGTCCCTCCAGAGGGATTTTTTCCTGTCTCCGTTCCATCTCTAGATACCCAGGGAGGTTCTCTGTTGCATACCATCATGTCACGCAGGTTTCTGGCCGTTTTCTTAGTCTCAATTTATGTAGGACCCACAGAAGGCAATAGGAACCTTTCCAGGGCCTCCAGGTCCCTATTGCAGAGAGCGTATCTGCATATGGAGCGACGTAAACACTGAGAGAAGAGTTTATACATACATATATATATATTTATATATATAAACTCAGATAGCTTCTATTTTTTCGGGAATGATGCCCCAGATTCCCAGCCAAACTGATGCTTTCCAGCCGCCCCCCCTAGGACCTCGGTC